>JANPWX010000038.1:2171646-2243042 GCA_024734555.1 Trochalopteron elliotii
TTCCTTCCTTCCTTCCTTCCTTCCTTCCTTCCTTCCTTCCTTCCTTCCTTCCTTCCTTCCTTTCCTTTAATCTATGAAAATGTTCACTGTTAAACTCAATTTAAAATAACTTCACCAAAGAGATGCTCTACAAGCAGCTTTTTTCTCCAAAACTTTCCTCGGGTATGCTAAGATTGTAGTTATCTGCAGAAGATGACAGCTTCTGTGTTATGTTCCTGTCCCTTTGATTGAAAACTGGTACAGTCCTTGGGTTGCAAAGCACTTGGTAAGTGGAATCCTGTCAGAAGGAATTTTCTGACTGGTAGCAGATGTTTGAAGTAAGTCCAGTGTGAGCTGAGAGAGTTGAATTTTTTTGTATTCTTGAGCACGATACAAGAAAATTAAATTCTTTTTTCTCTTCTGCATTTCATAAGTATTGCATACCATCTTGCTTTATAAAAGAATACACCTGTATAAAGTAATTTGTTGTTTTTACTGCTCTAGAGCTGTTCTTGTGGAACTTGGTTTCTAAAGCATCTTTTCTGCTTTAACAATTCTTACATAGCACAACTTTAAACAAACTAGTAAAATAATGTGACAGCTACAAGAATTAAATGTTTCTCCATCCCATTCAAGATATTCTTTACAGGTTTGGTTTTACATATTTTCTTAACCTCTGACTGGAATAAAATGATAGATATTTAATGACCTTGAACTTGCCACAAGTTTACTGCTGCAGACTTGCACTACAATAAGAAATGTGCTTTGCATTGAGGCACAGATGCAGTCAATGTACATAGCAAAAAGGATGGGGAACATGAATGTTATACCTCTTCCCCCATTCCCCAGATGGTGATGTTCCAATTTCTTGAAGAGTGGAAAAGTTTAGGTGTTGTAAGGAGGGAATATGCCTTAAATTTTATTTAGGCAATAATTTACAAAGCCATCAATTTCAAATGTAAAAATTGCATCCGATTTCTAACTATAAACCCATGAGCCTGGCTGCAATCCTTGAATAGGGGGATTTTTTGTCCCAATCCTCTATGTACCTGCAAAAAAGTGCAGATGCAAGTCTTACTTTCGAGCAATCCAGCAGCTAAATGAGCAAAACATCCCATTAGTCACCTACACATTCATTTGTTCGTGGAATTGTACAACTACTATTTATCACTATCTCATGACAGTAGCAATTCTAACCCATAGTTCACCATATGCTTTCCAATAGAAAAGCTCCTGTTTTACTTCTCTTGGCAGTGTTTTATATTGAGGTCATGTCTGCTGAAAAAGAAGTTCTCTGCGACTTGGAGGTGATGGCTACTAAAGCTGTAAAGACTATAAGGTTCTCATGTACAGATGTATTTTTTCAGGGAACCCATTGATTAGGAATAATTATTTCTACCTGGGAGAAAAACCCTCTCCTGACTGGTTTCCATGGATGTGATCATTTAAGTTACGTCTGCACATTACTCTGCAACAGTTTTCACAGGATCTTTTTCTTGTTTAGGCTGCCTGCCTCGAGATTCACTCTGGACTTTAACAAATAAGCTGTTTCCACCTGACAGCAGCATTAATAAAGACTTTCTGGGCACTTTACGGCGTGACCTACAACTGTGCAAATTCACTTCCAAGCACATGGCATTGCAACTTTGATTTGAAGACCATGAGTTTTCACAAGTATAATTGAAGATCAGATTGGCCCTCCAGGTTTATTCTTATTAATGATGATGATGATGATGATGATGATGATGATGATGATGATGGAAACATTGAAAAAAATGTATTTAGGGTCATGATGTTTTTCAAATAGTCTTCTAGGAAGAAATTTGAGGCACAATGACTAAAAATAATACTCTGGTGCTGTCATAAAAAAAGAGCTTTTCCATTTCTTCAGTGAAGGGCTTGCTTTAAAAACTCTGTCTGCAAGTCCAGCAGGTGATCCCTGCTTTATGAACAAACCATTACTGTGCTCTCACCTTGTGCTTCCCATCTCTATGGTAGCAGACAGGGGAGGAAATCCTTGGGCATGTCAATAATAGCTAACTAACCAAAACTGGGTGGAATAATGATCACTTGTTTGCAGGTAGGTAAAATTCTCTGCTAAGTAAACATCAAAAGTAATGCTGACCAAGATGGATGTCAAGGAGAGTTGCCTCTGCATCTATGGCTCTGCCCTTTGGTGCACCCATATAAATTTTGATGCTGAAGCTTTCTCAGTTATGTTCCTGATAAAATTTAGTGTATCTCTTGAGTTCCTGATATACATTCCTTGAAAGGTTAAGATCAATCCTGGCAGGAAGTTCAGGCAACATCTGAGGGATGTTCTCCAAAAATCTTCCTCCAGTAACAATCCCCTATGACTTTAGGGCTTTCTCATAAATCCAAAAATTTCTGCAGTGGTCTGGGAATTCATCTGCTGCTCTGCTCTGCTTCCTGAACTCTGGCTGCTCCTCGTTACACTGCCTTCCAGGGCACATAAGGGCACTAAGGTTGACACAGGAAGGGAGACAAGTACATGGAAAGAGGATTCCAGTTGAAGAGGTATGCTGCTTGAATTTTCTGAGCAGTAAATTTTTCGAAAGTGGGACTGCAAATGACATCACTTTTAAAATCAGATTCAAAAGAGTGGGTTTTGAAACAAGGGAAGTGCCAAGTTAATTTAAAAAACCCAAACAACTCATTTAACTTTTTTCTAGGTAATAAAAAAATGTTTAAAAATACAGTAATCCCTGTTATCTTTACACAGCTTTTGATTTTATATGGAATAATATATGTTGCTACTGCATGGTGATGATTTTTAATGCTGAAAAAACTTAGTACTTTTTTACCTCTTTTGTAGGGAAAACGAAATAAGATCCATTGTAGAGGGTCCACTAAAGAAGGAGGTGATGTGTTGATGCATAAAAATGCAAGTGCGAAGAAAGGAAAAGCAAAGATTGTCCAGATAAGAGTGATGTGACCAGAGCCCTAAATGTGGTCACTTCTTGTTGCCATTCATGACTGACAGTCAAGGTTACCTCAGCAGCTATTAGGATCTTCTGGTGAATATAGATGACACTGAAGTAATGTTGTTTACCGAGAGTCTGACAGGTTTCAAGGATAAAATACAAAGTGCAACTGATGAAGTCAACTGACAGGGACACCACAATTTCCTTGTCTTTAATTTTTTTCTAATGTGTCGTGATCTGCAAAGTAATATTGATGCTACAGTAGTTCCTAAAATAGATGCCATTATGTTCATTAGATGCTTCACATCTGGATATCACAACCAGTGTCTGTTGTAAGTAGCGGGGGGGAGGGAAGTAATTTTAATCTTTTCTGGGTTTTCTTGATTAGATATCTTAAACTTCATAAGCATTTATTTAATTCCTATTAGCATTTAACAGTCAAATGTCCTCAATGGAGAAACATTACCCTAGAGGCAGGATAGAATTTAATGATTATTCTGTGATAGATCTTCTCTCTGACAAGGACTTAAATATTGAAATTCTAATTTATTTATTATGCAGGAAGATGACATTTTATCCCTCCAACCATTTGACAGGAAGACACTATAATTATGCTTTTCCCTGGTTCCCCACTTTCCCCTCTGTATCTTTTGTGAGAGATTATAAGAGTTCAGACTCCCAAACAGGTTTGCCCTTACAGCAACACATTTATAGTAATCAATGCATGTGCAGTGACTGGTTCTTTCTAGATCATTTCTTCAAGCTGAAATTTTTTTGCCTTCATGCACTATTATGGAGATGACAGATGGCAATGTGTTTGTTAGGAAAAGTGGAGGTGACTTTAATGTACTCTGTACATGACTATGCTTGCTCTATTATTAAGCTCTGATTTGTTCTGAGAGAGAGCACAAAAGGCAGTCACTGTATCAGAACACTTCTTGCAAAATAGGAGTAGTGGAAATATTGCATGTAGTTGTGGTTTGTTTGAGCAATTTTCTCTAGGAAGATTATTATTACATATTGCAGTCAGAAACTGAGGACAAGGAAACACAACCAACTTGTGGCAGTTACGTCTTGCATGCAGCCATTCATTTATGCTGTAGGAGATTTTTGATAATATTGTTAGTGGCTTATAATATGAGCAGTGTGACACGTGCTCTGAAAAAGCTGTGCAGCCTTATCAGTCCATAAAGACAGCTAACTGCAAACCACTTCTAATATTTTGACATTAACTTAAAATGCCAGTCTTACACATCAGCCTGGTCACTGTAGCTGTCATGCATGACTTACGAGCATTTTTGAAAACAACACTAAAAGCCAAGTAAGAATTTGGAAGAAGACTGGCAAGAAATGGCTGGACTTTAAACCCGTGAATTTTGTAGAGACATGGGTAGGCACCAGGAAGGTGGAACACAAATGTGTGGACACTGGAGAAGTGTCCAGGCTGTCTCCCAGACCTCGCACACAGCCTGCAGCAAGCATTGAGGGTCCTGGCAGGCCATTCAAAGGTTTTTTAAAGAGCAGGGTTAGCTCTTTGCTGCCATAAAGAGGAGAGGGGGTTGCAAGTTTCCCTACTTTCTCACTGTATTCCTGCAGCAGCAGTGTTAAAAAGCGGCCCCTTGCCCAGAACCCTTAATTGGGAACCAGTCCCCCCCTCATTCCACATCTCCTGCATTGCCTCTGCTAACGTCTCTCACCCAGCAGCAAAGAGAGACCAAGGACGTGCTTGGTTGCTTTGTTAAACAGTGTCCAGGCAGGGTAGCCCAGAGGGTGCCAGCCAGGCCCTTTTCCTGAGGTGCCTTGGCTTTGGGGTTTAATTTGCCTGGTGAGTAAACCTGATAATTTTAAACCATAAAGGCAGATGGGGCCTCTCAGACCAACCAGAAAGAACTGGCAGGGTTCTCATGGCCTGCATGGGAGAAATATGGCATGGGAGAAACAGGTTTCTCAAATTTTTAAGTCAGAGAATTGCATTTTAGTGGTCTCAGGATTCTCCAGTGACCTTCGTAGCTTGTGCTTCCTGGGCCAGTACTGCACCATCTATTCTGTGTCAGTTTTTAGCTAGAATGAGTTTCTTTTTCTTTTCTTTTTTTAAGGAAATTGATATTTTTGATGATGGCAAGTGGAGAAGCTAAAGAAAAAGGTCTGTTTATATGAGAGGAAGATGAAGATGGTAGAGAAGAAAAAATTACATTGCTCTTAAAAGACTCAGTTCTGCTTTCATTACAAACTCCTGCCTTTTTGATAATATTAATAGGAGCTTTGAATGTACAAAGGCCAGGAGTTATGTAGCTACAGGTTTGTATTTACAAGCACCCAAAGAGCTAAGAGTTTGTGGCTGTGTAGCAAATAACAGAAAATGAAACTATATTGCTTTGTTTCGACAGAAATGGTCCAATTAAATGAGAGAACCCTGAGATATGAAGTTACTTATCAGTGGGGTAAAAAATGAAAACAAAACAAAACAAAACAGGCCACCAAAAACAAACAAAGAAACAAACAAAAATGAACAACAAAAAAAGAGCCAAATTGCCACTGTTGTGCTTTGACATTTTGAAATGGGTAACATTATGATTCTCTCGTTTTTTTGGCATTTATTATTTTCTCAGTACTTTAGGAAAAGTACTGATAAACTGCAGAAGAGAGAATCTTAGAAACATGTTGTTCTGTAACTGTCCAGATTTTTTGTTATATGTACCTATTTAATCTTTTTTGTCTGTTGAAACAGAATATACATACTCTGGAACAACTCAAAATCTTAACATGGCACTGAAGATCAGCACAGAGCAACATAGTAGCTCTTCTTTGTGAGCCTGTGATATGAAGGATACTGATCACATAAGGCAAGATGCAAATAATTGGGTTCTGGATAGAAATGAAAAAAATGATTCTGAATCTTCTGAGTCTTTGTTTATTTGCTTTGGTTCCCTTTGGTTTGTTTTATTTCAAACAAGAGAGATTTGCTGGTCAGACTTTTCTCAATGCTACAATTGTGCATAGACTATTTTTCCTGTTAGAGAAATTGAGTATATTCATGCGGTTTTAAACTGCCCTATGTGTATAGGACGAGTAGGACCATTTTTTATGGTTGTAGAACTGTCAAAATTGTGTGCCAGGATAAAGGGAGAAATCTACATGCAGATGTTACAATTTCTTATTAATTTGATATAAAATCTATTTTTTGAGGTATGCACAGTCCTTAAGCAAGTAAAACAGGCATTAAGCCATTTTTAGATGCAGATAAGTTTTTTTTTAGCAATTTTGATTTATTAAAGTCATATTTTTAGTGTCATAAATATGAAATATCAAATACATTAAAGCAGAAAAATCAAAGTTAAGTGTGAAATTTTATGTGATTTTGAGAGTATGTGAGTGGAGATCTAGGACTACTGATTGTTTTAAGATAAATAATTTAATATTTCATAATTGG
The DNA here is from genome assembly GCA_024734555.1 of Trochalopteron elliotii. Classification (NCBI taxonomy): domain Eukaryota; kingdom Metazoa; phylum Chordata; class Aves; order Passeriformes; family Leiothrichidae; genus Trochalopteron; species Trochalopteron elliotii. The sequence continues at coordinate 2,178,001 of JANPWX010000038.1, forward strand.
GGAAATATGTCAAATATTTCCCTAATATTTTCAGAAGCATCTCCTTGATTTAAGGGCCCAGAAACTTTTCTAAATGTAGCTAAAAATTTTGTCTCAGTGTACCATTAGTTGAAATTGAGTTTCGAAGTATATAATTTAAAATATAGTGCTAAGCACTAAAAAGAATCCCAGAAACCTTCCTCCAGGCTCAAATTATATTGTCTTAAATTCTGCTAAATACTAGGTCTTACAAAAGACACAGATACAAATCTTATTTCTGTGTTTGCAGTTTAATAAACTAACTGAAAAAGGACATGTCAGTGCAGGAGAACACTGGTGGAAAACAGCTTGGAAACCATTTTCAAATAGTTCTTTTTGCTAACTTTGTTTAATTGCAATTGTGTCCTGCTTGGCTGCCAAGTACAGTTAAGGAAGTAAACAACAGAGAGCAGATCAAAGTTTACAATAATTTTAATTATGTTAAAGTAGCCCAAATATCTATTGATGTTCAATCAGGGATGAAATAGCTCTTCAACTGATAAAAGAAACTTACAAAACTAAAAGTATTTTCTCTCCATTATGGTGAAATTTGGTAAAGTTTTCCTAGAAAACTGTTTTCCAAGTATGTTTGGATGTGGACCCCAGCAAAAATGGGTATTAAAGAGTAATATATATACATTGTTGCATTTGCAAGCCAGAAAGCCAAACCAATGGAGGCTGTCACTCTGTGTGTGTGTGCATGCACACGCACGTGACTGTTTCGTGTGCGCTGCTTACAACATCCCAGTTTTGTATGTCCCTGTCAGAGGCAGATTTGCTGCAAGGCTTCTGCCATGCTTGAAAGCTTGTCATGCTACAGATCTGTCAAACTAGGAATCAACATTGCCTTAACGATGCTGCCAGAAGATAGTCAGAAAACATTTTCTTGTTGGTTGAGTCAGCATAGAATTTTTACTGCAGTGCAGAAATGTGTGTTTTCCAGGCTTCAGCTAAGTATCCTCTGTGATTCTACTTTTTCCAAAATGCGATTGCCTGCAGCATGTATTACTACCATGAAGACCCTGAAAACAACACCTGCACTTCCTCACTTATCAAGTAATTTTTTTTGTAAGAAACAATGCCTATGATAGGAATTTTACTTATTTTTGCATCTATTATCTGATGTGAACTCAGAAGTACATGCTGTTGCCACATTGTTCATGAGAGAAGTCTGTAACAAAGAATACACTATATACACATCAATTAATAAAAAGGGTTAACTTAAAAGTTTTTGTTTTGGGGCTATGTCTAACTCTCTCATATAAGAATGATGGTGCCCTGGCACTCATGTTTTGTACTGGCTATAATTCCAGGAAAACCTGTAGGCAGTAAGCTGTATGGGTCAGAAAATACCATTTTGTGTGTTGGGCAGTGTGACTCAAATTAATTTCTGACTCTAAGCATCTGGAAAAGTAATATGTTTTCTTGAGGACCTTTCCATTCTGGTGTGAGGACCTGAGGCACCTCAGTTTAATTGCCCAAGGTTAGAGAAATTAATTTGTTTTCATGGTTGTTTAAAAATACAAATAATCTCATTCCTTCCCTAGAAAAAATTAGCTCCTCTGTTAGTGTTATGCACGCACAGATTTTTGTGACCTATCATTTGCAACCTTATCTCTTCACTGCTCAAATATGCCTTGAATATTTGTCACTCAGATGACTGTAATTTCTTCTGCAATCTCTTTCCAATTCCCTTTAACCCCACACAATGTTATTCAGTGGTAGAATTATAAGAATGCCTTTTCCGCTGGGTCTTGTACTTATTGTCACTTATACTTTTTAGTCTACCAAGAAAATGTAAACACCTCTGCAGTTCAATGTTAAGTTTGCTTAACAGCTTAGTTGAAGAAATACAAATAACACATTTTTAGCAGAAAATATAATGAAGCATATACATGCACATACAGAAATAGTTAAAATAATTTTAATTTTATATTCCTTTTTTTTTTAGTTTGGTAGTGTGAGGAGATGTATTGGATTTATGTGGCAAGGCTTTGGTAGTGGGGGAGATATAGGGTTGGCTTCTGTGAGAAGTTTCCAGAAGCTCCCCCCATGTCTGACAGAGCCAATACCAGACAGCTCCGGAATGGATGGGATAACATACTTAAGAAGGGGGAAATCACCTGTGCAACTGCAGTTGGAAAGAGGCATGAGAATACGTGAGAGGAGCAGCCCTGAAGACACCAAGGTCAGAGAAGTAGGATGGGAAGGAGGTGATCCAGGTGCCAGAGCAGAAATTCCCCTGCAGACTCTGGAGGACCCCACACCAGAGAGGTTGGTTGCCCAAAAGAGGCTATGATCCCTTAGGAATTCCACACTGGAACAGGTTACTGGCAGGACCAGTGGCCCCATCAAGGGGGCACACTCTAGAGCAGTTTTGCTGGCAGGACCTTTTACCCCATTGGGGATCTGCCTCTGGAGTAGTTTGTTTCTGAAGGATTGCACCCCATGGAAGAGACACAGAGTGGAGCAGTTCATGAAGAACTGCAGCCCAGGGGGAGGACTGCTGTGGGAGAGGTTTCTGGAGAACTGTCTCCTGTGGAAGGGACCTCAAGCAGGAGCAGGGGAGAAGTATGAGGTGTCCTCCCCTGAGGAAAATGAGTGGCAGAGGCAAGGGGTGATGAACTGACCACAGCCCCCATCCCTCTGAGCTGCTGTAGAGAAGGAGGGAGAGAAAACACAAACACAGGATGGGCAGGGAATGGATCAAGAGCAGCTTTTAGGAGGAAGACTCAAGGGTGTTGGTTAATTGGAAGTTCAACATAACTCAGCAATGTGTGCCTGTATCTCAGAAAGCCAACCTCATCCTGGGCTGCATCCAAAGCAGCATGGCCAGCAGGGGAGGGAGGGTATTCTGTCATTCTGCTCTGGTGAGACCCCCCTGGAACACTGCATCCAGCTCTGGGGGCCCTTGCATAAGGACATGGACCTCTTGGAGCAAGTCCAGAAATTTACTGCATCTCAGCTGCACCCAATCCTGGAGAAATACAAAGTTCACACTTCAGTGAAAGCATGATTTTTCATAAGTTCAAATGTCAATGATAATAATAATGTCAATAAGTTCAAATGACACATGGATGTCACGCTAATTTTAATTTCTATTGAAGATTATTTTTTCTTTTATTTTTTCCTTTTTTTCTTTTCAAATTCCATTTCATTCAGAATAATATTGTTTGGACTGATTATATCATAGATAAGATTTTCATACCAAACTATATTACAAACTGAAGTTGATAAGATTATCTTGGACTTTAAAACACACTTTCCCTTAGGAAATAAGAAGTAGGTGATAAAAACCTTATGAAAATAGTGGAAAAATCAGAATATGCTTTCATTGAAGTAGAAAAAAATATAGAAGAGAAAGTTGATATTTTTTAAAGTTGTTGCTAATTTTGAAATTATTGCTTGTACTTGGGGTTGACATGACAAATTTTTTTGGGTTTTTTTTGGTTTCTTGTTTTAATTGTAATTTTCAATAGTAAGGATTCTCTGTCACAGTCTATTTCTCATGTAAAAATAGAAGAATTGTTTTCACTTGTGCATTGTTTGTACTAAATAAATATAACCAATTGAAGAGCCCTGTCTGCCTGGAGAGATTTCATGTGTGTTATGATACTGTCAGAGGAATGCCAGCATAAAATCTCCGAGAAGTCTTGGAAGATGGATTACCTTGAAATTTGCTCTTTGTGTTTTGAATTTTTATCAGAGTATACTCTAGCTTTAATTTAATAATATGACATTTCTGGAATTAGATTTGAGCACAAGAGATTCCAGATGTGACAGGTTTCATTGTTTGTGTTCAGTTGTTTTTTTGGGTTTTTTTTAATCTAGAAATAAAAGAACTGAATATTTGACAAGAAAGTGATACATGGACACACATGGAATTGCTTTCAGACCCCATTTCACTCTCCTTTTTCCTTTCCAGCTGAGCAGCACCCCGCATTTGTCCCCTTGCACCTTGCTTTTCTGTTGCATCTTCCATCCACAGGTGAAGAACTGACTAGAGGTAAGGCTGCTGGTAAAGGACATTCAAGTAAGATTTGGGCGACATGCCCAGACAACCATTCTATAGCATGATATTATTGCCAGAAAAGCAAGAAAAACTTCATACCATTCAAGTCAGGGACAGGATATTTTACTGGTATTCATGAGATATATTTTTGTCCTGAATATAGTACAAAATTCATATTTATATTTGAAACAGAAAGCCAAACCTGTAATTAAAATTAATTATTTCCAAAACCCATTCCCTCCATTTCAAGTCACCATTGGAGGGAAGTGTCACTTTGCTGTTTTTGCCTTTAGCTCAAGACTTCTTATAAATTACATATTTTAGGAAGTAATTTTTAGATTGTAACTGGAATTTTTTCAAGCTTCTAACACATTGCAAAAAACCTGAATGATAATGAATACAAAATTCCATCAGCAAAGATATGTTGTTTTATTGCTCAACAATTTTTGTTCTTTTTCTCATAAATACCAGATGGCAGCTTTGTGCATGAAACCTACAATTAAACTTTTGTTTGAGAATGAAAGTTTCTATTTGAACACATGAGCTTCTGCCTGAGCTTCTCATTGTTTCTGAATACTGATAGTAAGATGGAAGACTGCAGTATCCAGAACACAAGACCATATTCAATGAGGTTGGAATTTACTACTTCCTTTCCATTGTACTTGCTCTTTGCATATAGATGGGACATCTGCTTTGCTGTGTCTGCAAAAAAAGTAAAAAAATAGATGGTGATGAATATATAATTTTTTGAACCTTAAGGTGAAAAATTGGTAAGATAATAATCTGTTGTCATAATGAAAGTTTTGTCTTCATGTTTGAGTTGAAAAATTAGAAGATCATCCTATGGAAAGCTCTATAACAGTTGTCAGTAGAATCTGTTGGGGTGGCTTAGAGGATCTGTTATTGATCTCCAGACGTGATCTGTTTAATTCTATTAGAATAAAAGTAATGAAGAAATGTGGCTTTAGAAATATTAATATTTCAGGTAAGATTTAAGGAAAATACTGCTATTTTTACCCATGATCTATTATACCTAAATGTGATAGGCAACAGGTCTGATCAAATAATCACTGAAAGAGCAAGAGATAGAATCTTTGGTCAAGTCTGAAACTTCCCAATTAATATTCAATAGTAGGAAAGAATGGAGGGTTCGTGTTGAAGAGCTGTTTATTCTTCTCTTTATCTTCAAGAAAGTTTGGTACAATGAGTTTTTGATTACAGTGGGAATATAGCCTGAGTCAAAGAGAGCATTTAGTGCAAGAAATTGATGTGCAGAGCTGTGTCTCTTTGATGTGGAAGTGGCTTGGCAATTCAAATTAGAGGCATGCAAAGCTTTGGGGTAAGTGTATCCTGACTAAAACCACTAATCATCCAACTCACCACTATAAATTGCTCCAGACCTTGAAGGTTAATCATCTAAGTGTTTTTTTTGTTTGTTTGTGTTTTGGTTTTGTTTTGTTTTTTGTTTTGTGGAGGTTTTTTTGGGTTTTTTGGGTTTTTTTTGTTTTTGTTTTGTTTTGTTTTTTTGTCAAGAGAATAAAAAAGAAATTTCAGAGGGCAGCTGATCCCATCATCTGCTGTGAGTCTCAGGGACCTGATTTGAAAACCTTTCAAGAGCACTTGTAATTTCCAGCTAGTTCTGCAGTGGTCAAGGGTGGTCAGGGGGCATGAATTCTCTCTAGAAGTTTCCTTACTTGCTGGTGAAAACATACTCTGGGTTTCAGATAGTCAGACCATGTATATTTGAATAGCAGATCTTTGAGATTTTTATACTCGGCAATTAAAATCTGCTTCAAACTTGCTGTCCATGTCCCAGCTTCAGGAAAAATCCATGTCAGCATTTTATCAAAGGACTATTTTGATTTCCTTTATACACTTATAAAAAACAACTCACACACAATCATGCGCACAAAGCCCCAACAAAACAGAACAAAAGACAGCCAACCAAAATCCTCAAAGCCCGCCAATGAACCAAACAAAAAATCCCACCAATCCAAAAAACAATCAAGAAAGAAAACCCCACCAAACAACACTCACCCCCATGCCCCAAAAACCTCAATACAACTGTATGCTTAAAGCTTTGTGGCATTTCAATGAAAGCACATATTGACTTGGTTTTCCTTGTACTTAATTTATTAATGCTTGATAGAAATGTTTAATAAATATTCTGATATTCATGGTATCAATATTCAGCTTTTTTTTTTTTTTAGATAAAAGCTATATGAAGTTTTCAGAGGAAATTGAACATGGTCTTTCCTGTTAACCATATGTTTAGCAGCAAATCATGTAGGATACAAACAGAACAGTAAGAAGCAGGATTTTCACACTTTTGTCTCCTAACAGTATTCCCATTGTTTAGAGATTAATGCCTTACTCAGGGAGATATTGAAAGCAGTAAAATCTGCTACCTGCCTTCTAAATCAAATTGATGCTTTTAACAAGATTAATTCTGAATATGGAGCTTTGCTGATTCAGTTAGAGCTCTGGAAGGAAGGATTTTCACTAATTTGATTGACTTTAGACTCACACAAACACACAAAAAAGACTTTAAGCATCCTCAGAATTTATCATTGATGGAGAACCTTGCTGTCTAGCTACAGATATATAATCCCTGACACATTCAGAATGTGTCACTCCTCAGTAGAGGGACAATTTTAGCCAAACAAAAAAATAGTGTTCAGTCCAGACGATGAGCTATCTTCTAGCATAGGAAGGGTAGTAGCCTTTTATTCAAAAATATACTGACTCCTCTGCTCCCAAATATAGAACATCAGTTTTAGCACTGTCTCTCAACAACACACCTTTCCAGCTCCTGGTCAGAATCACCACCAGACTCTTCACAGTACTAACAGACAACCTCTATTAAAAACAGGGAAAACTCCCTATTGTTTTTAGCCAGAAAATAAGCTTTCAAAGGCACTAGCTCTAGCTCAAATTTGTATGCACACACACATCTGTGACTGGGAGCAGGAAGACTGATGGTAGCAGAAGCAGGAGAAGGCTGTGCCCATGAGTCACTGTTATGTGTAGCCCAAGAAGGACCAAATGATATTGAAATAAAAATATCAGTTACTACTATGAATGAAACTGTAATTAGGTAGATGTTAATTACAAGGTGATAAAGAAGTGTATAAGTGTGTGTATGTATGTGCATATATGTGCATGTGTGTAGAATTTTATTACTACTGCGTAAGCCTTGAGAGGGTTGAAAAGCTCGTAAAGCTATGAAAACAGTTGCCCATTTTAGGTCACCTACAGAGTTAATCTTGAAGTGATAAAGCTATGAAGGTCTCTCATGTCCATGTGGGCATGGAAAGGATTGTCACAAAGCTAGTTGCAGCAGTCCTTCAAGTCTTCCTGCATTTCTCTTTGTTTTTACCTGGGTTACACAAAAAAGTAGAAGTAATTTGTCCCTCCTGACATCAGAGTATTGTGTGATTGCATATGGGGGAAGACATCTATATCTGAGATGACCAACCTTGCCTAATAAAAAAAAAATTAACATTTTGATGAAATAATTTCAATTGTTCTCCTCTTCAAGAAACAAAATTAACTAATTGGCTTCAATCTGGGCTTTGAAACACATTGAGACTGCTAAGAAGCACAGAATCACCAAGCTCTTCAACACTTTCCAGACCAGATTCTAGCTAACATAAACCAGAGCCATCCTGTTAGAACTGCCAGTTTACCTGGTCTCATGGCATTTTCACTTTGTTCCTTTTTCTTTTATATATATGTGTGTATATGTGTGTGTGTTATATATGTGTGATATATCTGGCTATAGACAGATATTGATATAGATAAATATTATATATTTTTGGTTGGTTGGTTGGTTGGTTGGTTGGTTGGTTTTTGTTTGGTTGGTTTTTTTGGCAGCTGGGTTGTGAGCATCTCAGGTGCCACATGGTGAGCTCCTAGCCCAGCCTGACTGCCCACCCCCACGAGTGACACACGGTGCTCAGGAGTGGTTCCCATCTCCGACCCGCTTTGCTCCCATCATTGAGACCTTGTTACGTTTTGGAGGCTCCGTGCACTCCCTCTGGTGGCCATCTGATCCTAACCATCCCAGAGCGGCTTTTCCAGGTAACCTGGCATGGGGGACGAAGATAAAACTTCGGTAATGAAAGATGGGGATATTTTAATTAAAAATGTTTTGCCGTTATTTTGATCATAAGAAACAGCAAGGGAAGTACTGAACAGAAAAAGAAGTCTAAATTTTCCCTGAGGTCTGGAGGCAGGGAGATTTTATTCCATTGTAGTTAGATTTTGCCTAATCTCTGTTAATGTGGGGAAAACTGCTGAAAATCTGGCAGCATAGCTTACTAAGGAAAGAAAAATCTCTAAATGAAAGACTCCAGATGTCTAGTCAGAATTGGTTATCTCATAGGGTCCTCTAAAAAAGCTAGACTGAAGTAGCATGTTTTATTGAAGTTAAGCCTACAAAAATATCTCATTGAGGTTAACACTGTGGAATTTATTCCCAAACCTATCCAAGTGCTCTGCTTCAGGCTTCCAATTCCTGCAGAAAGATGAGATGGACAACAGGAAAACACTCATGGTGTAAAATAAGATGGCCAACAGCACGAAGGTATCAGTGCTTTGCATCTAGCTTTAGCATTTAATCATATTTCTTTATCCAAGTTCTTGGAACTAGTGTGGAGCCAGGATACCATGACACCGACACAGTCATCGCTTGCTCTTCAGTCACTGGAAGCACTTCTTGGTGGGCTGTAAATCCTCTTGCAACCCCACATTATATCATGTAATAAAAAGAAACAGCTTAGAAAGTGAAACAGGATGCCAAAGTCACATTCGTCTCTTTTCCTTTCCTTGTAAACCAAATTCTCTGAATTAGCATAGAAGAGGCTATAAGCAAGCATGTCACTAGCCATCAGATTTCTCTGGGTTTACCATGAGGTGACCAGAAAGTGAATTCAGCCCTAGAGAGCAAGACAGATTAGATATGTGTAGATACTGGCATAAAATCACATACGCACACACATGTCATATATAATCTAATTTCTTAAATATTTGATTATTAAACCATCAGTAAGTTCTGTACGTTGAAATACAAGACACACAGACATAAGGATTATCTTGTTGTAACAAATGAACTACTTTTTTATGCACAGAAAAATGTGATTATGATTTTGCACAGAAAATTATGATTCCAGAAAATCATAATAGCATCAGATCTAACACAATTATTGACAAGACTAATGCTTTTCTTATTTACTTTTTTTTTCCACCAGCACCAGTTTTTTTACCTAGATGACTTTTTCTTTCTCTGACTTAGTAGGTTTTGCTCAGCCCTAGGACTTATCGCTCTATTTTTAGAATGGTTATTTTCTTACAGAAGAAGTGGGCACTTGAAAGGCCTACTGCTGGATTTCAACACAGAAGTTTGATGGTAGGGTTAGCAGGTGAGATGAAGTCTACAACCTTCAAAGCTGACCTGAAACACAAGGTACACTGTGGAGATGCAAGAGGTCAGACTTCATACTTGAAAATCAGAGGCAGGGTAGACATGGAACTGGTGATTTGATCATGCTGAGCTTAGATCCTGATTCCAGGTAGGATTAAAGAAGCTTAAGAGCTGCACTGACTTGAGTCTGACAATGGTAGTTTTCAAGGATTCTGGATAGCTGATGATTAATAAATGTCAGAGCAGTGAGGACACCCCTGTATCTGCTACTGCAGCCTGTACGGGAAGATGAAGTCACACTAGTGAGGGTGCCTTCTTGGTGCTGACTGAAAGTCTCTCTGTGCTGGGATTTCATAAGGCAGGATGTTGCCCTCCCTGCCTTTGTACTGTCTGTTCCTAGAACATGTTACAGCTGCCATTCCCTTGGTTTGTTTGAGATGACTCTGACTTGACTCTACTGCTTGTAGAGGCAGTAAATGGGTGGACGCCTGCAGTGTGATCTCCCAGTTTCCAGTCACACAGGTATTTCTGACCCAGCTGCACCTGGGCAGCCACTTGTCTTAGGTTACAATGTAAGACATAACCAAAGTTTGTATTCTATTACCATCTTCATAAGCTGTTAAAAACGAGTGGGGCAATATTCTTTATCTCTTCCATGATAACTCTGGGGGGATATCTTCTGTTAGTGGGCCATTGAGTCTCACTGTATGACTGATAAAATTACATCATCCCATTGTGAGATGCTCTGCCCAGGGGAGGGACCAAGCATTCCTACCTGTCTGTAATCTGAGAGTTGGAACACTATAAGCACTGGATTGCCAGAGGACAAAAGCTACATTATCACCACCTGGCCTCCAGAAAAGGAGCAGACTTTACTGCAAGATCACCACTTCAACAAAATCACGTTCATCATTCCAACAAGACTTCAGAGACCATTTGTTCTGGTTTAGGGCAAATTTGGGAGGAAATCTCCGAATGTGGTTCCTCTGAAAAGCAAATCCAAACAGCCCCTCCCCCCAGCCGGTCTGGGGAAATAACTCCCCAGAGAAGAGCGGAAAAAAAGCCTTATTTATTTAACAAACAAAATGCCCACAAGCATAAAGAATGAATAATAATAATAACAATAATAATAATATGAAACAATAAAACCTCTCGCTGCTCCGAAGAGAGATGGCAAAACTAAGAGTCTGTGCCAGGAGTCTGTTTATCAGTCCCTTCAGTGCTGAAAAATGCCGAGCCCCGGCCCGGTGGGCCACGGGTGCAAGATCCCGGTGCTCCTCTGGGTTTTTCAGTCCAGAGCAGATTTAAACAGTCCCAAAGAAAAATAAAATAATAATAAAAAAAACAGTCCAGGAAAGCTTCTTTGCCTCAGCTAGCTAGACTAACAAAAGGAGAAAAAAACTCTCTCTGGCTGCCCTCCGTGCATCCGACGAAGGAAAAAGAAAAAAAAACACACAGTCCCAAGGACGAGAGCAGATTCAGAGGAGTGAGTTTGTTTCTCAAAACAAACTGCGCGCTTCTTCTTTCCCTGCTCACTCTCAGAACCAGTCTTAAAGGTACAGAACACAGAACAGACGATTTGGGGATACATAGTCACCCTAGGACACCATTTAATCAGACTGCAACCACCACCCTGACCAACAGGCTGTCAGGTCATATCCTGACTGTCATTTTAAGCCGGTGTTTCTGTATTATTGCCTTCATTTTAATTTTCCTATTAAATTGTAGTTCTGTCTTGGCATCTCCAAATGGTTTGTTTTCAAACTAGTACATCACTAATGACCTGGTCTTCATGAATTTGTCCCTGTTCTAGTTTTTAAACTTCTGTTTTGGTCAGCCTTCACATATTGCATTGCAAAGGGTAGCACAGCTTAGTTGCCCTGTTCACAAATGTAGTTTCTCTGACGCCTTGAGAAGCTACCTAGAACAGAGGCTAGATAGTGTTAAAGGAATAAAGTAGGTATTAAAAAGGCCTTCAAAGGATGCACCTTGGACAGTACAAGATCCTGGCCATGGCTATACCCAAGAGGGACTCCGAGTCATGACTTTTCACACTTTTAAAAGTTTGGGTCCATTTACATATTGGGGTTAATTGTCCAATTACAGCTTCAGGTTTTGAAGTCCCATCCTCCCAGATTGCTCTTCTCAATTCTCTGTTGTTTATACTTTTTGGGCCTGAAGCTGAAATGGTGTCCTTGATTCTAGGGCTGGAAAAGAATTGTTTTGTCTAATTAAACTGTGAAGAGAACTTACTAACACTTTATATGAAGTTCAGAATCACACATTAATGCAGCGCAGAATCTGGAAAATAGGAAAGTTAAAACTTAAGGCATCAGTTTTATTCAAATATTGAAAAATAGAAAGCAAGGAAAAACAGTTCTAATATCTATTTAGAGTCAAATGCATTTTCCTATTAAAAAACCAAAAACCTAAATCTTAGATTTTAATTCACTCTTTCATGCAAATGGTGCATAATATTAAAGGTTGATGAGTTCATAACAAGTGAACAGATATCCCTCTAGTGTCAGGTTGCAATTTTTAAATGGAGAGATCCAGGTGCTTTCACTCTGAAGTAATTCCATTGAAACCAATGCTATGAAATACCATGTGAGCAAAAAATTAGAATGCATGTTCATCTTCTGTATTTTGTACAACTCTGTGACTCCAGCCAATACTTATATAAGAGCAGTAATAGCTTTTACTGCACCTTAAAAAATTAGGTGTCCACATATGTGGATTCTTTTTCCTCTTTTGAGATTATTTTGTTAAATATTTAATATTTTTTTGCCTTTTTGGACAGACTTGAATTTGTTGGGAGTAGAGAGGGAACCATAGCAAACAAAGCTTTATCTTTCCATACAAATGTATTAAGAAAGTCCTCTGCTTCTCTGTTGCAATACCAAAAATTATTGAATCTGTGTTGTGCTAGTTTACCTACTGCTTTAGAGATTTATGTTGGAAGCAAGAGAACATGTAACAGAAGAAGAGATCATGCAGTTTTGTCCTGTTTTGCTCTTCACCATGTGCCTCTTCATTTGTTAAATAATGATGGAAGGAGGAAGGGAGAAAGAATTTTCTACAGAAAAGAGAAAGGATTTTCAACACATGTTTTCACTGCAACTAAAACCATGCCAGACAGCAAAAAAAAAAGAAAAAAATGGTTGTATATTTTTTATCCCAAAGGCTAAAGGTCACACACTGCAGTAAACCTGGGAATTGAGTCTGAGTCTTCCAACCACACATCTTCTGCTTTAATCAGAAGAATTTCTTTTGTGTCCCGTGGGCTCTCAGTTTCTAGGTTTAAATAACACATGAAAATCCATCTGAAATCTCAGTGGGATTAATCTTTTAGTACTATAAAAATTCAAACCTGCTTTCCATATGTCTCTTTCATAGTTGTTTTGGAGTCTAGTCTCTCACTGTATATATTTCAATAGCAAGTAGAAATCATGTACTGTTAAATAGTACAAGCAAGCTGCTCATCCCTTTTATTTCTATTGAGATATTTAAGCTCCAAGAACTAAGCGAGTCAGTTTAAAGACAAGCAGCTGCTTAACTGCTCTGCTGAGTCAGATTTTGGTGGCATTCAAGGATTACCCCAACTGTTTTCAAATACTCATGCCAGGTCTGACAGCCTGTGACTCAACCAAGAACAGCAATGGGAACCCTGTGATCCATTTCTGATTCCTCAGTGATCTGACTCCACTACCATCATTCCACAACTCTTCTCTTTTACCTTGGACAGACACATGTGGTCAGGAATTTTGTGATGGGAAATTAACATTCTTCCTAATCTTATTCTAACTAAAAGTTTTATTTATAAACTGTGTTTCTGGCAAATCATAACTGAAGTTGTGCAGTTGACATATTATGCAATGGAAAGAAGTTCAGACTGATGAGGTAGCTTTAAACAGAACAGTACTTCAGAAGGACAGAGCATAGTTAAAATCACCTTGAAGTACAAGTCTTGAATCTCTGTAAGTGCTGAGAAAAAGAAAAGGAATAGCTTGAAAGCATTGACGATTGAGGGCAATGACTGGCCAATTTTACATCAGAAATAGTAAGACATGAAGCCAATTACGTGGCAAGTCTCTAGAGACTACACAAAGAAAGAGCATTCCAATATGCACCTTGCTGTTTCTCCAATAATGCTAAAAGTAATTAAACTAAAAAACCAAACCAAAACAAACAAAAAAACCCAACCAAAAACCCTCAATAAAACCCAAGCACGCATTCAAATCCTTCAAAAAAAAATTCCACAAAACCACCAAAAAAACTCCTCTGAAAAAGTTAACAGTTTCTATCTTATGGCCTGCTGAATTGATTGTAACAAGGATTTTACCTTTTACGGTATCCATCTGAACACGTTTACTAGGTCCTTAGTAAGGTTGTGATAAATGTTCTCTGTGAAATTTGTGCTTATGCAAATGTAGTTATTTGCTATGCATTAAACACTTTCTCCCAGTGATAACTTCAAATCAGGGACAATTTGGCAGTTTGTACACATGAACATGCATGTGAACGTGGCAGGATTCAGGCAGAATTGGTACAGCACTACCTGTACTGTTGCTTGTCAGTGTGGATTTTTCAGCATAAACATGATGGAAATGACTGTAAATGTCAAATCGCAGAATGAGACTAGAGCAGTTAAAACTGAAACATATTTCAAAAAGCATCAGAGTCGTTTGTATCAATTCATGTGTCTTTCGCAGAATAAAATGATGAAATACAGATGCTGTAAAAAATCTGAAATTATTTGCTTTACTTTAAATTACAGTTTGAATTCCTTTTCTGTGTTACTTTTTTTGTTTCCAGCCATACCATCTGATAGGAAAATAGTTATCTTCTTCACCAAATGAACAGTTGAATTCCTGCTTATGCACTTTTTAGATGTCTAAACTGACACACGCAGGGTTTTCAGCATTTAAAGACAGTTCATGCTCTGTGTTACTGCATAAATACATGAAATTCAAAATCTCCCCACACTCCTTTCAACTTTGCCATGAACTAATTGGCCCATTACAAGCCTTTTAACAGCAGTTGTGAGGAGATTTTGAGATGTCGCATTTTAAAACCAGACCTTTTCCTTCAGTGCTTCCTCATTCAGGGCTTGTGTAGGTGTCAGGCCTGTTGAAAGAGGGAGCCTTATTTATGCAAAATCTGTGTCTATGTGAGACAGGAGATTTGACTTTTATGTTCAAATCTGATGCAAAATGGTGTAAAGCTGCCTGAGTGTGACATTAGGATGTCTTACTAGAAATGACAAGTGGTTGGTAAGTTTCTGGGGAAGCTGGCTCATGCTCTGCTACCTCACACTCAGCAGAATTGAGGAAATAGTGCCTTTTGAGATCAGTGGTAGCAAATAAGCCAATATTTGACAGAAAACTTGGTATAAAAACTGGTCCAAATTGCCTCTAATTTAATTTTTAATGTTTTAAATTTTGTTACCTTCTCTGCACATTGGCAACTACATGAATCAGGAAGTGGGCCTATGAGCTTAATTTTGAAGGGAAGACCATTACGGTACTCAGACATCACTAGACTGAATATGCACAAAGAGATACAAATATATTCCCTATCTCATTGAGTCTTCCTGCCATTATGATGTACATTACCCTCTTATCCGCTTTTTCACACTTTTGAATATATGAAAACATATTTTGAATACTCTATTGATTCTTTTTTTCAAAAGGAGGTCAGATTTTATATTCACATGTGCATATGTTATTTAACATAAAATACGCAGACTTTTTTCCTAGGTTAATATCTTTCATTATACACTAAGTAGTCTGTTTTCCACTTTATTTGCTTTTCAAGAAGAAAATTATTGTAGTTAAGTGAAATATATATTTTAAAATTATCAGTAGAGCCATAGGTAGACCTTTATGAATGCAGGCAAAGATGAAGAAGTGGCTGCCTTCTTCCTTTCATGTGTTTATTAGATGAACTGCACTGCTATCTGACTTCATATAGAGGCCAACTGTTCTGGCAGCTCAGCCTTAGATCTGTGTCTTGATTAAAACTATTTTCATTTGGTTACAAGAGGGAGCATGTTTAAGAACTGTATCTGTTTCAAGAAGTATGGAAAATTGGCTAATACACTTTATTAGCTGAGGATTTATTTGACGGTGCCTGACACGTGACACTTCTGAAACCATCCTTGCAAGCTGCTGCTAGAAGAATGCTGATCTGGAAAACCCAATATTTTCAGCTGCAAATTGTCTAGATTCTTAAGAGCAGATAACCTGGCTTACATAAAATGGAACCACAGTATTTTTGAAGAAGAAATGGCCTTGAGAATAATATAATATTGCTTGAAATATTGTCTTGTGTTTCAAGGGACAGACAAAGACAGACAGGCCAGCTTTTATCATTTATGGTAGGAAACAAGTGCATAAAAGATTATGGAAACCTTTCCTTTTCAGTCTCTTTTGGAGGTGAGCACTGACCAGATGTGCTCTAGTCGTGCTGAATTTTAAGATGGCAGACACAGCTATTGATATTTTTCCTTGTATCTTCCCATGGAAGAGGCTTGAGTGTGATGGTCAGAAGGTATTAACAGTGATGGGAAGGAGTAAGTTTTTGCCTTCTTGGTTGTAGGATTCAGCCTTGAAAAAAGTCTTGAAAAAAACAAATGAGAAAGCCAGAAATACAAAAACAACAACAAAAAAGACCCCTTCTAAATTTGCACCTTAATGCATCTCATGATTTCTAATCCAACACCAGAATTTCAGGGAGAAAATCAGGCCCCAATGGCATACTGACATTTGCATGGAGAGACAAAAGAGAGTCTACTTGAGGAGACTTGTTTAACAGAATTCGGAAACTTGCTGATCAAGAAGATAATAGGATTTTATCTATTCCTTGACAATTTATTTACTGAGTATTAAAAATGGGACAGAATATCCTTTAATTCTCTGCATGTTATGCACTCACACACTGATAAATGATGTGACATTTGGAGCTGGTGCTAAGTCCTTCATAATCTAAAAGACCTTTGAGTTCTTGGGGCAGTGTTCTTCCAAGGGTTTCTTTGATTATCTTTCTATCACTGTCTAAGTTGACAGAGCTGCAAATGTTATTGCTAGTCATAAAATTACTAACCACAATATTTGTCTATATGATCTGCAGTGGTTGGAAATGCCACAAATTGATTATGCACTGAAGAAAGAAGAGATCCTTTCATTCCTTCTAACTTTAATTCCCTTAATTTAATTAACTGTTCCTACATACTACAGGTTAAAATGAGAGGCTAATATGTTCCTATTGTATAACTTCAGACCCAGAGCATCCTTGACAAGTGTCTTTTGCCTTCTAGCCTTTTCAAAAAAAAAAAAAAAAAGAAAGAAAGAAAAAAAGTGCTGGATAATAAATCTCTTTTTGTATACATTTAATCATTTTCTTATTTCCATTTCAATCTCTCTTTCATCTTTTTCTACTCCCTGCTTACAATTCCCATTTCCTGGCTATGCTATTCTTCTATCTACAGCTAGTTTTCTGTCTGATATGTAAGCATATTGGCAATTCCAAATAAATATTAGAGACCTATGTTCAAGTTCATCCTTAACAATAAAGATTTTACCTGGTGATTCAGTAGTGCTGTTCAGAACTATTTCTGCATGAGGCTCAGTAATAATCCTTGAAATGTTATTTTTTGAAATAATTGCATCTATGCCATTTAATGATGAAAGAGACGGTGAGATTTTGTGTGTGTCTTGTGGCCAACCTAAGCAGCAATGGCATTATGGAAATTGCTAGTACATTTGGTCACTAGAAGGAGAAAAATACTGAAACGTACTAATTAGTATTGATCATACTGATTGGTTGATCTGGATCCATTCAAACAGGTTTCTGGATATGTTCATATATGTACTTGTATATTAAAAAAATAAATGGCAGCCATTTCTCCAAGGTTAGTACATCGGGTACCCTGTGGCAATGAACTTTGTATCACCTTGTGAATGAAAGATGTCACAAAGAACTGGGCTGGAGAGCCTTGCTTATCAATACAGAGGCAGGAAACTGCTCCTAAGACCTTTCCTCTCCCCAAGTGTACCTCTCCCCTCATATATCCATTGTCCCAGTCTGCAACTGTCTGTGATCTAACCCCTGAAAGCCTGTACCTTTGAGGTATACCTTTCCTGGGAGATTCTCTATAAAAGATAAAATAGAGAAATAAAGATTTTCTGTAAAGAGATATTATTACCTCGGTATCTGCAGTACTCCCACAGCATTTTCTATTATCAGGACCAGTGCGGAGGTAGTATGATCCATTCATCACAGACACTCAAAGTTTTGAAGGGATCTGCTCTAGCTCAGTATTTCTTAGCATCAGAACAGCTGCCTACTTACTGGCATTGCATTTTTTTTCCCCCTGTATAAAGTGTATTTTAGTAGTGGGCATAACAGAGTGCATAAATATTGACTTCACTGCATTTTTTTAATTACAGGGCAACTAAAATTTTGTTACTGTATATTATCAAAAAGTTTTTTCCTCTCCTCTCAGGAGCAAGCTACCCCTGCCTCAGAGAAGAGTGCTGTCTACAAAATCTCTGAACCTGTTCCTCCAGCACAGAGGGAGGGACTTAAAGGATTCACAGAACCAATCTAACCCAAATATGAATTAGCCTTTAAAGAATATGAAACCTCCGTGGGGTGTATGTATAGTCCATTTAGCAGCTAAAAGCAGGCAAAATTTCAAGTGCTGCAGGATAAATGAGGCAATCTGACAGAAATTTCTCACCAAGAAAATCGAACTAAAAGATCCCTGCTATTTCTGTCATGAGTAACAAAGTACTCCTAATATGTCACCAGGTAATTACCAGGTAATTGGAAATGCTTTTTCATCCCGGTTTTACAAGTATGTTTCCATTGAAACAGAATTAACAAGACCAAACATATATGTACAAGCAGTTAATGATGTTTTCTGTGTGGATTATGTGTGCAGAAAATTTTCACAGAATCACAGAAACATTAAGGTTGGAAAAGACCTCTAAGATCATTGAGTCCAGCCTTTGACTGATCATCTACTTTGTAAAATAGGCCATGGCACTAAATCCCATGTCCAATTGTATGTTGGACATCTTCAGGGATGATGACTTCACCACCTCTCTGGATGGCCCTTTTCAATTTGTGACTACCCTTTACAGCACAAATTCCCCCTGTTGTCTAGCCTAAGCCTCCCTTGGTGCATTTTGAGGCTATGTTCTCTTGTCCTGTTACTGGTTGCTGGGAGAAGGTTGACCTTCACCTTGCTACAGCCTGCTTTCAGGTAGATGTAAGGCCACCCTGAGCCTCCTTTTCTCCAGTCTTACCAACTCCAGCTCCCTCAGCTGCTCCTCATAGGACTTACTGTCCAGACCCTTTACCAGCTCAGTTATCCTTCTCTGGACAGCACATCAATGTCTTTCTTGAGTTGAGGGGTCCAAAATTGAACATGGGACTCAAGGTGTGGCCTCAACAGTGCTGAGTGCAGGGGGACAATGACTAGCAGCAGTAGTCCTGCTGGCCACACTACTCCTGATACAGGCCAGGATGCCCTTGGCCTTCTTGGCCACCTGGGCACACAGTGGATAATGTCCAGGCTGTTGGCCAGCATCCCCAGGTTCTTCTCCTCTCGGCAACTTTCTAGCTGTTCTGTCCACAGCCTGTAGTACTACAAGGATTCTTGTAACTCAAGGGCAGGACCTGCCACTTGGTCTTGTTGAACTTCATGTTTTTGGCCTTGGCCCATCAATCCAGCCTAAGGATGTTAAACCAGTACAAAACGTTATGGAAAAAAGTACCATGTAATGTGAAACTCACTTAAGTATTCATGGTTTTCATGAACCATATGTGGTTATTTTAAGATATGTTGTTGTAGGTGAATTTCATTGTGCTAATTCCATTGAGATAACTGGCAGTGGCAGATTCCTTATTCTGTTTCACAGAACCATCAGTAATTAGACTCCAGTACAATGGAGCTGCATTAGTTGCCTGTCTCTTCTGAAGGTTCAGATTTCAGATATGAGCCCTGAACGTGAATTAGCTGTCCTCTAGGAAAGTCCTCACAAAAGTTTTCAGATAAGAAGTCTCTAAGATCCTTGCTGAATCCAGCCATTCTGTGAATAATCAAAAGAATGAACAATATATCTTCAGAATTCAATTCCCTGGGCTGTCCATTTGGATGCCAGGCATACAAAAATGCCTTCAAGGTAAGGATTGCAATTACAGAGCTAACAAGCCCCAGTGTACAACCTGTTCAGGGAGTGCTGCAAGATTTTTAAGCAATAGAAGTTCAAAATCAAAGTTATTATCCCATCATTATCCACATGATAATGTTCCCTTGCCAACAATAAGCCAAAATGTTTTAAAAGACTATGCCCAGAGTAATATAAACAGGACACTTTTATGCATATATAAAAGTGATATCCACAGAAAGAAATTAAAATGCAACAGTAATATACATCTGAATCCCACATTGAATCATACATTTGAATCATCTTTCATAACAATTCAAAAAGTTTATTTCAAAGGTGGTTTGTGTAACTGAGAAATAACAATGAGACTGTTCAGTGAAATTTAAGTTGAACATATAGTATTTTTCATGCAAACTTTTAGAAATTCAAATCGCAGAAGAACCTTTCTAGGTATACACAAAACATGAGAGTTAGGGATTAGATGCTTGTCTGATCTTATTGGGTGAAAATTTTATCTTCTCCCTCTCTTTACAGATTGGCACCACTAGCCTGTCCCCACTTTTCAGAGTTAATAGTGCTGTTCGAGAAATATATATGAACATAGGTTGCACCTATATATGAACTAGTTTTGCATGGTATTTCCAGATGCACAAACCCACTCACTTTTTTTTTTTTTTGTTTTATTTTTTGGTTTTTTGGGTTTTTTTTTAAATGAAGTATTTAGTTAGATGCCGATGTAGAATTTGATAGTTACAAAGGTGAGGCAGTTCAGTTTGACCTGAGGAATTCGCAGTAAGATGGTATATAACAGGGGACAAGGGACAGCTTGATTTTCAGGAATCTGTTTAACTGAATATTTTGGTCCTCAAGCCTGAGAGATGCATGATTAAGAGTGGAAGAAATCAATTAGTTATGATAATCTCAATCATTTTAAAAGAAATGGCAACCAAAACAGGATGTAAAAAGTGTGGCATAGGGACAAAGAAAGCTGAAAGGAGGAATGCAGTGTGTGTCTTGATACATGCAATTACATCCCAACAACACTGTGGAGGTTGCAGTGTGATAAATTGTATTCATCACTTGGTATTGATTGCTTCTCCTGTTCTCACTTCACTAATTCATCTCAGCCATGACCACTTTCAAACTTTCAAACTCTAGATCAGCTTTCCAGGGCCATGCATAGAGGTAGTATTAGCAGTAAAATAAAAACAAACACATGAAAACCTCAATTTTATTTCAGTTAGGAGGTAAAGAATTGTGGGTTTGGCATTATTTTGAGCTGTCAGGAAAGTGTGTAATGGACAACAGAAAGCTGGATGCATGGTAAGAGTAGTAGAGTGTTTGCCTGAATTTGGAAGGGAAAGGGTGTTTAGCCTCAGTTCTGATAAGTAAAGGTGATTTGGACTTTTCTTCAGACAAGAGATGCACAGGAAAAGAAATGCCTTTCTGTGATTCCGTATCTCATTGCCTTTTTTTTTTCCTCAGAGTTTCACAGTATAGCTGTAGGATACCACAGCTTCTGTCCTCATTCAAACAACCTGCATTTCAAAAGACAAACTGCAACTCTTCTTACTCATTGTGGATTCAGGAAACATGACTCCAGGTTGCATTTCATAAAGGTCACTTCCCAGGAGTTGGGATGACTTCAGTACCATACATGGTTTCACAGAATCACGATATCACAAAATAAGTTGATCCACGAGGATCACGGAGACCAAATCCTGGCCGTGCACAGCACCATTGTCAAACATCACAGCATGTGCCCAAGAGAATTGTCCATGTTCTTCTTGAACTCTCTCAGGCTGGTGCTGTGACCACTTCCCTGAGGAGCCTGTTCCAGTGCCCAACCACCCTCTGGGTGAAGAAACTTTTTCTAATATCCAGCCTAAATCTCCTCTGAGAAAACTTCAGGTCATTCATTCAAGTTCTGTAACTGATCACCACAAACAAGAGACCAGTGTCTGCCCATCTTCTTCTCCTCATGAGGAGGTAAGTGTTTGGTGCTCCAAGTTCTAAATTAGTTTTTTGGAATCACTGAAAAAATATTGACAGTGGTACTTCTGTGGAGTCTCTCATCTTTGGTGTAGGCAGGGTCAGATTCTTCACACTAGTACCAATCTCTGCCTTGGCCCCTCCAAAGCCTATTCTGAGCATGACTTCTCAGAGGAGTTTGATGTGTAGACAAGCATTTTCATGGAAAAGATATTTGCGCCTCTCCACTACCCATGAGTAAGGGCCAGAAAAATGCCTTAATTAGTCAGATTGGAGCAAGGATTATTGATAGAGCTCATAGAACTCAGCATTCAGTTTGTTATTTGGATTAAAGATTGTGAATTTAAGCCAGTTTACTGGATCTAGCTATATGTATCAACACTCATCTTCAAGATACATATATGCTTCCTGTTGAAGCTGGATTACTTTTACATGGGTCTGACTGAATCAGTAGAACAAACAGTGAGCCCCTGGGTGAGACCCCTGGCTCTAGGTAGCAGGAGGGAAAAGCAAACACAGGAAGGACCTCTCCTTCAATGTGCATCCCATCTGTATGTGGCAGTAGCAGCAAGAACGACCTTCCTTGACCTGTAGAGTAATTGAAGAGGGAGAATAAGGTTACTTTTCAGCCTTCTTAGCAGTCTCCTAGGGCAGCCTGCTATCCTAGACTGTTTTCTGCTTCTCTTCACCAAGAATGGGACTTCTGTAATCTGTCTGTGATCTGAACAATCTACCTATGGCTTGGTAAAGTGTTTAAAAAGTGGAGCTAGGACTGAAGATTTGAGCAGTGTTTTCATGGATTTTAAGAGATGGTCAGATTGGTAAAGGTAACCATGTGAATTAACCCTTTACTGAAGCAGGGCCATAATAACAGACTGAAAAATAATTTGAAAACAAAATTAAAAGGAATTCCATCAGCACAAAATGTGACTAAATGCATGCTAATACTAGAATTGGACTCAGAATAAAATCTTACCTCTGGATAACTTTCAGAGCTGCTTGAAAGGGTAAATTCAAATTAAACAGGAAAGCACAGAAGTAGTCACAACTTCAAGGATTTTGCTCACCTGTAAATTGAAGGAGAACAGCTTGTCAGCATAAACAGAATTCAGGAGTTGTCTTTGAATGAAAAATTTTAAATATACAGATCAACTTATCCATGTGAGAGCAACTTGTGTAGCATGTTTACAACTTCTAATATCAATTATTACATGTTTACAACTCCCATTTATATTCAGGTATTTCTTTTAGTTATATGAAATGAGGGGAAATGTATTTACACTACAAAGGAAAATTTATTAAATCTCTTTAACAATATATATCCTCTTTAAGTAAAGCAGTAAATATTACTTCAATTAATTTTTAAACATGAATTTCTGATCTTTGTGACCTTTGAACACTAAACTCCAATATGGAAAATGAATTTTCAGTGGAATTGAACTTCACTCCCCTTTAGGCTGACACACCTTTGTCTGAAAAAAGGCCAGTGGTTTTTTATTGTAATTCAACAACATTTTTTATTGCTATTTTTTTTAAACCCTAATTTTCAGTAAGATATGTAATTTTTTGCATGCAGCAGATTGATCACCATGCTTCAAGAAATTATTGGTAGTTTAAGTATCCAGTATGACTAGATTTAATTCCAAAACAAAAAGGAAAAATTATTGTAATCCTTCCCTCCCTTCTTGCTGTGCCACTCAAATGACAATTTAAAGTCAAGTCTTTGTTTTCCCAGTCATTTAATTCCCAATAGGAGTTAAAGAATGCAATGGAAAAAGGAAGTTTAGGAGCAAAGTTATTTGTTTGAATTAGAGACATATCTAGACCACTTAAGTTGAATTTCCTCAATCTTACGCCAGCTGCCATTAGAAAACAAATAAAGAGAATAGGCTCTTAGCACAACTTAAAAAGCCAAATAAAATTGTAAGTGAAAAGGAAACGGAACTGCTATAAAACACTGTTAAGGAAATGTACTTTGGCAGCCCCAAGGGCCAAATTTCCACCAAGAAGCACACTCATAGAAACCAAAACCAGAAACCACAAACAAACAAAATGCAAGAAAACCCAAGCCTCCCAACTTCCCACAGATGGCAAGGTAGCCATTATGTTAAAATGTTCTCTTTCTACAAACTGCAAGCACCACAAACTAAGAAGGCCATAAAATCACAGCAGCATAACATTTATGCAGTTTTATGATTATAAATAACCTTAGCAAGATTGTTTGTTTCATTCAGTGTTGTAGCAATGTAATCAGTCAATAGGAGAAAACTTACATAGATTTATTCAGACTAAGGAGACAAAGGACAATCCAGTACTGAATGTCTAATAAAGATTTTTCAGAAAAATATGATAAGACTTCAAATATATTTTTATGCTATATTGTATAACATAACTATTGTTCAGGAGAAACTAAGAGAAGTACAAAAAGATGTTTCCTGATATAGATATATTTTAAAGATGAAGAAACTAAAAGATTAGGTAAAAGCAAGGGCACATTTATTAAGAAGTTAAATGCTCATTTATGCTAAGTGTATTATTAGCAGGCAAAAATGCTGAAGAGCTGAACAAAAGATCTTTAAAAAGCCTCATTATGTTGCAATCTTAGGGCAACAGGAGAAAATCTTCAATCATATTCCATCTGCTTTTGACCTTTCTCACCTAAGTTAAGAGATTTAGTCACGTTTTTAGACTGTATTCAAGATGGCCTACCAAGACATGACCACAGAACCACCCAGTATTATCGTATTTTGTCCTTGGTATTTTTAAGTCAAGACCATTATCCTTGACTTTTCCTAATCTAAAGAAAGTTAAGTAGCCATGTATTTCTACATGGTATATTTCTATCACATCCAATATAGGAATTTTATCTCCTTGCCCTAAACTGCTCTATTCATAGCCCTTCTGGAGTCGATTTCTTTCCCTGAGAATCAAGACAGCTTGGTAGGTTGAGGAGTTGGCATGGCAGGCACTGAATTTTAGCACCAATAATTATAATTGAAAGGTGTTACTTCGATGACAGTTTTCCACTTTTAAGGAGGAAAAATCAATCCTGTCACCAGCTGTTTCATTCTGCAACATAGTCCTCGTATTTTCACTTATATTTGGATACTTGAGCATGAGAACTGCAAGCCAATCTCAGTTCTATCAAAAAAGACAGGGATAGATTCAAAAAGTCTTTTGGTAGGGAGGAATATAGGTTGCATTTTTCAAACTAAATGAAAAACTAAATATGTTCTTGGTAAAAATGTGATTTTTAATTTTTTTAAGTTCTCATTGCATGGAACTAACAGTAGGACAGTATCTCTATGGAACACCTCCCTGAATTCTAATTTTTTCATTATTCAAAGGAAAATCAGGTTTCCAGATGTCTCATTTTAGTTCATGTTAAACTTCTTGAATAATTAGGATCAATGTCAACAACTTCCACCCTCTGTTCTGTTTACAAAAGCACAATCAAAATTGGAGTGAAGAATTATCACAGGGACCCTTTGCTAATTTTCATAGCATACTTTTTGTGGGGAGGTAGCATACAGACCAAAAGATATTTAATTCCTTCTATAGGGTTTACAACATCCATAATTGCTAATTACAAAATTATAGGTGAACATACATTTCCAGAAATTCTTGGAGTGTCTGAAAAAAAGCATGCATCTTGGATGTTCATTTAATATTTTAGAACTAGGATTACAGAAATATGTGTTCAGTTTTTATATATTCCCAGTTGGGAGAGGAATATGTATAGATAATATAAAGAAATAGAAGAAGACAAATACACATGTATTTGCATTCATTTAATTGTGTATTTTTATTAGTAATAAATAAATTTTTATTTGTTTGTCTAAACGCATAGATTAATAATAAGAAATTTGAATAAAGCTCAAAAGGAAAAAATGAATTTTCCTAAAAACTTTCTGCAGGAATTGTGCTCCTAAGTTTCTTTTACCCAGATTCTTATGAGTATTTAAATAGGCAAACTTGCATTGAATTAAATTACTTCTGTTTTTTGAAGATTGATGTTTTAGATGCTTTTGAAAACACCCAGAAAGACCACTCAAAACCTCCACTACCTATACTATTCCCGTTAATTGACTGTAAATGTGATATGCTTACATATCATGTTCTTAGCCTACTTTGTCTTGATTTTTAAGTTAATGAACAAAAAAATTGAATCTATTGTGCCTTGTGTGAACAGTTTTAAAGACACAAACTTTTTTTGTGGAAGGCCCACTAAAACTTTCAGATACTTTAATGAAAAAAAAGAATAGTAAATGTTCTGTACCTATTCATAGTCATTTTTGAAAGGCTGAAGTACTGTCAATCAGAAGTGAAGTCTGTTTTAATACAACTCAGCTTTCAACTACCTGGATTGGCTTGGAGGCCTTTATTGAACCTGAAAATGCTGAATATTTCATGCTTTTGCAATGGATTGACAAATTTGGTATTCCAGCATCAATATGGACCACCAGTGAAGAGAAGTGGGAAGAGGAAAAATGGAGTATGTTTTTCTGTACATTATAAA
The DNA here is from genome assembly GCA_024734555.1 of Trochalopteron elliotii. Taxonomy (NCBI): domain Eukaryota; kingdom Metazoa; phylum Chordata; class Aves; order Passeriformes; family Leiothrichidae; genus Trochalopteron; species Trochalopteron elliotii. The sequence goes on from JANPWX010000038.1 coordinate 2,204,145, forward strand.
TGTTAATTTCAAATAAATAATTTAAATTAAATCTGTATTTCTCCAAAGCAGAAAGTCACTGAAAGTGAGTATCTACTTTCTTTAGGATGCTTGAGGAATTTTGCTTTAATATTTTTTTCTCTACTCAAAATTGCTAGATAAAATAAAAACTCAGGGTCACCACTCTCAGTGGATTTTTTCCATTTGTAAAAAGCCTTTCATATGTTTCAAATACTAACTTCATTAGTGCAGTTTCTACCTATTTCTTGCTTCTTCTTGCTAGTGGATACAAGTGTTTTTTGTGAAAAAAAGATTAATGGCTCTGTCCAAGGGCATTGGACTGAGGTCTGTAGCAGATTTTGGTCTGTTGCCCAGGACTGGAAACGGATAATCTGAGCAGTGTAGAAAACATCCCCAATTAATACAGTGCATAAACTTTCAGTGCAGCAATAAGATCCACTGCAAATTCACAAATACAGTTTAGAATCTTCTATTTACTTCCAGGGAAGTAACCACTTATCATTATTTTCTTTTAACATATGTGGAGTTTTGTATAGAAAAAATAGCAAGTTAGAATTTTCTGAAAAATGTCAGATATGTTAATTTCCCTGATTTAAACAAAAAACATGTACCAAAATATCCTTTTAATTTATTGCTTAGAAAATGAAAATTGCTCTGGGAAATTTGGACAAATAAAAGTTGAAAAAACCCCTGTGTGTCAGTATTTCTTTTTGTCTAATAGTTTCATATTGTTCAGAAAGCTTAGACTCTGTTTAGTCAGCACTGCATTTCATTTCTTTGTCCAAAATCTGTGTCTGCAATTAGACTTATGAAATCACCTTGGTACCAAGGATTGCTGTTCACATTACATAACACTGTCATCCCCAGGATGCCTTCTCTGCTGAAGGTCCTTGTTGATTTCAGTGGGAGTGCAGGAAGGATAGCCTTCTAACACAATAATATGATGTCTGCCTTACCATTTAGTCATTTATGTTATGTGGGAGAGAGACATATTCAGATTCTTTTCAGCTCTATTTGGATTTTTGCTTTGAGTCTCTGTTTCTTAAGCGTAAGACTCTGTTTTGGTAAAGACCAACTGTACTTCATTAATATCAACAAATAAAAATTTTAATATTTGAAATATTATGGAAATATCAACTACATAAATAAGAGGATTGAAAGGTTAGAAGTTTAGTTACTGCATTAACTGTATGTTACTATTGCTATTTGCTTGAGTTTTTTTTTTTTCCTTTTTACCTTTTAATCAGAACATTAAGAAAACTAGACAGTTTACTCCATAGGTAAACTCAGAATATTACTAGTAGTATTTCAGTTGTGTATTTCATTGAAGCAAAGACCTAAAACAATTATCACCTGCTCTAAAGTCTTTATCACCATATCTATTCCACTACATTTTTACATTAAGAAACTAAATTGATTCTGGACTTCATCCAGTCTAATTTTCCAGTAAGTGGAAAACAGTATGTGTCTTTGAGCTTCAGCAAAAAATGTCTCAACAGGAAGCAATGCAAGTCATCACCAAGATAAACATTGCCAATGCACCTCCTAAGTTCCAAGAGATAAGATGTCACTGTTCTGCTTTCTGTTTCAGGGACTCTTGTTAGATTTTGAATTAGAAAATGATATAATTTTAGCAAGTTCTTGTTCTTCTGTAAAACTTGAAGGAGGCTTTTACTCCATTGAACAGCATAAATAATCTCCTGATATCTGATTTTTATCAGTCCTGAAGCTTATTAGTGCAGTAGTTAGCCCCTTACTCCCCACTCCATTATGTTTGTTTGCTTATTTCTTACAAAGTACACAAAAATGTCATACAAAAGCTTTAAAACCAAAGAATTTTTTTTAAAATCCATTTCTAAAATCCTTGAACTAGTAAAAAGCAAAATATGAAAAAGGGGAGGGAGAGAACTGTTGATTTTCTAGTGATACACTCGCATAAAGAGAAATTTTACCCACAATTAAGACAAAAGATAATATTCAATACTGACTCTGTATTTCACAAGGCACTTTTATGACAGTTGTTGATCTCTGTATAAGGATATCTTCCTATGAAAAACAACAAAAAACTAACACAGTAGACTATAATAACCATCTTACAATATGGCACTACAGTTTGCAGTTAAACAGCTTCATAATGTGTACAAGATTTTTCTGATTTTGGCATCTAATTTCCACAAAAATGTGAAGGTAAGCACCTGTAATTTAGATAATCATGGCAATGTTACTCTCTTCTCTGTACACTAAAGAAATGCTTACTTTCTTAAGTTTCAAAGTAATTTTTCCCATTCTAAATTTAAGCACATACAGAAATCTTAGTATGTTTGAGCCCCAAGTAAATTGTCTGCTTTACAAATGTTTTGAGGTCACTTTGATTAATTTAAGGAAGATATACATATAATACAGTTTGAAAAATCCCTATGTCCCATCCCCCAGTATTGCATCCAAACAGGAACACCAGGTAAACTATGATTATTGAGGGAAAAAAAAATATAACAACTTGTCCTGTCTTTAGTTGCCTGGGAAAAGAGACAAATTCCTACTGCTACAGCCTCCTTTCAGGCAGTTGTAGAGAGTGATAAAATCTTCCCTGAGCCTTCTTTTCTCCATGTTATAAAAATTCAACTCCCTCAGCTGCTCCTCAGAGGATTTGCCCTCTAAATATGACACCATCTTTGTTACCCTTCACTGGACAAGCTCCAGCACTTCAAAGTTGTTTTTGAATTGAGGTGCCCAGAAGTGGGCACAGTACTTATGGTGTGGCCCCAACAGTGCTGAGTACACAGGGATAATCACTTCTCTGGTGCTGCCAGCCAGGTAATATAAACCAGGTTACCATTGTCCTTTTTGGCCACCTGAGCACACACTAGTTCATGTCCAGCCAGCTGTTAACCAGGTCCCCCAGGTCCTCTTCCGCTGGGCAGCTTTCCAGGCACCCTTCCACAGCCTGCAGCACTTCCTGGGGTTGCTGTGACAGAAGGGCACTTGTCATGGTTGAACCTAAGGCCGTTGGTCTCAGCCTATTGATCAAGATTCTCCAGAACCTTCTGCAGACCTTCCTAACATCCAGCAGATCACCACTCATCCCATCTTGAAAAATATTAAACAAGACTAAGCCCAAGCAGTGAGCCCCAGGGAGCTGCAGTAAGTGACTGGAAAACAACTGGATGCAGCACCATTCACCACCATTCTCTGGGCCTGGCCATCCAGTGAATTTTTAACCCAGTGAAGTGTATCTGTGAAAGCTGTGGGCTGCCAGTTTTACCTGGAGAATGCCATAGAAGATAGTGTCAAAGGCTTTGCTGAAGTCCAAGTAGACACATCCACAGCCTTTCCCTCATCCATCAGGTGAATCTCCCAGTCATAAAAGGAGATCAGGTTGATCAGGCAAGAGCTTCCCTTCCTAAACCTGTGCTGGCTGGACCTGATTCATTGTGATCCTGTATGTGCCATGTGATCACACTCAAGAGGATCCATTTCACAACCTTGCTGTGCACCAAGGCCAGACTGACAGGACTGTAGTTGCCCAGATCCCCCTTCTATACGTTTTGATCTAAAGCTCACTTCTGGACTTACCTCAGTCACCACTGTTGCTGCTGCTGCTTGTCCTGCCTCACCTCAGTCTGTTCTGAAAGGATTGTGAATAGCTCCATTGTCAGAAAGTAATTCCTTTAATTGCTAACTGTCACCTAGGTAAGCTTGAAAATTTACTGTAGAAAAAACACATCTAAAAACATGAGTTACCCTTGAAACCATAATTGTTGTGGTGCACGATTGAGGTTTTCAAAGTTGTATCTGTATTTTGTTTATTTGTCTGTATTTGGTAGATTTCTTCCCGAGCCCCTTCCAAAACACCCCTACCCCTGTTCCCAAAATATCACCTGGTATCACCCTGTCCTGGACCATTGGCCTTCCTTCCCTCATTGGCCCAGAGTGTGCTCCTCCCAGGCTGCAACCTGGTAAAAGGAGGCACACGGGCCCAAAGCTCTGTTCTGGCACATGGACAGCAATGAATAAATACCTTCCCAAACCCACGTCAGAGCCCACTTCTTTATTCCGAGCCTTAAACCACGCACAGCCAAGAGACTGAGGAATCCACAAACTGTTTTGGTTGGTCTGGGAACAGCTGCTTGGCCAGTAAACAGCCACGCAGAGAAACCAGCAACACCTAATCTCATTCATGAATATGCAGAAATAGTGTTTTATAATGTTGCGACCTTTTGAAAGAACTGCAGCTCAACTACTGTGAAAGATGGTCTGAGGCAACCTGTTTAACTTTGCATTGTGATGGAGTTAAGCTGCATGTGCATGTAATTTTCTGCCTGTAGGTATGCTGGTGCCACTCTTTAGTTCATCCTCCACTGTCACTGTCACTGCCACATCCTCTTGAAGATTGCTCCTTTATGGCTTTTGCTGGATGAGATGCTTCTGCAATCACTTTCTAAACTATTTCAAAGAAGAAATGTCATGTAGAAAAGATCACCTTTGGGACTGTTTAAATTAGCCCATCTTGTTTTGTACCAAATAGAGCAATCACCTGAAAATTTTCAACAGGATAGAAATTTTTGAGGAGTTATAAACAATTGAGAAAGCAAGGAAAATGATAACCATTCCTCTGATAAAATTTCAACTAGAAATTGACATGTCCGCAGCTTTGGGCTATACAAAATCCATAAGTTGGTTTGTTACTAAAATTCTTGATTTCTCTGTCTTTGAGAATTTCAGAAACCAATAGATGGAGTTAGCAAAGACAGATGTTCTGAGTGGATTTTGAAATGTCATTAATACAAATATGTGAAAAGTATCTGGACCTACTATCCTTAACAGACAGAAAAAACTTGTGGGCAACAACTCCAGTCTGGACTGGAGGAATAATGATTTCACAGAGCATATTAGGAGGAAATAAAGAATTTTTGTGGAATTTAATAGAGGATTTGTTATCAAAAAAAAATCTCTGCCTCAGAACTCAATCTTTACGGATAAGGTGAGAATTGGCAAAATTCAAATTGAGATATATTCTCACCTATAACTAGCAACCAAAGCTACAGTGAAAACAAGCAAGGAGCAGCTATCCAAATAGCACTCAAAACTATGAATTCTCCTTAGGTTTCAGTACAAATGATGATGTTGAACACAGCAGTAAATGTGCAGTGACAAATGGGAAAAATGAAATTACAAGGTTGAAAAACTGTGGAAGCAGAACTCAGATAATTAACTTCTAAAATCATGGCAAATTTTATAATCTTGATTCACAATATTGTAAGAAATCTGGTACATGATTTCTAAACTAGATTTAGTTTACAAACTTTTTAGCTACACAGAGAGGAAAGTGGATATGTATTTCTATTCAAGAACAGTGATGGAAGGAAAAAACAGCAGAAATGTCAAAGTAAAACAGATGATATATTTCAATAACTTTTTAAAAGCTAACAAATACTGGGATCCCCTGAACACTAGGAATTTTTTTGACTGACAAGTTTAGTGAGTTAAAGTAACAAGCTACAGAAGTATCACTGTCTCCATGTCCTAATTTTTTTTCTCTTTCCTAAAGACCTGCTTTTTTTGTCCGCCAGTGAAGAGCTCATGAGCTAGGCAGACTTTTGATGACGCACACTTTCGACAAGTCTTCTTTTGCTCTGTTGAAGAGCAAGGAAAAGTCTTTATAAAAGCTACATTGGAATAGATTAGCCATCTATTTTTCCCTGGTGTGATAGCTGATTTCCTAGTTAGGGGACCTAATTCACTTGGATTTCATAGCTCTTCTAGTATTGTAAAGTAAATGGAGATGGTAAGGAAAAAGTGAAGGGGAAAGAACCATGGATAAAATTCAGCTCATCTCATGCAGGAGCATCCCATGCAGGGATAGAAGAGTTCACAGAGGATGGGTTTGGAGGGTAGGTTTATTTAATATGCCCACTAACAAGCTTGCCACATACATAGGAGCAGGCCAGTGAAATTTGATGACAGTGAGGTAGGAAGCTTTATTGCTAGAGAAGAAGATTGGAATATTCTACAAGTAGCCTGACCCTGAGAACTGGAGCAACAGCTCTGCAAAAAAAGTAATAATGGAGAAAGTAAGGCTGTTCACTTGAGAGCTAACGTGAATTTGTGCTTTGAACTGCAAGTTCATCAGTTGGGAATGGCAGAGGATAAAGATATGAGTGCATCCATCAATCACTAGCAGTTGCAGAAGGCAACTATGGATTTTGGAGGCCCTCAATCAGAGAAAATAATTCCACTAGAAGCAGGTAAATATTAGCAACATCATGCCAGGCATTAGGAAGGCACTTCCTGGAAACACAGCTTTCAGTTCTCATAACCCATATTCAAGAGAGACGAGCACAAGATGAAACACACTTGTAAAAGATGTCCCAAAATATTCAGTGGAATGGAGAAACTACTTCATAAGAAGAAAGCAAAAAAGAATTTTTGGATATGATAGGTCTCTGTATAAATATTATGTTGGAATAAATATGAAGAGAAAAATCAACTAACCCAAGGAAAATGTAAATCAGAAGTGAGTTCTTTAAAAAGGAAATTATTCCTTACTATCATCCATGGTGCTAAATTCTAGATATAATTTTCAACAGCAACAAAATAACTCTGGGTAGTGAATGGTAGAACTTAATATTTGATTAAGAAAATGTTAGGAGTCAGTTATTTGGGATATCAAGAGCCTTCAGTTAGTTACTCTAGGAAGCAGCTCCACGGTTGTATTTCTATGTCAGTAGATATGTTGGAGCTGGAACAAAACATATGAAGTGAGATTAGAATAGGACAATATTAACATCTGGAAACCTCAAACACTTTAATAGAACCTGATTAAATCTTTCATGTAAATAACTGTCATTCCTTGGCTTAAATGGCTTAAATTGATCCTTCCAAATTTATTGAAAACATAGGTAGTGTAAGGGCATAGACAGGAAAATAGTGAATGGCCCTTCTCTGATGATTTTCAGTGTGACAAGGCTAGAGGGCAAGAAGTTAACTTACACCAGGAATGTGTTTTTGTTCACACTCCAATAATACAGCAAATTTCAAGTCCTTCTCCCACAAGAACTGTGAAATGACACAGACATGGTCCCAAGAGCCCAACACATATTTTCATAGGATCAGAAAATTCATTAAAAAACTGTCTATAAATCATGAGTGGGGAAAATGTGCATAAACTTTTTGTATCAATTATTTTCTAGAAATAAGTCCTACTGATATAAGCACAGTGCAATAATGTATAATTTAACTGATTAATAAGTACTGTATACTACCAGTGATTTCAGTACTAAATTGTCTCTTTACCTCAAACTACCAAGGTCATGCAATTAAAAAGGGGCAGACTCAGCTGAAATGCCATATTAATACTTGCAGCATTTTAATAGACTGTAAATCTGTTTTCTTGTTTGAATCAGACCTTTAAACAAGGACTTTTTATTGTTGTTTATTCCAAGGAACTGAGAAGAATGTCAGAATTGTTATCTATTCACGAGGCTGTAACAGAATAATTCAGCCCAATATCGTTACCAAATAGATTTACATTCATAAGTGTTTTGTGTTGTCTTATTCATATGTTATTAAGGTTAGCAGTAAATGTGAGTCAGAAAAGAAAATTTTGACTCAAGGAAGATAACTACCACCACAGCTTTACATCAATTGACTGACTCACACTGACTAAAGAACTTTTATTTTCCAAAGTACAGGTGCAAGTCTCTTCATCCCAATCACAATGGCTGAGTGTTCGTACAAGTGGATGTTCTCTGGAACACAGCTGCCTTTGAAGATTTCTTATATCATTGAATAGGGGATCCAGCATTTTAAAGCATTTTAAAGCATTTTAAACCTTTCAGGGAAGTTTAAGACATGCTAAAATGTTGAATGAATGCCTACCACATTTTTCACAAAAATCATGGTTCCTAATTTTCTATTGAAAATAAAGGGAAAAGAGAACCAATGCAGGATCAGATTCCTTTGAGACCATGCCACTCAAGAATCCATATCTCAATTTTTAAAGGAACTTAAATTTCAAAGTTAATTTTAAAAGTACAGACAAATGATATGTTTATGAACTTAGGGAAACTGAAAGGGTGCATGTATTTATTTATTTATTTATTTATTTATTTATTTATTTATTTATTTAAATTCCAAATCAATTGAAGGTTTCCAAATCAGGAAAGGGTTCCAGTTTTTTTCTCCAAAAATATCACTGTTCTTAGAGATATTTTTTGGTTTTCATTACTGAAGCAACAATGCATAACTCTTTCAAAGACCAACGACAAGATCTTAGGTGTTTCCCTGTTTCACCTAAACCATTCAGACACAAACGTACAGATGTCCTGTACTGTTTTCTTTGGGACCCTTTGGGTACTTAAAGGTTAAAGCTGAAATCAGCCGCAGATGAAAATTTCAGTATGAGTAGTTGAGCTGTACAAGCCTCTGTTCCTGTCTTGGAAATCTGGGCTAAGTAAAGTGTCTTTGGTAAAAATCTGACATATAGAAGACTGAGCTCCTTGAAAGGTAGCAGAGCTGACATTCCAAGGACATTAGCATATTTGAGAATGTTAACTCCTAGTCTTAAAATGTCAGTAAGGTTTCAGCCTCTAGGGACCTCAGCTTTGCTGCTGTTGGCAATTTGAATGAAAGTCAGCAATACATAGAGTGAAGACTGCAGACATATATAGGAAGGTAAATCAGACTCCCTTTGACCTCTCTGAAGCTACTGACAAAAGACCTTGTTCTATATTTTTGGCATTGATTGCAGTAGGAGCACGATTGAGCCCAAAGGTGCTAATTAGTGCTTATTGGGATAGTAGTTTTGATGTGGACACAAAAGCAGCCTTTCTGCTTTGCAATGCTAATGAATCTGAAAAGCAAGAAGAGTGCAATAGGGATAAACCACAAATAATGTCACTCAGAATGAGACTGTCTGTTGTGAATGCATTCCTTTAATTTTATTTTTATTTCTGATTTGTGGCAGCTGTATTCTGAACTTTGTTAAAGTGTGCTAACAAAGGGCTACAATACACTCATCCTTTCTACAGACAGCTGTGATATCTTCTCTCATGAGAAATGGCAACAAAGAGCATTATGTTGTATGAATTTGAGAGTTAATGAAGATAACTCACTTGGGCTTCCTTAAGTACAACAGAAAACCCTAACATCTGTAGTATTGTGCCAGCTGTCAACTGAAACTCCAGGTTTAACACCAGGCTATAGGAAATGTGGCAATACAGAAACACTTTCAAATTTAATTTTAGTGCCAGCATCTTTCAGAGCCTGGATAGATTTTTGTGTTGTTATGCTCACAGTCTCACTTCAGCTGTTCCATGAGAGCCTATTCTGTTTCTCAATGTCTTCTATCTCTTTTCTTGGCCAGCATCACACTGGCACAAAATAAATAAAATGAGAAGGGAGAAAAGAACGAATGTTTATGTTCCCATATATTTTCCTATAGTCGTTAATACTGCTGTGGCACAGAATAGGCAGGCATGCGATAAAACAGTGGGACCCAAATGTCCCCTTTTTGAGTCCTGTTTAAGGCAGAGAGCACCATGAAGCAGCATGAAACCCGTGTATCACGTGGTTGCAGGCGAATAGCGTACCAGGTGCAGGCTGTGTAAGAGTTTTCTCATCAAAATCACATTAGGGATAAAGCATGAAGAAAGCAAATGCAGACTAATGGAGAAACAGAAAGTCATCAGTAATTATGTGCTTAGCATTTTTACCTGTGGAATGCTGGAAGTACCCATAAGAAACTTCAGAGGTGAGGCGAGAGATTCTGTATTATTTTCTGCGAGGATCCAGCAACCCAGTCAGGTGTGGGGCATGAGGCAGCCCCAATGAGGCAGTGGCTTTGTATATGCCTACAGGGAGATGAAATTGGTGTATCTATTCCAGCTATTGGCAACATGAAAAATAAGGGTATTTTTTTATTTACTGTTAGCTTTCACAATTGTATTTTTAACAGTGGGATCAATCTCATGTTCTTGATGATAAGCAGGACTACATTCAATCCTCAGTTATGCCTTTATAACACCACTGAATTCAAATAGTATCTCAAGACAGAGTCTTGACCAATATGCCTTTATCAAACACAATCTCACTGATAGCTCTATTTCTAAATGGATTTTTTAGTTAGTAAAGTGAAATAAATGTCCAGTAAATTTCTCAGAAAGCTATTCCCTTTGAAGAATAAAATAAATATTTATAGCAGATTAAACAATCAGCACTAGCAAGAAAAACAGCAGGCATAATAAGAGATGTGCCAAAGAAGATAAAACCATCTATTTGGTCTTATTATTTTTAAAACAGTCTGTGTCAGTCAATGTATCAATGTGTTGTTTTGTTATCTGAACAACTTGGTAGTGTATCTCTGCTACTACTATTTTGCCCTCAGCCATTTGCTTATACAAAATATAACTGAACTGACCATAAGGGAGCTGAACTATGATTAGCAAGTCTAATTTAGAAATATGGGAAGCCATGAGATTAGCCAGGTCTCCAGCTTTTTTTCTTTACAGTACAGTGATAAGAGCTCTTCCTGGGAGCCTTAGTTGATGTAACATTGAAAAGCATATACTTTTTTACTGTTTCCATTAGAAATGGCTTTATTTTTAGTTATTTGTGGTTTTTAAAATGTTTATCTCAAGGTTAAGAACAGGCCATTATTTAATTCCGACTACTTACTCCCTTTATTATTTCACTGATGGCTATTAAAATCCATGAATAAGAAGGCTCTAGGCAAGCAAATGTTATCAGAAAGACTGTCCTGTGCTGCTTGAATTTTCATTTAGAATCACTTAGCTTCCTCTAATGCTGCATAGTGTCTTTTGCTCTCTTAGTGCTTTATTCTCCCACTGAAGATCTAAGGATTAAGAAATGTACCTCCTATTAGTATTAGTGGAACCTGTATGCTTAAATCTTCCTAGATATAAATACAAGAAAAAAACTAATGAATATATGTTTCTAGAGTACCAGCACTCTAAATATCAACTAAGTCTTGAGGCTTGTGAAAAACATGCAACTCATCAAGTAAAACATCCAGTTTAATACTGGAGCAGACTGGGTTGCAGATTTCCTGTTGATGTCAAACGAATGTGGGGCTCACCCTGGTGGAAAATGTTTAAAGACTTCCAGTAGAAAACCTTGAGTTAAGGGAATAATCCCTCTGATAAGGAAGATGTAAAGTCTGCATTTGTTTGGTAAGGGCTGGATCCAGACTCTTCCATTAAATTTGACTAGTTACATAAACACCACATACAAATAATATCAGGAATAAATCTGGGTACCTTCCTGGTTTGAAAAGAAGACAATATAAAGATCAGATAGGTAACAGTTAAATATTGATAAATAAATAGTAATACATAATATTGCAAACACCAGGGCAAAAGGGTGCCCTGTGAGTCCTCAAAAACAACACAGTTTGGATCAGCAGCAAATTTTAAGAATATTGTTGTAACTTATGGACTGGAGACTCCCAGCCAATTGTACACAGGGATTCCAAGGAGCTGTGATTCAAAAAGCCCTCTTATACTCTCAGGATAGGCATCCACACATGAAAGCCAAACATGAGATGAGCCCAGACTGTTCCAGTTGATTATTCTGCTTGTAGAATTCTGCAAGAATGATGACTCTTATTTTCCCATTCTCCCAAGACATGGTGCCTGCTGCACAGGGTAGAGCAGGGCATGAATACTCTCTGAGTAACAAAAATCTACCTCAGATAAGAAAACTCTTCTCTTTCAAATGTGGTCCACATGAGGAATCCTGATTAATTCAACTGAGTTACCTATGTGAATAACTGTGAATTGCCAGTGAAGGTTAAGCCACTTAAGACTTTAATTTGCCACATGCCTGATCAATAGCCACTAGGTTACCTTGATCATCTGGCTAATTAAGCAAGTTACTTTTGCTACCACAAACAGGCTGTCTGGAAAAAAAATACGGTGTGTTAATGCTGGAATACTGCAGACACTGTCAGGAATTTGGTTTTCTTGCAGTCAGTTAATAATATTTTTCTCTGAGAATCCTATCTAATCTTCTGTCTTTACCTTCCTTCCTTCCTTCCTTCCTTCCTTCCTTCCTTCCTTCCTTCCTTCCTTCCTTCCTTCCTTCCTTCCTTCCTTCATCCACCTTTATTTTCTTCTGTTGGAATTCAAATCTGCTTGATGCAGAAAGTCTTTAAAAAGAAGAAATACCAGGGTGATTTCTTATTTTCTGTGTTAAATTGTGCTTTTACTAAGTACAGAGCTCACTTACATTAAGGTAAATGGATCTTTTGAATTTTAAAGGCATTTTTTATCAATGCATTAAGCACTGGCTGTCTATTTGGTGCTATTAACTGGATTCTGTCACTGATGCACAGAGAAAAGCCTTGTACTTAAATTACTTCATCACCAGTTCACAAGTTTATAATCTGACATGACTATTCAGTGAAGTGCTCTGCCCATTTTTAAATTAATGCATTCTTAATCTGATATAACAGATGTACCACCATACCCAAGGGTAGCAGAACAACCATTTCACACCTTTCTGTATTTTAATTTTTTCTCATTTGCATTTATTTTTAAGAAAATTATTTTAACAATGTCAAATCAGCATGAAAATATATGGCTTCCTTTTTAATGAAACAATCATAAAGTTTTGTTATTTTTTTAATCATGATTTTGATTGTTATAATGATGAATCTGGGGTTTGTGGGTAATTTTATTGCATATTAATATATATTTCATAAGAGAAATTTAACGTATATTTTCCCTCATAAAGAAACTTTTATGAGATCAACAAAATTTATGTTAAATGATATGTTTGTCTATAAAGAGAAAAAGCTCCTAAATAAAATTGTGACAATGACAAGCTGATGCCTAAAAAAGGTGGTTAAAATTGGAATTTGTGTTATGATAGACTTTCAAGACGTATCCAATAAATCACTTTGTAGAACTTTCTCTCCCTTGGTCAAAAAGTTACCTGAAACAGATTCAAGAACATAAATTTAAGATTTCTAAGTTGAGCTAGATGAAACCTGCTTAAATGTTTGTTACAATTCTTTCCTAGATGATATTGTAAAAATCCTTCTGGGTCCTTGTCTGGTCTTATAAAACAAAATCGTTTTAATTCCAAGGCCCTCTTAGGAACTGAGTTTCCTTTCATTCACTTTGCTAAGTAAAAATGCCAATTCTTTGAGCCAGATTTACTCTGTGGAGCACAAATTGAAAAGAAACATTTGGTTCCTCTGTTCCACCTGCTGCTACTGCTGGCAGCCTGGGTATATAACCCATTTGCCAAAATGAGTAAGTTTGAAAGTAGCTCGTTTTTTTACTATTCCTATTGGAAAGCTGCTCTAACATGTTTTTCTGAGGGCTGAAACCCCCTAATATTCCTCATAAATACTTTCATGGACAGTTTTCAATTGGTAGTTTTGACAACATTATCTTTTGCCCAAATATCTGGTCTGTCTTAACACAGTCCATCCCCTTACTTTCAGTCCATAGCATAAGACCTTGCCATTTGCCTTCTTGAAATCCAATCTGTTTTTTTTCTGAGGATACTGCTTCTCAAAATCCTTGTCTTTCTCTGTGCTATTCCAGTCTCTCTTATTCAGCTCTTCAACATATTTGACTGTCTTTACCACAGGTCATTAAATAGTAGCTAACTAGATCCAGAAGTGTGTCTGGTTTGTACACTGCATAATCAGAAATATCTTAACTCTAATTAATTCTCAGGAGATGCAGTAGAGTAGATGTCCACCTGGAATCTTTGATGGATGTAGAGGCAATTCCACAGCAGAGGTTCTTTATCACTTTTCTGTTCAAAAATTATAGACAAGAAACATTTCTTCTTCTCCAAAGCTCAGTCCTTTTAGAATGATTCATTTGATGAAGAATAGCTTGTCCAGTTGGGAAATCACTTCTGGTTTTGCTGAGGATTGTCAGGAAAGGAATAAAGGTTTTAAGGTCATCCGTCTTACATGCACAGTCTTACTCACCCACATATCTGGTGAGTGAGTGTTTTACTTATCAAGATACTGGGGAAATATTTTGTGTTTGGATTTCCCCTTCACACCCTCAAAATAATTGAAAGATTTAAGTCAGGGTCTGCATACTGTATTTGTTAGTTTAACGCCTTCTTTTGATACCATATGTCAGTAAAAACTGACCCTTGATTCCCATGCTGTTGCATACTCTTGTGATGTATTGAGAGAGTAACTCTTTCAGTTTTGCTAAACTGAATACAGCCCTGGATGATGCTTGAATGTGGAGTTTTCAGTGAAGTCATAATAGAAGTATGAGTTGCCATTTGCTTTGGATAAAGGATGCAGAGAAAACATTCTGTAAAGCCTTGTTAGAAGACCATCAAGGAGAAAGTGAGAAAAATGTCAGGACCAACCTGACAGCTCATTCCCTGACTGGAAATGGATGTTTTTTATTCTTATACAGAGCTCCTAAAGAAGAACGTATAAAAGGGGTTGACCCCATTAGTTTAGGCTGTGGTGTTGATAATAAGATAAATACAATTTTTAAATAAGATATTATTATATATTATATGGTCAGCTCAGATTTCTGTAAACAACCATTTTGTTTTCAGAACACTACTATTTTCTACCAAACTGGCACTGCATTTCATGGCTTGTGAAAAATGATGCAATTTCATCTTCACCAAACGATTTGAAGAAATTTAAGATTAATTTAGCATGGGATTTGGAGGATTGCTTGTGATTCCTTGTTTGTTTGTGAAGAGAACTTTTTGTCTTCAACCTTAGCATTTGACTAACATGGTAAAAAAAGGAAATATAGATGGTTACATAGAGTTCACTGAGAAAATGACAATCTGTTTAGCCATCTCTGTTTATTGATTAGGATTCTGAAAGGCTGATTAGGAAAACTGTGTATGTGTTAATGAGACAGCTGCAGAGAATCCTTTGAGATAAAGATATTTCTAGTTTAAAAGTTGATGATGGAAGCAAAAGATAAAATTTTAATGCTGTATGTTAATAATGTGGGTACTGTGTCTCACATTATTATTTCAGGTGTACATTTTTTTAGTGTTGGTAAATCAGAACTCCAATAGTTTCTAAACAGGCATTTTATGGCAAATCATGGGATGACCATTTGTATCATTTTGGAAAAACTTAAACAGATCTTTTTTCTTCTTTACAAACATTTCGGTTCCACCAGATGATAATCCACTGAAACTACTTCCTGTTCATGCCTACATTGACACCTGTTGATAGCATAGGGTTAAAATGTTTCTAAAAATCATGGGAATTGTGTACAATAGATTCAGGGGAGGTGGAAAGAAAGGTTGGGTTGGGCCTGGATAGGCCTGGGAAAGGGAACCAAAACTACATAGGCCCTGGAAACAAAGGTTAGGTTTTGTCTTTACTAGATCATGTGAAAATGCACTTGCATAAACATCATATGATAAATAATATGATTGTTAAATGTAATGATTGTTTGGTACTTGAATATGATTATTGTTTAAAAATCATGAGAACTGATGTTTAGGGGGCCTGATGAAAACTACAAGAATTCATACAATAGAACAATATGGGTTTAAAAATTAATGTGTAGTTAAATAACAAAAGGGTATAAAAACATGTCCATCCCGAATCCATGTTGGAGTCAGATTTGGGTCTGTGTCCTGTACCCCTCATTCCCGGAGCTCTTCAATAAAAGCACCTGCATATAACCATTCTGTGATTATGTGTTTCAACACTAACACTATAACGTGAAGACAAATTACTTTTGTGAGTTTGCTTTTGCAATTATAACACTGCAAAACCACGTTGTTACAGTCTAGAATTTGTAAATAATGTGGAACCAGAAATTTTCACAAAACTAAGGGCTTCTTTTCTCCCAGTTAAAGATTTTTCTGTTCTAAGTCAGAACAATAAAGATACAGAGCCAAGATTTCTTGAAAAGATGCAAAGAGACAATCTCAGGTGTCTGGTATCTAAATGATAGAAAAAATGATATTTCAGAACAGAGGATAGAGATTTCACCCTTAATCATCTCCTTTTAATTTTATCCCATAGATTGCAAAATTGCCCAAGAAATGTCACTGCACAATGAGAAGAGAAAAGGCCAAAACTGTGAGTAATTTTTTTAAAGTATTGTTCAGTATTTGCCAAGAACATGAGTTAGGGTGAGTGGTTCAAATCACCTGTGATTAAAGATCAGCCATACAATTGTAATAAGAGAGAGAAGGAAACGAAAAGGAAAAGGAAAAGGAAAAATGGGAAGGAGATAGGGGAAGGGGAAGGGAAATATGTTTTTTACAGATTGAAAGCTGTGAAGTGAAAATTAAATTATGTAATTCTTGTTTAACCTTTTGGCATAAAGGGAGAATTTTTCTGTCTGCAAAATGGTCAAGCTCATAACACTGAGTGCAAAAGCAGTCACAGGAATAAGAAATGAGTTACAGCTCATAGAAGTAAAATCCTGAATGAGTGAATGATGAAAAATGCTCAGACTCCGAGAAAGCTTTGCTAGCTGCTGTGTGGGATTAGAGAATTTTA
This sequence comes from Trochalopteron elliotii, assembly GCA_024734555.1. Taxonomy (NCBI): domain Eukaryota; kingdom Metazoa; phylum Chordata; class Aves; order Passeriformes; family Leiothrichidae; genus Trochalopteron; species Trochalopteron elliotii. The sequence continues at coordinate 2,220,649 of JANPWX010000038.1, forward strand.
ACCACATCTAAATTGGATAATGCTCTTGAGACTAATCATTATTCAACAGGGTCAGCAAAGTCCAGTCAGATTTGGAAAATGTAAAACTCCAACGTGAAATGTGAGCAGTGTGGTATGTGCCAAATGAGGATTGGCAGAAATGCATCAGCATTAGGAAATACACAGTGCTGAAACAGACAGTGGTAGACAGAGCAAAGAATTTTTTTTTCAGGGGAATTACATACTCATGGACTTATGACAATTCTGTGCATGATATTTTGTCATTAATTTGGGTGGATAACTTTTTTCAGGCACATGATGTAGAGTTATCAGCACTTGAAAAAGTGGAGGGACAAAGAGATGTCTCATGACAGAAACATCAACTGTCTGATGTTAGAGCCCCACATTGGGAAGTAACAGGTGGTAAATACAGACTTCTAATTCATTTAACATTTCATAATGTATTTGTTTTTCATTTTGGTCACCAAAACAGTGAACTATATTCACACACTAAGTGAAACTGTTTGAAAAGTATAATGCATGTTGTTAAATCAAGGTACTGATTTGGAAACCATGGCAGGTATCTGGTAAATGCCGAGAATAACAGATAAATACCTCAAAACAAAATACATATTGCATAGTATTTGTGTTCATTTGCTTAAAAAAGGAAATTAATGAAACAGCCAAAAGCTAAGATGAGAAGGCCTGCATGAATATCAAAGAGATCAAAGATTTCATTTTGACCATTTAGTCTACATCATGGGCCAACTGAGCACATTACAAGATAAAGAATGAGCTCCTTTTAACACATAGTGGAATTTTGACCTTAAAGTTACTTGAAAGCTGCATTCTCCTTTGCCTGTAGGGAAAAATTATTGAAAGAATATGTTATGCTTAGTATTTCCATGACAAGTATCTACCATGACAAGATAAATTTTTGAGACCTCTCTAAGAGTCACATATTTGTGAATTTTAATTTATATTGATTGATGCGTGAGTACATCAGTGCTTGAGATTCTGAATGTTTCAGAGTTTGAACAACTGGTACTGTCACCAAGGGTCTGAGAACCACCTACAGTTGACATGATAACATAAGGAAGAATGTGGGGAAGAAGGAGGCACTGCAGAAGATTAGTCATTAATATGTATTATAAAAGCATTTTCTTTGATGCTCCAAAATATAGCCATAGTTTGAATACAGAAGGGCCACTTAAATGTTTTCTCTTATTGTTTTACTTTAGATCTTGCCTTTGTTTTCATATAGACCTCTATATCAGAAGTTCTTGCCCAGCACACAGGACCTTTAATGTATTTTTCAGGTTTTTTATTCAGAACAATCTCTTCTACAAATTGGAACTAGAGCCTCTACGTCCCGACTGTTAGTAACATTCGGGTTTCACAATTATTCCAAACAGTATGACTAAATATTAGTCAGTCAGGATTTCTTTTTCTGTGAATCTGTTTGCTGCTGCATATCTATTTCAGAACCTAATATCATTATGGGAGTGAATTATATTAATATGTGTGGAACTGTCAAAATAGAGATATTAGGATAACCTTTACAAATTATTTCTCCTTCTTCAAGTGCTTGCCAATTGTCATTCTACTAATTTTTAACCATTCTGTAATACCTTCATTCGTCTTCATTCTTCAAATTCTGTCGTAATTTTGATCTTATTATCATAGTGAGCATTTTAATGTTTTAAATTATGAAATAGGATTACCACGAAATAATGTGAACTACCTACTATATAGCAACAATCTGCATTTGACCTTGTACTACAATCATATCTGTAGGATTGCACACTCGCCTAAATTCACTTTTTAAAATAGTATTTACTTCTCTGAAATCTGAAGTTGGAAGATTTTACAGAAAAGACCACAACATAAAGGCCTTTAAAACACCTCTGGATACCTATCTTCATAACAAGGGCACTGAACATCTTTTTAAATCTGAACCTATTTCTTTATCTATCCATCTAAAGCCTCCTTATTTCTTAAGAAACAAATTAAAACAAAACAAAACAAAACAAAATAACAATTGAAGTTCAGTGATGCATTTTGTAAATATTTTAACTCCAGATGGATAAGAAGTACATTTTTAAAAATTTACTTCTTCTTAATCTATGCACTAACTTTAATCTCCAGAAGGCACTTTCAGATATTGCCACATATAATTTTCGGAGAACTATAATCACCTTTTCCAGCATGTACTTTTCCCAGTACAGACTCATCTAAACTAGAGATGAGAATAGCAACAGACTAGAGGCAGGTGGCAAAGGACTACTGTGTCCATACAAGATACCCTGTTTCAATCACAAAAGCATTGCCTGCACAGAGTACAATGCCCATACACCATAGTCTGTGTAGCACCAAGTAATCCTTTCATGCTTGGCAGAGTTTTCTAGTGCAGATGCGTAACGGTTCTGCTTTATAGCATCTGTTTCCTCCCATTCTTGATTTTAGTTATACATTTGAGGCAGAAGAGATATAAGGTTTTCGAAAACTGTAGTCTTCCACTGCATACTGCCACTGAGAGTATCATAACTAGGACAACCTTCCAATACCAGATTTAGCTATCTTTTATTATTCTTAAATTGCTAATTCTTTCCAATGATCAAGTTTTAAATCAGTGTGTTTCTTATAGTGATGGAATATGCTGCAAGCATGCAAGCTACAAGTCTAACCTTCTGAGAGTCAAACATGTTCAGTTTACATTTTAAGTAGTAATTCTTTTGTCTGTCAGGCCTAAGAAATACAATATGTGGGATTTATTTGTTTTTGTGGAGATTTTTTGTGGGGATTTTTTTTTCCCCAAGGTGCTGACCACATGCATCTTCCATTTTCAGTTTCATTCGAATTCTGCATTTCATCAACATTTTTCACCTCATAAAACATTCAAATGTATTTGAATGCTATCAGAAGTAGTAGCACACAGAATGAGGTTGAGTGAATATCCCAGTGGATTTCCCTGTTCTCTTAATATGGATGATGGGTGATGTGAAAACCAGATGGAATTCCCTTAGCCATAATGACAACATCCAAACGTTTCACTGGAACATCCTTCAGCAGAGCCCCTCAGCATCCCAACACTTAGTGTTTTCTTATAAAGCAAAGAGAATTTGGGGCGGGGGGTGGGGGGGGTGGTTAGGTGAGCATTCTGAGGTCTCTTTTGGGAGGAAAGTGATATTAAGGTTGAGGTTTCTTTCTCCACTTTACCAAAGCTCACATAATTTGTCCTCAACCTTGGGTCTGCTTTGGTTGATTTTTATTCATTCTACAAGTCCTTTCTTTTTACTGTCTTTCAATTATTCTGTTTATTTAGTCTCTTTTTTATCTCTAAAAATATATTTTTACCTGAATACTTCCAAGTTGCATTCCTGTAGTGTCCTTTGGCAATTGAGATTTGTGTTTCCAGTACTGGACCTTTTAGTATCACTCTGTGTCTGTGCTCTTCCATACCGTATTTTTCTAATTGTTCAATGTATACAGAGTAAACACTACTTATTGCTACAAATTAAAGCTAAACTAAAATAAATTTGAACAGGAATTATCTGATTGCCAGATAAACTGTTACCACATCTGGACAATAGAAGCCTAGACAGGCCTAGGGGACCTGCCCTTGTCAGACCAACAAGAAACTTGTGGTCTATAGGAAATAAAAGAAAAATTACATTTTACTGGGGCACAGTTTGCCTGCTTCAGCTGTTTATGGACCTTGTCATATTCTCAAAGGATTTGCACCATAGTCTCTGCCTTCCTTTTTGGGTTGTGAACCAATGGTACTGAGAAGCGAAGCGACTTTAACAGGAAATCTGTAGGGTGCTACATGCTGTATTTTTAGGACACTTGTTTATTCAGAAGACCAGGAAAGGTAGGAAAACCGTCATTGTACTAATTGTACTTGAAAAACAAGGAACATACTAGCATTTCATCCTCACCTTTTATAGCCTAAAACCATAGTCCCACAGACAAATTCATGATTCCATTGATGTGTCCAGAATTTGGTGCAGTCACAGCCATCATGGTTGGAAGCTGTTCTGGTGGGAATTGCATGGCAATGGAAAGTGCTTGTTATTTTCAGGAGTGTGATGGGGTACAGTGATGCTTTGCTTGGATTGAACTGTATTTGATGAGTGAAATACAAACTTCTCCTCATCATTTTCCAGTCACTTACTTTGTATTTCCCTTTCAGACAGTAGAGTCCTAGTTCGTCCTATGGTTCAAGACCACGCAGCATTTTACACAGAACACAAGTGCTGCTCCTGAGGGCATCTTTCCCCAGAAACGAGAGAGGCATTGTGAAGCTGAGCCTAAGTTTCACATAGAAATCTAGCTCCACAGAAAGTTTTCTGTGAAAGACCTACACAATGTAATAAAACTTAAACCTTGTTAGCACTACCAACCTGGAAGCTAAGGGAAACATCTTTTCTTAGTCCAACCAGTAAAAACTGGGAAAAAAATATCCATCTTTCAGAAGTTCTTCTGAAGGTGTAATTTTATACTATTTTTTCTAGTTACCCTCAAGATGTCACGTAAGACCATCCCACATGAATAGTGCTGTTGGATAGCTCAGGAATTATCCCTATGGAAGTAATCACTCACAGGTAAACCTGAAGGATTTATTCTGAAGTACAACTGCATAAGCAATAATTAATCATTTTTGAACTGAAAGAATGCACCATCACCAGTAAGACTGTAATTTTTTTATAATCATGTTATAAAGAAGATGTAACTATGAACATTTTAAAAATGAAGAAAGAATTAGTGAACAGCAAAGTGTTATTTAGTTATTAAGCTTCCTTTCAGATTCTCTTATAGAATAAGATAATGACTAGAAAAGTTACTGGCCTTAAAATATCATCGTGCAAATAACAGTGCCATTAATAGTCCTATTAATTAATTTCTGAGTCTCTTTAAGCATAATGGATCCATTTAGGCTAAAAGTTAATAACACTTATGACAATGTCATCACTAAAACAGTTTTCTATTACACTTCAATTTGTAAATACAAAAAGTCTGAGAACATTTTCCTTTTCTTGCCTTTTCTCAACCATCAGTATTGAATGACATTAAGTTTTCAATGTTCAGCTGCAGGAGCTGTTGAACACAAGAGTTTTAAGTAGAACACTTCCCAAGCCATACCCCATGTTCTGGGCACAGCAGTGGCTCTACACTGCCCTTTGTATGCCTGAGTGGAATTATTAAACCCACAGGTTTAAGAGAAAGAAGAAAAGATCATAGCCAGAAAATTAGTGGAGAACTGCAGAAAAAAGAGGGGATCGTATTGTGAAGAAGAGTGGGAAATCACACACAAATAGATTCAAAAATTAACAGGAAGAGGGAATTGGAGGAGATAAATAATGAGAGTATGAGAAGAGTAGCATAATGCTAAGATAATAGAGTAGATGTTCAGAAAATCCGCTGACATTTTGAATTAAGACCAAATCAATTATCTTATATTTTTCTAAAATGTCAAGGTGCACTATAGTTGATAAACTCAATTTTCCAAAAAAGTCCTTAATAAATGCAAGTACTACTGTCTTTATTATAGACATACCTGCTGTGCTACTTTTTTTTTTTTTTCTTTTCATTTCAAAGAGAAGATCTTTTTGTTCCTTAATTAAATTTGTAGGCAAGATTTAATCTTGGATGAAAACAAGAGAAAATCTATGTCATGTAAGTGACATACTATGCTAAGTGACAATGTTACCCCACACTTTTTTCTGAAAATTTTCTTTATTTTACCCCTGCATTTTCTAGTATACACATTTGAGCTTTTATTTGCCTGAATTTGCTTTTCTGCATCCTGTCCTTTTAGAAAGGAGACAGCATCTGAGTCAATGAACTTTGCGATGTGAGAGCTCAGGTGTGGTCTCCATTGTCAATCTTTCACAGACTATGAATTTAAGGGCTGCTACCTTTTGCTGTACTGCAGTTTCAAATAAGTTTTTATTCTGGTGAAAAATCCAAGTATTAATTACTGACTGTATCAAAAGTATTACTGCCAGAAAATCAAAACAAAATTCTGGGTATGGCCTTTACAAAAGAGATCAACTGCAGGGGACAGCATAAGACAGGCAAATTGATTGTACCACTCTCAGAATAACTCCCTTTGGGTCCATTGACCAGAGTGGGACCACATTTGCATTTGTCCCATTGGATTAAAAATATTGAATTTTGGAAATAAGTTCTTTGCTTCAAAACTAGAGATTTTTTATTAATATTTTTTCTTACAACAAGAGACTAAATTGTACAGTAGAATCTCAAGGATTCGGATTTAAAAATTTCAAAAACTCTTGAATAGTGGCTCTGGATATGGTGCCAAAATATATAGAACTAAATGTACCTTGAATCATTTTTGTAAAATAAATTCTGTGCTTTAGAATTTCACACGTATTTCTAATGTGTGCAATACATAAACAAATATGTAGTGGCTTAAATATGTTTAGCCATGTGTTCCTTTAAAATGTACTGGCATAATTTCTCTGTGCCATTGCTCGTGTCCAGGTGGTGTCATTTAATTCTCCTTTAAGTTGGATACACCTCCCACCAATTGCTCAAATTATAAAAATTAGTTTTTAAATGTCTCTCTGAGGTCTTTGATATTTCAACAAATGTAGCTGAGACAGGCTGGTAGATCTGAACTGTATTTTATTGTCCATGTAGGCCTGAAAACTGATGGAATCTTTAAATTTAAAGAGAAGTTTTTTGCCTGAGCATACTTGAGTGATTCTCAGTGTAAAGTCGAGGTCAGTTGAGTATGTTCATGTTGCTGTGACTGTAGTTCCACAAGAATATTTGTAGAAGAGGAATCTTAAATATGACAAAAGAGATTTTCTTTTTTCATGTTTATGCATCTATGTGTCTAAACATAGTGTCATGGGACTGTTGATCATACTGGTCCAATTAAATAGATGTAGCATTTTATTTGCCTTGTGAAATTTTCCTGTTCTTCTGGAATATCACTGTCCCTCTAATGTACTGCTGAGAAATGCAAGGCAGACCTCATCAGAAGGGTTCAGTGAAGGGAAGAATATTCAAATAGTGAAATATCTACCTTGGATTATATCCTAATTGGATATTACATTAGTCTAAATTTATTTCACTGTCATATTACCTTATTTAAGATATTAGAGAGTAATGGAAGCTAATGTCAATTAGTTAAATCCTTGTTATGTTCCATCTAACAACTGTCTGTGAACTGCATGGTATAAGAAATAGGCAGTAACACATTTCCTAATGAATGAAATATTACTTTGGGAGAAGTAAGGCGAGATGCCTTTTCAGATTTCCTGTAATTCTTTATAATTCAAAAATTGTGGTTGTTTACCTATGACTTTATAGTTGAGAATCCATTGTCTAAAATGAAAGTATATTCAGTATAGTGCAATAAAGTTTCCCTTCTCTTAAAAAAGAGTAAAGATTTTTTTTTTTTCATAGAGGTAAGAAGTGGCAAAGATCTGTAGCAAAGATCTGTAGATGTTCTCTTGTGATCTGCCAAAAGAGATCCCCTCTATCAATGTCACTCATGACAACCTCCTGCTCTTCTTAAGTCTAGACATTCAGATCCTACACTTGCCCTTTCCAGACCATTCAAAAGTTTGTGGTTTTTTTTAAGTTTGAACTTGACTAAACCACATTTGACCTACATACCTGGATTTCCTGTCTATGAGATCTCATAAGTAATAGTACCTATATCAGAAGGAGGCCTCTGAAGGTATGGAAGAGGTGATAAAAAATGCAACACCTTTAAATATTTAATACAACAAAAAATATTCTCATTCTAAAATGCTCTGACAGTCAGTCAGTATGAGCTGGACATCCAGTTCCTCTTTTAAGGCAAATAATACCTCCAGACACTCCTGGCTGACCTTCACGTCCTCTGCAGAGATGCACGTTGTGACGAATTGGGTTTTCCACCTACAAGAGCAACAGTTCAGGCCTAAGTCCATCCCCTCACATGATGAGAGCAGAGCATTGCTCTTTCCATATCCCTTTACCCTTGACACTGGAAGTAGCTAGCTGCAGATACATTTGCTTAAAGAATGGACAATATTCTTTGCATAAAGAATATGTTTAAACCATAATTTAAATACCTTTCAAGGATGGAAGTGGAGTCTGAACACAGCTCCAGCTCTGAGAATGACCGCATGGTATCTGTGAGGCAGAAGAAAGGAAAACTGTAAACAACAAAGGTGTGTAGCAGGGTGCCTGACTCAGCTACCTGCTGAGAAATCTTTGAAGGCATTAAGCAGCTGCTGAAATACTTTCAATGGTGGGTATTTTTAACTTCTATTGTTGAGAACTCCTCTGTCCCACTGAGTTTCATTTCTTTGGTGACATTGAGCTTCTTTAATACTGTAAACAATGAAAGTACAATTTTCTTTGTGCTCTGAAAACACTCTTCTCCACAGAATATTAGATGTTCAAGAGCATAAATAATTTTTCCATAAAATCGAAGCAGAAATATTTTCTATTTTTTTTTGTTTACATTTTTTACAACAGGGAGTAAATTTTCTGTACACCACTTGAAATTTTGCAGACGAGTCAAATCTCCTTAATTTTAAAAAGAGTTCTGTGACTTGTCATTGAGGCACCAGATGAAAGCTAAGTCTTGCATGTGACCCCTGAGTATCTTTTCTTTCATAATTTTACCAAAGTATCCAGCATCTGTATCATAATTGACAATACGGTAACATTTATTTCAAAAGTTAAAAAGAAGTAAAAAAATGTTGAAGAGTACAGCTATGGATAACAGAGCAAGTGCATGTTTTGTTGAAAACTGACAGGACACTGCTAAAAATGTGTTGTGTGACACAGATACTGGCATTTTTACATGAAAAATCATTTTTTCTTAAATACAGCAAAATGAAAAATAGTCATCTACTATGTAAAGCAATTTTTCCACCTTGTTGCATACAGATTTGTCAAGGTCAGCACATGGTAATGTTACATGCTAAGGAATACAGATAATTTAAAATTTTAAGGTTAGAAGTCTTTTGTTAAGAGTCTGTTGTGGTTTAGGAATGGTAGGCTCCAATTTAGTGATCCCCCTGAAAACTCTCAAAACTATGCACCATTCACCCACACTTCCCTCCCCCTCCCCTCCCTGTGGAGAGCTGGAGAGAATTCAAGGCATAAAAATAAAGATCATGGGTTGAGATTAAAAAAATAAATAAATAAAAAATACTGGAAATAACGAGATAAGAAGACAACAGTAACAGCAGCAATACTAATGACAGAGGTTACAAGAAAGATGCAAATGATTCACCTAGAGCCCCCCTGACAATACCTGAATGGTCCCTCCTCCAGCCTACAACACCTGGAAGGAACCCCTTCCCCTGCCACCAGAAAATGAAGTGAGATGGTATAGAATAACCACGTCCCTGCAATACCCCCTCTTGACTATTACAAAACTTAACTGTGTCCTGGCCAGAACCAGGACAGAGTCCTGCTCTTGGGATAATAAAATGTGGGCTCTCTTCTCTTTTCTCCCGGTGTTCTGCATTGTAATGTTGGCAGGGTCACACTCTACTATATCTGAGAGGAGTTTGTAGGAATTATATTCTTTACTATCCCTCCTGTCTATCCTCACTCCTCTTCCTTTCCCATATCCCCTTTTGTACACTGTGCCACTGACCTCCCTGTAAGGGTTTTTGAGACGTATTAGTTAGAAGATATGTAGAAGAGATATAATAATTAATAAGATTAACAGTATGATTTCATTGAACAGGATGCAAGCTAAACCACTGTAGCATTACAGCAAAAAGGTAGCAGCATTTTTTGTGTCCATTCAGTGATACCACTGACAGTGCTCAGGTGCATCATTACATAAGGCAGCAGGCATGCTTGCTGCAAGCTTTTTCAAGGTTCACCTTCTATGTCTGAATTTATTTATATCAAGGGAGTTACACTGATATTAAACACAAATTTATTCATTGGTGGTTATTCAAGCTTAAGATTTAGAAAATCGTTGTTTGGTTACAGTGCTGGGTACTTGCTTTTGGTTCTGATTATGAGGCTGATTCTGTTTCCACTGAAAGTGATGGTGAAATTTAGTGCTTCTGGACTGAATGGCATGCTTAGCTAAGATACTCCGGGTGTTGCAGGAGGGATTGGAAGGTATGTGGAATGTAAATCAGCTGTGCATTTCCATATTTTGCATCCAACTGCCCACTGGGAAATGGTTTTATATGCAAAACTAACTTCCAAAGGGCCTTCATGCTACACTTCAGGGGATTTATAAAAACAAAAAATGGATAGAAAAAGACTTCCCCCACCCCCTAAAAAAAAAAAAAGGGCAAGAAAGAAACTTTATATCCCTACAGATTCAACAATTAGGAAGATTTGGACCCAGTAAATTACATTAAAAAATTCCATTTTACATATTTGCCTCTAGAGTTTCAAAGAGGTGCAATACTGCCACCAGTCAGCTCAGAAGGAGAGCCGAACAATCAAGGAAACTGCAAAAAGCTAAGCCTGCTTAAATTGCGCTGCGTTTTGTACAATCTTGTAAGTTTGCATACATAGACTCTAGGTCTATTTCAGAAGCTTCTTCAAGGAATAAGAAATAATAGCCCTAGAAATGATGACATGTAAATGGGGACATGTTTATTTAATTAGACTTGAAAGTTTTGATTACATAAGAGAATATATATGATAGACTAAAGAAAATGTGGGGATTGTGATTTAGTATCTGTGTATACATACAAAGAGGACATTACAACAGTTGGAGATTGTTCACTCTTCACCTCTTTCCCCAGCTGGCTGTGTTTAAATTACAAGGTTATCACTGCAGTAATCTCAGCATCAAATATCTGAGAAAAACCTCAAGATTTACATTTTTATAGATTTTAGGTATAACTCAAGGCAAGAAAATTACAGTATTAAAGCGTGATTGAAAAGTCAAGATGCCATGCTGTAATATCAGATATTGCACTAAATCAGCCTGCCTTTTATTCTAGAAAAGAAAAAGAACGAAAAAGAAAAAGAACTAAGAAAAAAGAAGAATCTCTACAGGATAGAATGCCTTGTAAACCACTAACTCTTTTTGTAAAAGTACTGTCAAGTCAAAACTGTGACTAGAAAACTTCTAAAACGGCTGCTTTGGTCATAATATGGGATAACTTCTTGGGATTATTTTATAATGGGAAAAAATTTATGGAGAAACCAAAATATCTTGTGTTAATGCAATAGCAGATGCAGCTCTACAAGGAGCACAGCATTTCCTTTCTCTTAGATTCCAGGGACTCTCACATGCTGTGAAATACAATGGGACCATAAGGTGGTTAACACAAAATGTTAACTACAAGATGAAACTGGACTCTAATTTTCCAATTAATCCCCAGATTTTTTCTAAGAATGTATAAATGACTGGCCTTTCATATGTCTCACCCAACAGAAGCAGCAGACTCAGCATGTAGTTGCTCCCAACCTTATTTAACTTGTAGAGAGTTAAGCACTACTGGAAATTAAGTCATAGATGAAATGGCTTGAATTTCCCCTGGCAGTGTCCCTTGTATTTCCGTGGCTCTCACAGGGAATCTAGGGCTTTGTTGCCCTCAAGCTCAGCATCCACAGTTGGAACAGATATCCGTAAATTATTTCTCTTGAAGTGGACTGACTATTCACTAAGAGTAGTGAGGGGAGCTTAGTCTGCATATGCCCAGGATGGGGAAAAAGCGCTTTCACAAGTGTTTACATCTAATAATGTAAAAAAGCCACCTCTCCTCAGAGCAGCATAGGTTGGAGTATGGAACGATCTCATGTTTCATACAACAACTTCCCTTGCCACCTGTAGGCACAGTTAGTGCTGATTAAACACTTTCTAGAAGTGCTTCCTCAGAGGCTGGCAGATGCTGTGCTGCTAACAGCAATGGGCCTGCAACACTTGGAGGTGTTACTGGTGGTGGAGCACCCACAGTGGGCACCTTGTGAAGAGACACCTAAGGCAGTCTTATCCCTACTGCACTCTGGAGTTGTGCTTGAATTCATACAGGAGGCAGAATGCTGTTCACATTAATGTGCACATCCTTCCATTCTGCTCCCAGGAATAAGGCATTCCCACAGCTAATAAGGAAATTGCGGTCATGCGTACACCTATTTTCAGAACATAGTGAGAGGGAAAAATACGGCTACATTTGAAGTTACATCACTGATTAAAAACTTGCTTTGATTTCGTGGCCACTAAAAATCAGTTCCAAGTGTCAGATTATCAGACTAAAGTTTCCTTCAAGGAGTAGTAAAGCAGAGAGGGTAGGAATGGTGATAATGGGTATGATCTTCCTTACATTATAATCACAAGATTACATGTTATATTCTCAGACACATGAAATTATTGGGGACCATTAATATTATTACCATTAATATAATGGTAATAATATAATACCTTCAACTCTCCATAACTCTAATTTTTAAAACATATTTTTGGTCATAGTTTCATATGGCTTTGAATAATTGTAAAAATAACCAACCTCTTTCAGTTGCTTGGCTGTGTCAATGACAAGGTCTTCACTTACACTTATCCTACTCCAGAAACTTCAGAAATGTTATTCCTAATTTACACTGAATACATGTGAATCATGATCACAGCTTTTAATTCTGAATTTCAGTTCTTACATTTCTGTTGGAAATCAGCTTTTCCTTCTTAATCCTACTATGCTACATTCTCTTTTACTTCTTCCTTGAATCTCTTAGTAAGACCCTTGACTGCTTTTGTATAGCTTCTATTTTTACCAGTCTTGTTGTATTCATAGTATATTTTTAACTTTGATGCCTGTTTGGTTTTGGGTGTAAGATGCAGAAAGATAAAGAGCTACAGTTGAGTAACACTTGTTACTTTTTTTCATCCAAAATGAGACTAATGTACTGGACACACCACCTTTAATTTCCAATGTCTAAATTTTGTGGCCCAGTTAAGAAGCCCACATTGCTGTACTTTCTATATAACAAATGATTGGTAATAAAGACAAATAGCTAAAAATTTAGATATATTTCAACTGAAACCATTTAGAAGATGCAGAGCTCATCCAGAGAATCTTAATTTAGTATTACTAAGCAATGAATATTTAATTACTTAGATATTTCAACATTGTTTTCTATGGTTTCTCAGCATAGAAAAAAAAAGCATGTTAAAAAACATCTAGCAAATGACTAAAGAAGTATCGGTTAGAATGAAAAAAAAAACAGGAAAAAATATTTCATTCAGATCAGAATTTGGGGTTTTTTTTCTTTTTTTTTTAATAAGAAAATTAACCTTGTGGCAATCTCCTGAGATGCTCTATGGCCTTTCTTGTTACCATCACTACCTAGTCCATTGTATCACTGCAGGCATGGGCCCAAAGCTCCAGAGTTTCCGTGGGACTAGTGTGAGTGTATATTTTGACATCATTAGGACAAGGCCTTTCTGCATCCTCCAAATCCTCAGTCTTGTAGAATAAAACACATTTAATGAGGCTAAAGGGTTTCTGTACAGAATTTTTTGATAAAACACAACTTTTATATACTTTCTGATGTATATAAAAGATCATAGAGGAAAATATAAATATGGAAAAGAAAATTTTAGTGGATTTTAATGCTTATTCATAACAACAACAATTTTCTGGATGGTACTTTCTTATGAGTTGTTGACTTTTAACCCAAAGAACTGAAATGATATATGCTTTAGAGAAACATCTTCCTATACACATTTAACTATGCCATTAGGGTCAATTTCCTCCATTCATTGAAATACAGCAAAATTAAAATTACCAAAATTTAGGCATGACAATCAAAGTTTATTCTATTGGCCTCATGAAAAAAAATTAATCACTTACCTCAGTTTTTTTTATTTGTTGGATATCTACTGGGACAAAATTAAAATCAAGACTTTCAGATTAAATATCTTATTTAAAATGAGATCTTTTCCCACTAATGTTCAGTGCAGAGTTCTTACCAGTTCAGTGGAAGTGGAGATAAACTAATGCTGAGCATATTTAATCTGAGCTTTCTACAAGCTGAACTCCTGAGAGGAGCTCAGCTGGGAGAAGAAAATATTAGTGATTTTATGAGAATTTCAGGTTGAAATAAAACTTTTAATTCTGTTTCAAGCAACTTCAATATTATTTGAAACTTACAAAAAGAAAAAATATTTTTTATTTAAAAAGTTACTTTATTTTAAAAGTTTAAGTGAAACTGTTATTGGAAACAAACATCTTCATGAATCAGATATATTTTGTTTCAGTGGGACTCAGTGTCAGATGTTTTTTAAAAAATGAAAAAAGTAAAATTTCTCAAATTTTAAAATATGCTTTTGGCCTATCATATAATTATTTTAGAAGATTAAGCAGTAAACCAGTAGAACTTCAGACTCATTCTCTTAGGAACAGCAGGCATACACTTTGTTTAAAAATGGATGTACTTTCTTGAGAGGGGGAAAAAAAGCTTGTTCATCAATTTTGCATGTTTCACAACTTTTATTACAGAACCTAGGCTTACTCTATAGATGAAAATGTGGAAGAGACATCTTGCATGGTCTCTGAACTCTGGATGATCCATTAAATAAGTGCTTTTAATCTCCTGACAGAGGGAGAGAATATAAAATTTGACAATGTGCTTCAGTCTCAAACCCAGGATGTTGTTGACCTGCTTTAGAAACATAGGAGTGGTCACCCAGAAAGTTGTGTCTCCCAAAATGTCAGCCTAGGGGCAAGCTGCCCTGCAGCTCACCACAGCTACTTGCTAAGAAAAGAGCAGCAGATCTGGACCTACTCATCATCCCAGCAAGCAGCTTGTGTGGAAACGCAAGGGAAGCTGGAGCACCTTTTCATTCCTGAATGCAATTATCATAATCCAAGTGTGGTCTGATGCAGTGAACATATAGACATGAGGTGGGAGATACTCCAGTTCTCTGTGATAATTTCTGTTTTATTTTCATGAAAATCAAAACACATGTGAGTCGCAGAAAAATGTTTTTTTCTCATGCAAAAGCTGTTTTTTTGGAGGAGTGATTCTCAATGGGAAAAGGTCCAGCCTTTGTTCCCGTGCAGCTTGACAGGAAGCACTCATAGCCTAGCTTGGCAAAATCTGTTAAAACCACTTGGTAGAATATTAAATTTCAAAATGTGATGTTATACTATGTCAACCAGAAAACTATTCTGGTTGAAATTCCATTTCAATAAAATACCTGATGTTTCAGCTCAACACAAGCTTAAGATTCATGAAACTTAAGCAAGTCCTCACCAGTAGGAACGTAGATGGACACATTGCTGAGTAATTGTTTAATTTAAACATGCAGTTTAATGCTTTGGGTACTAAGCATGAAGATTACTCATCTCCTTTTTCCCCTGCTTACCCACAGTCAGGGCAAGAGGTTAGCAGAAGATTATCAGCCAGACTGACCAGGAAGATTTTCTCTTGGTACTATTGTGTCTATTTTGAAGAATGCTCCTGCAAATTCCCACCAGCTCACCCTGCACAAGAAAAAACAGTGAAGAATAAATGCTGCCAAAAGAAAGGAAAACTGAAAGAAACAACTTCAGATCTTTGCAGCATTGGCTGTATATTGCAACTGTATGTCTTTACTCCCTTTCAGCAAAAGTGCTGATCATCACTCTGAAAATACTGCCTGGGATGTGGCCATTTGAATGAGAAGGATGTTGCAAGGACAGAATGAGTGAGCCCTGCAAGCCAGCCAGACACAGATGTTTTCTTTCAGTGCATAGATCCCTTTTGGCACTGAATGCCTGGTCTATTAGATTGAAATTGTCTTGGGAGAGAAAGGTTTCTGTGAAACTTTGCTCCAAAGATCAAAGTCATAAGCTTCCGAAATGCATACTTGGACATTTATTAGGAATAAAAAAGAAGAGAGAGGTGAAGGGAAAGCAATGGAGAGTCAGGTCTGAGAAGGCACGATGTAAGGATACACAGGAGCAGAAGGAAAACATAGCAGGAATTCAGCAGTGAAGGAAAAGAAAACAAAATCAAAAGGCAATTATAGAGAATAATAGAGAAGTTTATAATTACTACAGCATTTTCCTTCTCTGAATGTTAGAGTCAATACTCATCTCTTTTCTTTTACTGTCACAAGTGTTTTGAAAAGCATCAGCAAGGTATAATTCACATAGCAGAGAGGAAAGTGTGGGAATTGTGGTACAGACAAGTGGTTCAGACAAGTTCCAACAGCTGTAAGCTGTCTGCTTCTGGGTGAAGCCAGGTTTAATGCAGAAGCACTAAAGCCAAAGGATATAGTGCCCATAGGATAGCCTTGTACTTGGGACAATCTGGCTTCTAGGCCAGGTCAGAGGGTAGGAGCACAAATGTCTGTCCTATTTATAGAGGTAACACATCAATGTGAGCAAGAGCTGGGGGACCACATGCTTGTGTCACACAGGGCTGCGGTCTCTCTCTTTCCACCACTTCTTCCATAGGGAGGTATAGCCAAGGGATGACTTGCAAGTACTTTAGTTCAAGTCACAGAGGCCTGCACATGTCACTCGGAGAACAAAACAGTCACAGATGTTCCTTTGCACTGAAAAACAAAATCTACCAGGGAGACTAATATAGAAGAATTAAGTTTTCTCATTTATTGCAGCATACATCTTCTTGTAAATCAATAAGGAAGACAGTATGCATCCACATACTTCAGTATACATTTTAATTATTATTTTGCTGATTAAAAAAAACAAAAAAAAAAACCCTCAAAACCAAACCAAACCAAAAAAAAAAGAAAAAAAAAAAGAAAAAGCCACCAAAACACACAAAAAACCGCCTAGCCAATTGTGTTACACCAGCAGCATTCCTCTGCTACATGAAAGGTAAGATTGTAAAGCCAGCTGCTCAGGGTAAGGAAAAGCTGCAGTGAAGATTACCAGTGCCCTTTTTGTACATCTGTATTGGAATTAATTACATAATCACACAGCATTTTTTCACAAGACTCCTGCCTTATTCAGTGCACAGCATGAATGCAGCTCACTGAATGGGTAACTTCAATATTTCAAATATAGGGAGCTTTCAATATTCAAGTGATTGATTCCAAACACTTAAAAATTGGTTTGGTTTGCATACAAATTGATCCTGAATTAGGCAATGGTCATATCCATGATGAAAACACTTCAGTTAAATGACACATAGAGAAAGCTTAATTGATACTTTATGGTTTCTCAGCAGATGTCTACATTCAAACGAAATTAATGTAAAAGAATTTGCTAAAAAGATGTAGGTACTGTATCTGAATAAATCATTTGCATTTTTTCAAATGAAGTTATATGCAGTAGGAGGTGCTGGTTATACCAGAAACCCATAAACATAACTTTATTCTTGTCTCTCTTTTTCATATTGTACATTAAAATAGATCCAGAATGGGACTGATTTCCTCTATATTATGTCAGCGTTGTGCTGATGCAACTCTCTTAATTTCAGTCTTTTATCACCTAACTGCCTGTTATAGCAGTAAAAGCCAGTCTACACACACATATACTGTATTTATTCTTCTATAATTTTTTTTATAGAAAGAAAAAAATCATATGAGAATTCTTTAGGGCTAAGAGTTTGAATTCTAAGTAAAATGGGGCACAGCTGAAACAAATGGAAAAAAGTAGAAGAGCAAAATTTTGTATGTGAATCCTAATATGATGATGAGTGTCAGTTCATTTTCCCTCTCTTACAGTCTGAGTATGCTTTCACTACATGTCCTTGTAACCCTATTCTCTCCATTTATGAAAGCCATCATGATGCTGTGAAGAACATGATGCAGAAAAATAAATGCAGATTAGATATCGGTGTGTGGAATGCAGTGTTGTCAGTTCTTTTTATCCTTTCTACAATTTGATCCAAATGCTGTGACTACATTATTGTGGTTAAGATTAATGGGTAAAATATTTTCCCACAAGGAACCACCACTTTTCTCCACTTAATTACCAGATGTTAAAAGGAGCAAGTAGTTACTCTTCTGTGTACTCACCTGTGCCTTTTAGCTAATTACAGACAACTGCTAAGTGATTTCACACAGCTTTTGTTGTGATGTTGCAGGATTATTGATGTTAAAAATGATGTGTCTCGATAACATAGTCTAGCATGATGTCATACACTGATAGTCATTATATCAGCTATTTGTGTCCCTTCAAACAGGGACTTTGTCTAATAGGTAGAGCATATATTGTTTTGCAGTCTCTTGCTCCCTGCTACTTTCAAAGGCATGGCTGGGAACAGAAGAGCGAGCCAAAGTCCCAAACAACATAATAGATTGTATAACTCATATACCTCTTAAACTATGAGGGCAGGTCCATAATTTTCAAAGGTTTCACAAAGTTAAGCTTTTTATAATAACAGGAAACTTTCAAATGCATGGATTGGGGAACATCAGAACTTCTATACTGTACTGAAAATAGGGGGATCTATGGCACTTCTGCACTGTTAGAGCAGCACAAATGAGTCATGACAAGTTTAAGTGTCCTGTTCACTTTGTAGAGATATAAAGGATTCATAAAACTGAAGACAGAGTAGAGTTGGACAATTGGCATTTTAAAGGGAGATTATTTTCATCCATTGACATGTGGAAAAGAGAGTCTCAAAGATGCTCAGATGTTTACTCTCTTGGGATTAAGAGCAAATGTTCAGTTTCAGTTTGGCACCTATCCTACAATCTCTACTATTTTAGCAATGTGTTTGAAGCTACTATTTTGTGCTTGATATTTTTCCTCCCCCAGTCTAGCTGAGACAGTAGTAGTAGGTTAAAGTCTTTGCACTGAATTAGCCAGCCATGCACTCCTACTGATGTATAGTAGAATAAACTTCTATTTTTTTATTCATCTTTCATGTGAATCCAAATCCAAAATTACAACTTCATTAAGGGCTATGAATTAAGAGCTGTAAATCTTTCATAAACTACTTATAGGTTTAGCAGATAGAAAAGAACTGTGTTAGACACTAAGCCACTAGAGTCTTCATTTCAATTTGTCTTTATGAAAACGTCACAGAAAGTCGTAAAATCTATGCAGGGATTAATGATTTTACTTTCACTTTTTTTTAGTTCTGTGATTGCAAATGTTTTGTTGAAGGTAATACTGCAAGTATGCTATTATAATTGTAGCACTATTGCACTTGTGATTAGCACTACATATGGTACTAAATCTTCATGTTTCCTAGTTTTCTGCAGTAGCCTTCATACAGATATTTAGAACTGTGTCAACATTATCAAAATCTCATGATTTAGGTGTTTTGATTTGTCGTGATGATCTATGCCTATGTTTACAGTGACAAATCCTGTTACCTACTAGGACCAGAAATGAGCCAGTGCTGAGAGCACAATGTCCATACCATGCATGCTTTGGCACTAAGTTTGGGAATTGCTCTAGTCTGATTCCATGGATAGATTACTAGCAGAAGTGAACATTCTCCAGGTACGGTTTCATCAAAAATTAATCCAACGTTTTTCCATGATATGAACCAAAATTAAATAAATTGTGATGATCTGAGGAAAACTTCTAATATAAGTAATTTTTACAACAGAAAGTGAAGTCAAGAAAAGTTTTTGCCATCAGTATTTTGCAAAGTATGTAAAAATGCGTAAACCAGTATGACTTCCATCAAAATAGCAGAAATCACCCACCTATGAGTCTTTCATTTTTAATTTAAATTGATCACAAATTCAAATATTCTTTCTGTCTTTTTCTTTTTAATTGTTTTTGTGTATGTTTGAAAATATTGGGGAAAAAAATTTGTTCTTGGGATTTCCTAGTTTCCCTGTTGGAAAATGGTAACAAAAATAAACAAATAAAAGTTAATAGTTTGACTTTTTAAAAATCAACAAATTTTGAATGATACATTGATAAGCAATACATTTTTTTCCATAAAAATTACTTCTCATTTTATTTTTGTCCTTTTTAAATAAGAACACATATAGAGATTGACAAGCATTGTTTCTAATTCCTTTAAGGGAGATAATTCCTGTTACTTCATGGAAGAAAAGGGTTTTGTTTGCTGTAAATTTAGACTGGAAATGTATATATTTGAATTGGGACCTCCCATGTCCATTGGGAATTCAAAAGCTAGTGGAAAGGATTAATTCCTCCTTGACCTGTGAGTGAAATACAAATTTTCCTGAGCTGTTTCCCAGAAAATTAAATGTTCCCAGTACTTAAACATTCATTATAGTTTCTTCTTTTCTCTAATCAGCTGGTACTATGTGCTAAATTTGATCCAAATTTTCTAACTGGATTACCTGAAGTGACTTTCTTGCAAATAAACCTTTCAATAATCTGTTCGCAGTCATGTCAGGTAAGTTTTTCCCTTTGCTTCTTCAACTTTTTTTTAATTGAATCACTGACATTCGTTTTCCAGTAATATATATTTTCTGCCTCAGAGACAGGGCCTCCTCAATGTAGGCACACAGAATGAGAGACAGTCCCTGGCCTGTCTGGTTTATTAATTGGCCAGATAAATGATGGGAGGTGGGACCTTGCCTAAGGTGATAACAGAGGTCACTCATGGAGACAGCGCTGGGACATTCGTTCCACCAAACTCCAGTGTCACATTAATGGACCTCCTAAGAGCATTTAAAATGCACAGTCATTCAAGCTGGGGAAACAGAAATTAAACATATTACTTAAACACATCTGCCCCTGCCAGTATTTTTCAGTCTTTGTTTCCTTTTAATCAGAAAAAAAATATCCTTTAGGACTTACATAGCAGGCATTTCTTTCTGTTCCTTCAACTAAATAAGGTAAATCACTTATCCAGCCTGTTATATAAGTGTACTTTGAAACAGCAGATAGAATCAAACAGCTAAGAAACAATTCTCGCATCTTCTTAACAGGATTAGAATTACCGGCAGGCAATAAGTCTCTCTTATTTGTATTTAATGGGAATTAACCCGTTCTTGGTCACAGTGTAGCACTACTACACAGACTTCCTAAGCTTTGTCATGGCCAGTGAAGTGTTGTGTTTTCACAAATTTCCCCCCACTCTATAGAAATAATATAATCATTCCTGTTAACTGAAGTGTCTCTCAGGAAATATATTCTTGACGTCTCACATACAAGCTTTCCTGAGCTTTGAATGCTGCCTTTATCTAACTGGATTTCTCACATTAGGCATAAAAAAATATAGATGTATTTCCCCTCTTGCTTAATTATTATTTTGTTTAAAAAATCATCAAATGTTCTTCTTTCTGTCAGTCTATATGGAAACAGTGGAAGGAGATTAAAAAATTAAGTCTTTCTAATCATATTGTTGCCTGTGAAAAGGGAACCTTTCCCTGCCTGTATTCTGTGGCAAAATGGATTATCACAAAACATGGCATCATGCTTTGCTGGGAAAAAGTGTGTTATCTGTTTTGCTTTAATCTCATTGTGGAACAATTGTCACAAGTGTCTTCCATATTAAATTTTTCCTTATCCCATTTGGCTGACTAAGATTAAATGTCAGTGCAAGGGCACCTAAATAAAGCAGAATAGCAGATATTTCTGTAGCTATTCCTATTGCTGTTAATGGAGTTTAACCTCAGATCAATAGAGAGGAAAGTGATATGAATATTGCTTTCCAGGGACTGTGAAATATCCTTAAAGCAATGCCACTTACGTTCAACTCCTAAACAACTTACTTGCTGGTAAATGCTAATGACTGTGAACTTTTCCTAAGATAGCAAAGCTATGGATAAAATACATCAGTTTCACAATCTTTGGGCAACATTCTTGGTACTGTGAAGGATCCTGTCCTTCACCTAACAGAGCAAAAATATTACTTAATATAACATCATTTCCACAGTGAATGTTATATTCTGCTGCCCTTTGTCTTAGGACAGCAAGAAGAGCAGAAAGTTGTGATGAGATTAATAAAATAATAAAATTAATAAAACCTCATTTTTTAGTTTGTAAAATGGACTTGAGCTCATTCACTCCTAGAATTGCAAAAAAGATAACAGAAAAATACTCCACTATTGACCAAAATATTAAATATACAATGAGATTTATCACATTTCTACTCAGCTTCTATTCATGATGCATTTGGATTCTTGTAAATCATTACACTGTATAAACACATTTCTGTCAGGTTATTGAAATTAAGTTGTCTGGTCTGGAGAAAAATGGTTTGTTTCAGGTCACCTTGTTCTGTCTGTCTAAATGAGACAGAGATCCAGATGTAATGTCTAACACTGACAGTAGCATTTACCTTATAGCCAAACTTGTTAAATGAGTTCATAAAAGGATAAATGTTGTTGTTTGTGGGAAGCAGAATGTGTTTTCATCCATTCCTGTCTTGTAATTCCTGAATTCTGGACTTCCTGTTTAGTTCTGGGAGTCAGTCTGTAAATTTAGAAATAAAGGGTGAATAGTATCTGCTGTGTGCATGAAAAAAGTATCCCTTCCCTTCCCTTCCCTTCCCTTCCCTTCCCTTCCCTTCCCTTCCCTTCCCTTCCCTTCCCTTCCCTTCCCTTC
>JANPWX010000038.1:2243437-2290303 GCA_024734555.1 Trochalopteron elliotii
CCGAACCTTCCCTTCCCGAACCTTCCCTTCCCGAACCTTCCCTTCCCGAACCTTCCCTTCCCGAACCTTCCCGAACCTTCCCGAACCTTCCCTTCCCGAACCTTCCCTAACCTTCCCGAACCTTCCCTTCCCTTCCCGAACCTTCCCTTCCCGAACCTTCCCTTCCCGAACCTTCCCTTCCCGAACCTTCCCTTCCCGAACCTTCCCTTCCCGAACCTTCCCCCTTTCCTTCCCCCTTCCCCCTCCCCTTCCCCCTTTTCCTTTTCCTTTTTTCTTGACAGTTATAAACTGAAGTAATTACAGTTCACTATTCAGACATAAAACACGGTTTCGTTTCAAGTCTTAAATATTATTTAAACTGCAAGATTCCCTTATGTGTAGGGACTGACTCATTCAAAACTGAATAGATTTTAGAATAAAACTAGAAATTCATTTTGCAAGAGTGTCTTAATAGAAAATCAGTCCGAATAATAGTTTGCTGCATAGAAAGGATTCTATCCATCCAAAAAAGTAATTCATTGTCTTAGTGCTTTCAAATTCCAGTAAAGGTTAAATTTAGTTTAAAAATTGTTAAATGACTCAGAAACTCTTTAAAAATTTCCATTTTTTTCAATTTCTACACTGATTCTCCCAAAGAATTTGCCATCTTTTTGGAAAAAAAATCAAAACACAAAAAACCTAAAAACAAACACCAAAAACCAGTGTTATTTTTCTTGATTTCCACTTGCTCTGCCAGGGGATCCCAGTCCTTATGACCCCAGTCCTGTGTCCAGGTGAACTATTTAGCTCTAAAGTCCCTTATGACAGCAGAGGGTGACTAATCAGCAGAAGTAGATTATCTCCCTAGCAACAGCAGTACAACACTTATGGAACTATCTAGGGAGCTGGTGATAAACAGGCAAACCAGAATTATCTCTGAATTAATGGCATTTGAGCAGGTAGAAATGGAAAACAGAATGACTTCAGTGTACCCAGGCAGAAAGCCCAGGGCATAGGAAATATGTAGCTCTTCTGAGAAGCTCAGACACAAAGGTTTTGGCTTCTGCCTCCCATGACAGCAACCTACAGAGCACCAGGCTATGTCCAGCCCTTCACTCATCCAAAACACTCAAACCTTATTGCCTAACTGAAAATTAAGGCATTCAAATGCCTTCTCAATCACCTCAACAGATTTCTTTCCCATAGAAGAAAGAAACTTTCCATAGTAAGGATTTTTCCTTTGAAGGGGGCTGCAAAGGTCTTTGCAAGAAGTAAGACTTTTGCAGCTTAACTTCTACTTTAAGTGCAGAACACATTTCTTTGATTTTATCTTCTCTGACATCATACACATGGGTAGATGTAGATGTATGTACACATCACGTTAAAAGGAAAATCCAACCTACCTAGTCTGAGGCATGTGGGAAAACAACGCTGTAGTGTTTTGGCACAGAGGTGGGAGAAGGCTGTGTCACACAGAGTGTTGCACAACCTGTGATTCCTTCCTTTTTTGTAGAGCAAGGACAAAGAATAATGGGTCTACCTTGTATGCTTTAATACACTGGAGCTCGTGGGCTTCCTGCCAAAGGGTTAAAGTGGTTTCAAACACAAAAATGGCCATCTCTCAATAGTAGATGTTTCTAAGCTAAAGAAAGATTAGCCAGCTGAAGGGAGAAAAGCAATTGTGAATAAAACAGGGATATAACAACTGTGATACAATCTTCCCCTTAGCAGAGCATTTAGTTTGAGGTGGGTTTCTTCAGTTTATTTTTCAGTTTTAATTCTGAGAGGGATTTCTGTGGAAGATTGTTTTCAAAAGAAGGTATTATTCCACTACCATGCACATTTAGATGCATTTACCACTGAGCTTTTGAAGGATTCTAGGAGCATATTATGAGAAAAAAATGTTAGCAATTGTTCACGGAAAAAATCTGACAGTAAGGTCAAGGGAGCCACAAAGGAGGTGATATTTGCCGATTAAGCTCTTGCTACAGCATGAAACAATGTGACCAAGAAAAGCATACAGCATTTAAGGATTTTGTCATATTTTTTACAGCAAGAGTGTACTCTTATGCATGCTAAAGAATGGAAATGAATTTTAATGCTTATCAGGCACTTAGGCTATCTTATATGAAGCCAGATTTGGCAACTCCTCCTGCAGCTGTTGCAAACAAGTCCAGCCAATCATCAGTACTTGTGTGTTTCATTCATCCCTCTGTAAGAGAAATAGAGAAGCAATAAACTCAGAACATTTGGAAATTCAGTTTTAACAAAGTGGATGATTTTCTTTGCAGAGCCAAGTCTTTTAGTTTGTTGTTGTTGGGTTTTTATAATAATTTCACCAGCGGAATTGGATTGAGATTGCTGCCTTCGCAACCACAGAAAGCAAAACAAAACTGTTTTCTAAGCTTCTAACAAAACCTCTCAGCTTCACCAATGTCTTCAAGTAGAGGAAAAGTGTGTGTACAGCCCATTTCGAGTTCTGCAACCAAAGCTGTCAAAGCCACACCTGTATGTTTTCATCCCGTGTGATCTGGTGACATGTTGTTAACCCCAAGTGCCACGTCAGGTAGCAGGAGTATCACTGAGTATATAAGTATTTATTTCCACCATATGCCAGCAATTCATGGGATACTCTAAAATATTGTAATGTAGTTAACAATATTTTTAATAGTTAAAATAATTATGATAATTGTTTCCTTAGCAAATTTTCTAACTTTCACTAAACATTTGTTAAAATCCGGCATTTTGTGTCTGCTTCATTGAATTGTTAGCTGCATATACATGAAAGGAAACTTTCATTCTGATAAGCTATATTTGACATGCTCTTTAGCTGCCACTAATGATGACACAAGTTTCAGGAGATATCAATTTTTAATACTTGTTGACCCTTACCATTCAGGAAAAGTGACAAGTGCTTATGCCAAAGATTACAATGTGATAAACTAGTCTGCTTGGTCATCTGCACACTACTTTCAAGAGTGTGTGCTCTTGATAATTCCTCTCCTTATAATTACTTAAGTAGACTCAGTCAGATGCTTAGATATTTCCAAAGCTAACCTAAAATCTCTCACCATAAGTCTTAAATAAATTCTTTTAAAATACCAGAATGTCAGTAAGACCTAATTGTTTGGCATTTTGATTATTTTGCCAAAATCTGTCTTGAAGGATGCCATTGTTTTTCCAGAAAGGGAGAAGCTGTTCATTTTGTTTTGTCTTGATTAGCTTTGGTTTGGTTAGATTTGGTTTGGTTTGATTTGGTTTGGTTTGATTTGGTTTTCTGGGAGATTGGGCTGAAGCCACACACATGCTTTTCAGGTCCTGGGTATTAGATTGGGAAAAAGTGGATAATGATGCATACATCCAAAAAGTGTGTGCAAAATACTGACATTTCTTACCCTCAGAGAAAATGCTGTCCAGACTTGAATGACCGGTCCCTTAGGCATTCTGCTTCCTGGTCACATTTTCAAAACAAGATGGAATAGACTATGTTGCAACTTTGCAATAAGTTTTTAGTAGGCTTTAGTTAATTTTCGTTTTTAGTCATACAGTTTCTATGCCATAGCTGCAAACATCATAGTTCATACATTTCACCAATAAGAGCTCTAAATTCCATATAACAATAAGATGCATTCTCATCCATCTTTGAGGAGGCAGAGATGACTTAGAGGGGATGTAGAGGCATTTCTTAGTAAGGAAATATCCCTTACAACTGCATAAGAGTTACAGTGCTCCAGCAGGCACCACTAATTAGTTGATTTTAGAATGAAGATGATGTCTTACAGACTCTAGATAGCTGTGAGCTCAAAGTAAATTCTCCCAGTTTCAGTGTTTTGTTTTTTTTTTAATTTCTGAATGGTTTTTCGGGGTTTTTTTCCTGAACGGTGATTTTTCCAATTTTCTAATTTATCTGTTTTTATAATTGAAAAATTGTATGTGTTAGTGATACTTTAATGCTTCCTCTTCACTTTAGATGGCAAAATAAAACATAAAGATAAAAAAATTTAAGGATTTTGAAGTACATGGTCTATTTTTTGTGGTATCTAAAGGAAAAACATAAAGGAATACTGAGATGCAGAAGAAAAGGTACAAAACAAAGAAGCAGTGATAAATAATAGAACATAACTCAAGTTTTGCCTTTTTTTTTCCATCTGAATCCTTTCTTGTTGTCCTAATGGTATTTGATAATCAGAAGCTATCTTCCACCTCTGATGAATCCAGAAAACATCAGCATATGCTGTGCTCAGATTATGCTATACTGACTGACCTACTTGGTCTTGCCTTCAAGTTTTGGCTAAGGCCTGCATTTCTGCTCTGTCAGTTGTGTGAGGGATGCATATTTGTTCTCCTGTCTTTCCACAATCATAAATCTGGAACCTGCAGTAAACTCTATTCCTGTGATGCTATGATACCGTGGTATGTATCACTGTCTTGCTTGTTTCCAGTAATGTGCCAAAGATAGAAGATGAATAAGTACATCAGAATAAAGCTATAAAATGTCATATACATGCTGTCCTAGCCCCATTTGTCCATCATTATGTTTCAACTTACTCCCAAAACAGCGAATATCTTGGACACATTGCTGACAAATGCACAAAGATACAATTCTGAGCAGTCTGCTCAAACCTTACACACTGACTGACAGCTGTTTTTTCACTGCAAGCTAACATAAAATGTGAATGCCATGAACATTATGTGATACATACATATGATGCCAGTGTCATCTCGTTGCTTTCCCTCACACAGGCTCTGCTGCTCACCCTGCCATATCCTTGCTTCAGAAAGCTCCCATACCTTGCATTTCCTCAACTAAAGAAGATAAGGTCCATGTTCTCTTGATGATTAGTATATCTGCCTAAAATCATTATCATATTTCTGAGAAGGCTATCATTTGCCCTGAGTTGGTAAGCCAGCCTGCAGGGCTGACTCTGCAGCTGTCATAACTTGACTTGAAACCAATCGTATTGCATTGAGTTACGGTGGAACAATTAATGTGTGATAATGACTCTTCTCAGATTCTCATATTCATATCTCCTGTAAATATTCTACATGACATCTAACCTTCTCTACTGAATTTCAGTAAGGTGGGGGGGGGGTGTGTGTGTGTCTGTGCGTGTGTGTGTGTGAAAAACTTACTGGTCTGGGGCTCTGTTTTTGCACTTAAGCTCACCAGATCTCACCAACATCTTTGAATGTACAGATAAAATAGGTATAAATCATCCATACAAATGGGAGATTATAGGACCTGTCTTTGAGACTGTGGTACAGCTCTCCCTGTTTTCTGTTTTGATTTAAGAAAAGATAACAGATAGAGCTGTGCTGTAGTCCTGAAACAACCAAAAAAAAAAAAAAAACCTAAAAAAAGCTTTAATTATACTTTTAAAGAGAAAATGTCTGCAAAGAGACAAACAGTATTTTTTCAATTTCTGCTCACATATTAAGCCTCATTGGGATACCACAGGGCTGGAGATGAATGGAAGTCACTAAGGGCTACGTTGCTCAAAATCATAGGCCAGGAAAGCCTTCCTGTCTTAGTAAGACATTAAATGCCTTTTAAAATTAGAATTTTATTTAACCTTGGAGTCAAATTTCTCATGGGAATGGTGTAATCTTTAAGAAGTTTCCCTGAAAATGGTGTTCTATACAATGCAGTAGAGATGGATGCCTGTTTTCCCCTTCTTTTGCTTTTACCTAAAACTAAGGTGCCTTAAAATGTGAAAAACCTGTCTTGCATCACTTCCAACAAAAGGTTGAACCAATTTTCTGTCTACAGCCTGGGAAGCACTACCCAGAGAAAATCTCTTGACTGTGAAGAAAATCCTGTACTCTGAGAACCGGAAAATTGCTCAGCACTCACAAGATTTCCTGGTGGCATCAGCAGCCACCATGAGCCATGCTGAAAGTGATCCATCTTCCCATCATGCTGCTTCTGAAAGGAACCCTGAGCTACCAAAATCCTGGCAGAGGAGTGAGCTTACAAGGGCTGCAGGGAGAGCAGGTTACAGGTTTAGTGTGGGGAAAGTGTCAGAAAACACCAGGCTTTATAAATAACTTTAAATATGAAACAGAAGCTGGTAAAATAAAAGGTTTTATTCAAGGCTAACAATGAGTCCATTACAGACATTGATGATTTGAATTTGTTTTGACTAGATTTGTCAGAATCTGCAGCCGTGAATCTTTCTTCATCTTTAGATAGGCTGTTCTTGCCTTATATTTCATTACATCTATTTCACTTTTTTTTCCTGTATGCAACTTGTTTTGTTTTCAGCTTGTTTTCTTGCTTCTCTGACAGTAGCAGCAGAGCTTTCAGGGGTTTCTAGGTATCCCTTGAACAAAACCTGTCACTATACAAAAAAAATTTAGGTCTTCTCTGTATCTCATATCTAGTTCCCATCCTTTTCTGACATTGCTAAACAGTTTTTTCCAGTGATTATGTATCTTTGAAATTCTTTAGCATACTTCTGCAACATAAATTTATTTTTATTGTGAGAGCTAAAAAGTGTTTAATCTGAAAAAGCCTTTGAAAAGCCCTTTTAGGAAATCTCTGTCTACAAAGTATTAAAATCACTTTTCTCATTGTGAAATGCCCTTCTCTGAGTTGATGACCACAGTATTAGTACTGGGAAACACAATTAAAAGCATTGCTGACAAAATTGATATTTTTTCTATTTTTTTTTCTCTTTTTCTCTTTTTCTCTTTTTCTCTTTTTCTTTTCTAATCTTTTCCTTTTCTTTTCAAGAAAAAGAGAAGGCACAGGGCGCCTTCTTTTCAAAATTTAAGTTTTTAGTTTTGTCTTATTTCTATCCTTCCAGTTTGTGTGGAAAAGAAATTAAGACATGAGAAAAGATTCTTCAGAATCTTCCTTTAAGGTATTAAGGATAAGAACTGTGTTCTACAGTGAATTCATACAGTGCATGACACAATAGAGATAATTAGTTGAGACCTCCAAGTGCCATTGTGTTATAAACACTCATCTACCCAACAAACTAATTTAGTCTCTTCCATGGATTGTGGATGCCTCTTGTACAGACGTGGAACATTGAGACATCACTTCTTAAATGCTAAACTATGCTAAAGTTTTAGAGAAATGTGTATAGGGATTTTCAGTGCATTTCTAGTGCAGAAGAAATTTTCCTTCCTTAGCAGTATCTCTTTCCTACAGTATTGACTAGGAAACATAATTTAAGCTGTATTACAGATTCCTCCATTTCCTAACCTCCAATGCATATATCTGGTGAACACAGGGGTGACAGTGACATATATAATAAACAAAGAAGAAGTGATTAAAAACCTGCTTAAATTTCCTTCAGTGTGACTCTTGAGTAAATTCATAAATTTACTGTTCAGTTTATATAGGTGAGAGAGGTAAATAACTGCCTGAAAATACTGCAATAATGGAAAAGCTAATTAAAAAAAAAAGTTAGAAGTGAATTTAAATAAAATAATTCCATTTAGGATACAAAATTTGCTATAGTTTCATTTTCAAATACTGTAAGCTAGTAAGAACAGATGTGAAGGGCAAGAAAGTTGGTGCTGAGGGTCTGATTACTACACTATATGTATTTTGGGACATTTTGCTTCAGACCAGCTCTGGACAGTTTGCATATACTGAATTCCCTCCTGCAGATGGAGTGTGTTTGTTTTGCTGCTAAAGACCACATTCCAGTTCCTCCAAATTCCTTCATCCAAAAGGAATCCAGTTTGTGTGCTTTGAGACCAATCTGTGATGCAAACCAAAAGATAACACAGGGACCAGATGAAGATATTCTTAGATCAGCAGATGATCTCAATTAAAACCCTAAGCAGGTATATCAAAACTGATTGCATTCAACTTAATATGCAAGTTGCAATGTTAATTATTATTTTAGTAATATTGTATGGGTTTTATGGGGTTACATGGCAAGGTTTTTGGTACCAGAGAGACTGCAGGATGACCTGTGGGGGAGGAGTTTATGGGCTGCCCTGTGACAGGCGCAGCAACATCTGGCTCCACAATGGACCTAACTGAAATTGGCAAGAAGTTAAATGAATTTTCCACATATTGAGTCTCTTTTGCCCATGAAGGTAATTGGTAAGTGATATTCCTGTCTTTATCTTGGCCTGTGAGCTTTCTTATGCTTTTTTCTCCCTCTGCCCTCCTCCTAAGTAGGAGGAATGAGTGAGCAGCTGGGTGTGTATTTGGCTCTTTGCAACGGCTAGCCTACCAGAATTACATATAATTATTCTGTCTCATTTCCACTGGGTAAAATGCAGAGAAAAACAGGAGAGAAGAAGAAATAAAAGGTAGGCAGTTTTCTGCTAGGAAGGGCTTATATTTTAACAGATATGATTTAATAGGCTTTATATTTTAATAAGTAAGCTAAAGATGTGTCACACTAAAGAATGATCACCTTAGTCAATAGACAGTCATGGTGAAGGAATGTTTTACTAAGGCATTTCAAAACTGAAGTTACAAGTAGTCCTCTTGAGGTGGCAGCCAGGAAAAAAACTTGTTGGCATACATAGGTAATGACATTAGCTTAAATATAAAGTCATGTGTTGTGTTAACTCTTTTGTTCTAGAATGAAGAAGCTGCTCCCCTTGAAAAGTTCTTTAGACTTCTGAGTCATCTCCTCCTCAGAAGTAGTACAGATGTGACTGGTACCTTGCCAGGTTGTTTCTCCTCCAAACAAATCCCTGCAGTCCTGCAGTCCCGCTGAATGCCCCTGTCCTTGCATCTCCTGCTCCTCTGCTCAGCTAGTTCAGCCACCCTTAGGGATCTTTTGTTTTCCAGGGACCACTCGAACTTCATAGGAACTGGACAGCTTTGTTGGACACTAAAGAAACTGCAGTTGCTAAAAAAATCGAGGGTGAGAAATCTTCTTGGAGGTGGTCAGGATCAAGATGGGGAGGACACAGGTCTTCCAGGGTTAGAGACACAGAAATTGAACCTTAAGAGCCCAACCTATCTCAGCCTAGATGTGTTCCAGCAGCCTTTATTCACTGAGACATCAGGGAAGATTTTGATCCTCAAAAAATGCCATTAGTGAGAGAAACATAGCTGAGTACTAGAGCCTGAGAGTCAGGTCTTGAAGACAGCATCTACTTTGTGCCCCAAGGCTGGTGTAGGAGGGTCAGATAGGAAATTCATGCTGAAATACTGTCCTGAAGCTGGTACACAAACCCTCTGTCCTTCTGAGTCTTCACGCCAGACTGCCATGGATCAAGAACAGAGATCAGGTGCTTTTACTGATTTTAGTGAGAAGACATTTCTAGTGAATGTCCACAAAGCTGCCAAATAGCCAGGATCACTTTGAATTACTCCAGCACACTCTTCTCGAAGAAGATTTCTCAGGGATGCAGCCACCCTCAGGCTACACCGGACAAATGACAATGCATTTGACATTCCTTGTGTAGGAAGAGCACATGACTGATTGCCTCCTTCTGTTACTGTGACACTGGAAGTGGCTTTTTCCTTACAAAGCTGGTGCTTTGCCAGTAATGAGTGGTAAATCAGGCTGCAGAGGCTGGTCCCTTCTAAGAGAAGACTCCAGCTTCAATCTGTTCATATGGGGAAATTTTCTGAAAGCCTGTCTCTGGTTAAGCAGCATGTTTTTCTCTCAGGGACACTACAGGGTTGTTGATGGCTAAACAGAGAAAAAGCAAAGAGACTTGCAACTCCCAGCGTGTCATCCAAAGCACAGAAACAATCAGGTGCTTAAAATGACTGCTGAGGACTTGCTCCACATTTCTGCAAATATCAGGCTCCTTAAGCAGCAGATTTTGTGTGCATGTTAATGGGCTGCAGCAGACAAGGCTCCTGGGACAAGTCAGACTGGACCATATATCTGCTAGGAGAGCCTGTCAGGCAGATAGAAGGCATGGACTGTAGGATAGCTGGAGAGGTCAAGTTACTCCGAGGGAAGCACAGAGGGGGCACAGCTAATGAGAGCCAGAGATGGGCCAAGGCAATGCAGATGCAACTGTTCTCAAGCTGCTTAGCTGGCAAAGCTGGATTTGAACTTGGCACTGCTGCTGAAGTAGCAGTATAGAAGTGGCCTACAGTGCTCTAGGGAGCTTCTGCAACTTAACTGAAAAGGAATGAGATTTGAGCAGATTTTTCTATTTTATACCTTCTCTAGAGAATGCTCCATCATCCCTGCCAGAGCTGGTTTATGCCTGTGTTTCATAGCAATATACAAGCAAAGAAAATGCTGCTGATTGCAGCACTTGGCAAGTAAGTTCTAAATACTTCCCAGGGAAGAAAATCCCCAGTTCCTTTTAGGATGTCTTCGCTTGCATTTAAAGGTACTCTAAGTTGAACACAGTGCAAAGACAGCTACAGAAACTGTTAACAGTTTCAGAGAATTCACAAAATCTAAGTTTGTTTAGTAAATTATATGTCCTCACTCTTGGTTACAAGTGAGAGAAACACGGGCTTTAAATGTGCACACAAATAAATTCTACTATCTCTGAGACCTTCATCTGGGAAATAGATTTAATTTAAGCCATCAAGGGAAAATTTCTTGTAGGAACCTCTCTTTCACAGATGGTTTGCAGCAAGCTGACAATACAATGAGCCCCCAGATACCATTCATCTGCAGGAATTCCAGGCGTCCCTGCATACAGCATGTGCCTTTCAACACAGTCCCTCTCCCCTTGTCCCCTTACAACAGAAGGCAGTCCTCAGTTAATCTCTCTGGTTTGTTTCTTCCTAGATAAAGATAGGACCCAAAGAAAACAGAATTAATTTGGGAATTTGCTTGGTAACCTGCAGGAAGTTTTGCTCCAATCCCTTTCCAGCCTCTCCCTCTAGCTCCTGTTTATGTGTTCAGGTGCAGAATGCTGCTCTGAGTCCTCCAGCACACTGTCTGGTAATGTAGGGTGGGCACGGGGAGGGATTCAGGGATTTTCACTTCAGGCACCTGAATTATCCAGAGAAGCTGATTGGGAAACGGCCTGAACTTCCTCTGTAGTCAGAGAGAGATGCTCCCGTGGAGAGCAATTCAGGTCACCTTGCTTAGGTTCTTGCTCTGAATTACCCTTTGGAGGAGCCCATCTATCTTCATTAATTACATAGGGAATCTAGGAAGCCTATCATGCTAATGTAAGTGCTGAACTCTGGTGCCTGAAGTAATGCACTATGAAAACCTCCCTTCTATGAGTTCCTGGAATCTTATGTTCCTCTGCTGAAAATATATAAGGCTTCACTAATTAAGGAAGAACATTCAGAAAGAATTTTCAATCTTTTTTGTTGCACTTGACTTTAAAACAAAATCACTGTCACATTTTTTAAAATACTCTACTTAAGAAAATGAATGTATAGCTTTCCCACTCATGGCAATATGCAAAATCACTGCTGATAATGAGGGCATCACAGCTTCATTCCTATCATTGCCTTTCATTTTCCCATGTGTCTGAGCTCCATAGTTACTCAAACTGTCATATATATAATTTATTAACACAGAAAGTCATTAAAATGCAATTTCTTCTTCTATTTGTTTCTTTCCTAATTGCACACTATTTAATACTCAAAGAAATTCAGCAGTGGCTGGTTTGATTTTCCTTAGTTGCATAGATGCAGCAGTTTATATTTAATAATTTCTTTATTTAATTATTTTCTTATTTTTATTTATGTGAACTTTGTGCACTACTTCTTTCCACTTTTAATTTATTAGCTGTTTATATCCTCTTGTTCCTTAGCATGCATTTAACATCATGATTGATTTTTACCTTAAATATTTTGAAAAGCGTTTTCTCTGAAAAGAGAAGCATTATGTGTGACATTTCTTTAACTTTTCACAGATGCTCTAAGTGTATTTCCAATAACTCTGCTTTCTTCCTGGCTTAAGTGTTAAAAACAATTGTCTTCAGGTGTCGCTGTAATTATCGGAATTGTACCCAGTATGTAATGCTAATGCATTAATATATAAATAGAAAAACTGAGATTGCTGCAATTCATAGGTTTTTCAAAGAATGAGTATAATTCTTGCCCCTGGTCTTTGGTCTAAAAGTTGGGGGACCTCTTTTGCTTTTTCTTGTCTTAACAGGATTTTAAGGCTGAAAATGGATCACCTAACAACCCCTCTCATGACTTTACAGCTACATTTATAATAGGGCTGGCACATCACCTTGGTGCCTCATCCATCTTTACATTTTTCTCCAAGGATGGTAAATGAGCCAGAAGCATTTAAGGAACACTGTCTAAGAAAGCTTTGCACAATATTCCCTGTACTCAGCAAGATTTGTGACATTGATTTCAGTGGTCTTTGGGTCAAGATGGATCTCTTAGTTTTGAAGTTAGCAGAATAATGTATTTGGGAAGCATGGCTCCCTCTAGCTGATTAACTGTTTGAGAATTTTGGAATGAAAATTTTACATGAAGCATGTTGTAGCTTGATATCAGAATAACAATAAGTAATTAGTGAATGAAAGATTTTTGAGCAGATGCAGGAGTGACAAAGTTTTTCATTCCTTCCTGTGAAATGGTAGAAACTTAATGTCATACGTTGGCCTAAATGTCAGGCATTTTTAGGGATTCTAAGATGCTAATACTGGGTTGGCTTGCCAGGACTAAGTGCAATTATCCTAGGTCATCACCCCACAGCTATTGAATTGCATAAAAGTCTTTTTGTATGATTCTGTACAACAAGCTGGATTGCTATGATGCTGCTATACAAATGTATTGGCACGTTAATAAAAAAATTCAGACTCTTGTGATGTTTGACCTAGATTTAAAAGAAATTACTATTATAGTGGTGTGAGAAGTGTTAACCCAACAAATCTGTTACCATAAATACACAAGGAAAACAAAGTTTATAATTGTAGTGTCTCCTTACAAAAGACAGTAGGGTAAAAATATAAGTGTTATTTTCTGTTTGTATTTCTGCTTTAGAAAGTCTTTTACCCTTGGTAGTTCCTCTGCTCTCAGTTTTATGGAACTGAAAAATGTGTGCTTTATATAAAGATATGAAGATTTAGCTTAGACTCCTATATTTTTTAAAATTTTATTTCAAAAAGCAAACAACTTTTTTCTTAATACAGCCCATACTGTTAGTTAGGGGGAAATTATATTTTTTGTTTAATATTTTGGCAAAAATTCAGTACAAATGTGGATTTGTGAAAAGTTAAAAACCCCTTATTTTTCTATGTAATGGTGCTTATTACAAATCTATTTCTACAAAATTTGTTGCAAAAGGGGTAAAGAAAACCTGTAGATTTTCCATGATCAAAAATGAAAAATATCAGCAGTGTCTAAATACATGGTCCTCTGGGAATACTCTCAGGAAAATGAATAAAAAGGAATTAAATAGATGACAAAAAGTGTATAAGTGATTGACTTTTTATCTGGATATTGTTTAAAGGAAATAAACATAAATTATTGATCAATTTTACCTTTTCCTGTCATATTTGTTGCTCTGAGTCTTAGAAAAAGAATGATCTCATTAGATTAAACATTCAACCCATTGGAGGAGCAGTTGAAGAGCACAGTCATAGCATTCATATGCAATGAAGTCAACAAGATTAAGATATTTCAATGAACTGAGGATATGGTCACAGCCTATGTTCTGCACTATTGTATAGCACA
The DNA here is from genome assembly GCA_024734555.1 of Trochalopteron elliotii. Lineage (NCBI taxonomy): Eukaryota > Metazoa > Chordata > Aves > Passeriformes > Leiothrichidae > Trochalopteron > Trochalopteron elliotii. Next base: position 2,256,981 of record JANPWX010000038.1, read on the forward strand.
CAAAATGAGGAAGTCAGAATACAGTTCATGTGGGATATCTCAATTGTTTTTAAAAAAGAAAATTTTGATGGCAACGTAATTAATATTTTATGATATCAAGTAGGAATATATTATCTAGTTTACATCCAGGAAATGTAACTGAAATAGATAAAATGCAGAAATGCAATAGAGTAAAGAATATAACACTAAGAACCCTTTACCTATATGGTGACTTTCTGCAGTCCATGAAGACAAATTTGCTTGGTTTACAGTGGCTAGAAATAGTCAATGAGGAATAACATAGACAAAATTGAAATTTGCTCTGATGAAGGTGGTAGAACTTTCTCCAACTGTTATCCTCTACATCCATGGTATTGAGGCATGGTTAGGAAAGGATTGAGAACACTGAGAACATGGAAGGTTCAAGTGATGGCTTAAGATTTTCTCCCTACTTAAGATTTCTGATGGAGTCTAAAAACCTGCATTAATGAAGACCACAAAGAAATAGATATGCAGAATATGCCCAAATGTGGCAAGCTCTGCTTTTTTTCTAACTCACACTTCAGCAGGGTACAAGTTTTAATTAGCTGTGTAACTAAAAATGGCAAAATAACTCAACATCATGAACTTTTCTAAAGGCTGTGGTGGGATTCATTAAAGCCAGAGTAATGTCTTTTAGTCATTACATCTCTATGATATGCTGGCTCCATCTCTCTCAGACAGTGTTGAAATGTCTAATAATACATATAAACCAGAAATAATATTGTTTTGGCACTAAAGGTACTGCACAAAGAGTGATCATGATATTTGATGGGTAATTTAGCTTTGGTTATTCTTCTACCAGGATTTCTTTAGCCCATGGAGGTTCGCAACGCTCCAGGAAGTGTGTCTTTTCATTTTCTTAAGAAAATATACTTATGAATGTTCTGATAGATAAATGTGTGCCTTGTGTATTGTTAGCCCCAGGATGTCTTGAAGAGGATATCCATCTCAATGGGCCTGTTCCTGGGAGACAGATATGATTAACAATGGAACATATAAATCAACCAATAAGCTCACTACTATAAGGAAAAGCTAATTTCTTTTTGTTGTTTTTTTGAGCTTGATTTTTAGAATGTTAATTTTTATAATAGCATTGAAAGAAAATTTCAGGTTAAATTTGCACAAAAGCTCTCTTCTTTATGTTTTTCTTAATGATGTTACGGACCCAATTTATCTCCCAATGCATCCATTCAGAGTGTTGCTTTGGCAACCTTAACCAGAAAGATTATTTAAAAAATTTAATACTGTTCACTAATCTGTCAGATGTATCTACAGCAAACTCAAAGTCATTGTCATAATCTTCTCACCTCCTTTGCAAATACATTCTCTCCAGTTTTCTTACTCATTCCTTTGCAGATTAATTTGAACTTAATGTTCCTGCACTCTGAATTGGATATATACAAATTTGGGCTGAAATCAAAAGCTCAAGTGCTAGTCAGAGATGGATCACACCTGATCAGGGAGCTGCCACCTCATTTCTCTGTGTAGACGGACACATGAACATGACACCTTTTTTAATTTTCATTGAAAATTAGTATGTGAAACTTTTAAAATTTCCTCATGCCTTACAGCTATCTCTGTGTATCTGGCCCTGTAACGCTGAAAGTGCTTTAAGAAAAGCTTGGAAGAATGGTGTTGCCTGGAATAACTGCAGAGTCAGGTATCTGGCATGAAGAAACAACTGGTGTCAGGAAAAGGGAACCTTATTTTCAAAGAGTATCATCATATCTTGCTGTTTACCTGCAAGATTTTGGCCAAGTGCATAATTCTGATAAATATTAAAATCAGATGTTTTCCATATAAAATTGGATATTTCTTCAACAGTTTGAGTTGAAGTTTTCTATTGCCTGTGATTTTAATCTCAAACCAAGACTAGAATTTCTAGCAGGCCTGCATGTCATAGCTTATTGAGTACTCTTTCCATGAGACATTTGGGTGACGTATAAATGCCTTCTGCAATACCCAAAGAAATCTATTTCTTTGTTGCTGCTGAGATTTTCACTCAAATACCTAGAGAAAAAAAATCAGAATTATAAATTAGATTGATTAGGATCATGGAAGATTTTGTCACCTTATTTAATGCAGTTCTCTCACCTCATTAGAATACAGGAAAAAAATGGTATTTGATGAAACATTCAGACGACAGGAAAAATATCATCTGGAGGATTTATATCATGACAATGTTTAGCGAAACATATACGGAAATAAGAGATTTTTTATATTTTGTTAAATTGCTGCAATTGCTGTAAGGCTCAAATATACAAAAAATGTTGATCCAGCAGTATGACTTAAATGACAATTTGTTAAAATACATTATGTTTCTCTTTTATTGCCTCATGACCGTCTGGTAATTGGGATATTTCCCACACTGTCCTGGTTTAGGGCAAATATGAGAGAAAGCTATGTACTAAGAGAGCTTAGTAATAAACATGCTTCAAATGACTTCAAGAGACTTCATATGCTTCTTCATGCCAAAGACAATTTGAGAAGCTCAGATGAGAAAATGAATGCTATCTACAGTTTATCCAGAGAATTATTGTTATTGAGGAAATAATTTGTGTTTTGTAAATACATATTTATAGGATAATTGATGTGTCTGGTAAATAATATATGACATGTTAATAACATTAATTTCCACCATTCATTTCTAAATTAGCTAAATATGTATTTAACAAACTTAGTTCTGAAAAGAGCTTAATCACCCATGGGCAAAAGGAAGATTAAACTTGGAGCAACAGGATACATTATGTCTTGTTGTCAAAACAAACCAAAACAAAATCCAATTTATAATTTTCCTTGCTAAAGGAACTGTCATTTTATGCCTGCACAGAAAGAATGAAAAAAATCTTTGCGCTTATGAAACAACAAAAGCCAAGAATATAAACTATAATTTTCAATGAAAATATAAAGAAAATATAAGGAAGAATATGCCTTCTAGATCAAACCATAAAGTATGTGAAAAAAGTGAAAAACAGGGCCACCTGCCATTGGCTTTTTGTCACAGACTATCTGAGCAACTCTGTGTGTAGAACTATGTAACATAAAGACAGTAATATTAATAACTATATTAATTAATGCTAGTGTTTTATCATTGATTCAGTAAAAAACTTGTAAAACAAAGCATTGATATAGAACGTGAGTCAAACTGTTTTCTCACAGATCAAGAAACTTATTTTTTCTTTTGTGGGGAGGAAAATCAGTTCAATAGAAGCAAGAGTAGATTTCAGTGGCAAGAGGAATATCTTCTGAGAATATTTACATTGGTGAACTTGGCTAGAAGGCATATTAAGTTATCCTACAAAAAGTATACTCAAATGTGATTTTAGGATGGAGAGCCTTGCAATGCAAAAGTTTTTAAATAAGAAAAATTAAGACTAAGAAAGAAGAAAGTAAGTAGAAAATCTGTAATATTAAAACATTTACATTTTATTATGGTATCAATTATTACCTCTTGAGCTGCAGTGTCTTTAATCTCTAACACACTTTGGATTACTTGTTGCCCTATTTACTAATTACTGCATTTACTCTGCATAACTCAAAAGCATTACATCACATGGCAGAGCCAGGCATCTCAGTGAAGAGTTGAAAAAGAGAAACAGCAAGTCACTTAATACTGTTTCACAAAAGAACAAAGGAGTGGGATTTCCTAAGGCATGCGGAAGGAGAAGAAGCAAATGAAGGGTAGCTGTAAAGCAGCTCTGAATGAACACTACACATGGTTTCAATCTTCCAAGATTCGTTGTTAAGCAAGAGAGATGTCTAAGATCAGTGAAAGATGACTAAGTTGGACAACAGAAGATGAACAGGACCCTAGCAAGGAGACTACTACTACTAATAATAATAATAATTGCAAAAACGAAAAAAAATTTTGAAGAATAAAAAACTCTTTGTTGGAAAAAAACTTCCTCATCATCTAAACATGTTAAAGCGTTTTAATTATTCAGTTCTTTTCTACTGTCCTTTCAGGAAGTTATAAGTTTGAAATGCCTTCAGAGAACCTTCACTTAAAAAGCTGCTATCAGTATTGTCAGCCAACAACCCATGTGTTGAAGCTACCATGTGTAGATAGAAGCTACCCCATAGTATCTTTCAGCACTCGGTAAACCCAGTTTAACTTAGCATACATTCCTGCTTATGTAAAACACAATACGAAGTAAACTCACATATAAACCAGATCTGAATGTTTTTTACTCTTGCTGCCCAATAAATAATCCTAATAAATTAGCATTCCTGTTTGTAGAGGCTAGCCATGTTAGCCAATACATTAGCATTCAGGATCCCATTCCCCTCAGGATTAAATATGGTGATTGCAGATGGCGTCCAAAACTGATGTGTGTGGTTTCAGCTCCGGGTTGGGAATGGTGGCTGTCACTCCACCAGGACTCCAGATTGTCCAGGTGAAACAGACACTACTATGATGTAAAAAAACCCCTCACATTTAAAGTTACTCTCTGGACTACAGTAAAGCTAGAGTAACATTTCATCTTGTGCTGCCACTCTCCAATGTGGGGTGCATTTTCACCTAAATTAGTGGTCAGACTTCAGACATAGTTCAGAAGAAAGTCACAGAGCAAAGGATAATTCAAAGATTAATATGTTAATGACCTGTTTCCTACCAATTTGGATGAATGTTGTACTGATGATTTTTGAGGTTTTTTCCAACATTTATGACTCTATGATTCCATTCTATGATTCTATAAAGTATGTGTGTGCTCCAAGTTTTAAATGGAGTCAAGTGCCGTATTTCTTCTCCTGCTACTCAGCATCTGTGACAACCTCTGTAAATGACAAAGATTTGGTAAAAATCCTTCAAACAAAATCAAATTCTTGCCTAAAATTCTTCCTACACATCTTCTGTATGCCTAAAAAACACACAGTATCCACTGAGTGTGGTGGCTGGCACACACTGGCCCTGCCTGGCCATAGTGTTAACACACAAACACCATCACCCATTTCCATGATCAAGTGCTCTGGTACCAGCTTCCACCATGTCTCCCACTGCATATTAAGTGCACCAATGCCTCCCAAGCATGTTGGCAGGAATTGTGGTGACTTGTGGTGACTGAAGTGCCCTCACACCATCCCAGTGCTGCCCCAACTGCATTGAGTGCAAGGAGGTGCCCTGGGCTGCAAAAGGGAATTGGATGTACTCCGTGCATTTCAGAGATGCCTTGGCCCATAGATATCTATGCCATAGGAGAAAGGCATGTACGAATGAGACTGGAAAATGGTTGTGTTTTCAACAGCCTGCACAGTTGAACTGGGTTGAATTATGCCCGTCACAGCTTTGTTCTGCTTACACGGTCCCAAGGGAAGTTGAGATCTTGGTCTTCAGCTGGAGGTCCTCAGATTGAGAGAAACAATAAAAAAACATATAATAAAGCTGCAATCTGGTTTTAAATTATAAATTTCCTGAAGGGAAGATTGCACTTTCTGTGGTTCATGACACGCTGGACTAACCTGTTTCATCCTTGAGGGTGATGGAGTGAAGTGCTTTTTTATCACATTTCTACAGCTCGGTATCAATCTCTCAAAGGTTTTCCTTATTTATTTTAGCTTTGTTGAAATGTCTGTCAAATTCTTAGGGTTTTTTTTCTGCAAGCAAAGATTAAGAGAGAAAGAAAAAATTCACCTTCACAAAATGAAAAGCTTTCAATATTTTCTTTGCATCTCAAACCCACCTCTACCTTTGCTTCAGACCAAATAAAATAAATTCTGTTGATCATATTGCCAGAAGTAACTAGTTCTGCAAGCATTTCTGTAGTTGACCAAAGAAATACATGTTGATGAGCTGCATACCTAAGGGATTTCCTCAATATCACAAGAACGTCTGTAGCAGAGTTGAAACAGAAGTGTAAAGTGCTGGCTGCAATTCCCACTTGCACCTTTATCAAAAAAAGGAAAACAAAAAACCAAGACACCAAGCTCTCATTCCTCTGGATATGAATCATTTGCTTGTTATTTTTGAAGCTTTTCTTATTTTAGATGTTTCAGAGACTGAATGTCTTTTTATTGAATGAACTTTGCAGATTCAGGTCAGGGGTCTTTTCCCAAAGTACTGTTTCCTATTCTCTCAAGTAATACATTCAGACAAGATACAGCCTCTGAAAACCCTTTTTCAATGTGATTGAAATGTGATTTTTTTTAGTCATTAAAATTTTGCCTTGTGAGTGAAGCAAATGTTTGGTATAGTTTCGTGTTATATATTACTCGATTTTAGTGCTTGGGAAATACAAATTTTTCTGCTTTATTTCTTACATTTTACAAAAAAAAATAAAACATATGCTTCAGCCTACTCCATTACATCCCAAAAGAAAAATGCTCAGGTTCTAATGACCAATGCAACTATCTGCCATGTAAAATATTACAATGAGAGAATGTAGTTCTTGACATTAAATTTGTGCCCATTTTCTGATTGAACTAAAAGAATCTGCTCTTATAATAGAGATAAAAGGATCAGGAAATCATGGACAAGCATTTTTATATGCTTTCCAAAAGTATTAATTTCTTTCTATGGAGTTTTTGACAATCTGGATACCTTGGGATTTTTGGTTTGATTTTGATTTGTTTTGATTAGTTTGTCATCACTAATGGAAAGTAGAAAGTTAGAAACAGGTTTCAGGGTGTTACAATCACATTTGTCTTTCCTCCCTTTTACTAAGTGTTAATAAATGTGATTATCTTTATGGTAAAAGATAGCAAAGACTGGACAACTCCCAGTTGCAGCCAAGGGAGGAAGCATAAGCGGGGTCTGGCCCACTTGCTTCAGCAGAAGAGCACAAAGAATGTGAACTCTTGAGGTGCCAGCAGGGCAGGTAGGTGGAAGGTGCAATATTGGATACCTGGCAGACAAGAAAACACATGTCCTGGTGGCAACTTTATACTGAGAAATAAAATAGGAAAAGACTGTATGTACTCTCTTGTTGAGGAATTTTGATTGTTTCTCTTGAGGAGAATTAAGCAACTGTTTTTGCTTAAATATAAGTAAAGTAAAATAAATTAACGATGCATTGGAAAGAATCCTATGACAATGAACAATTCTACGAGGAGCCTGCAAAGATGTGTTATGAACTAATTCCTTAAATGAAATTGCACCAGTATGGGTTCTGAGAGATTGTATGGGGCATCTTAGCCCAACCTCTAATATATTCCCCAGCCCCTCTGCTGCCTGAAGGTGTCCCCTGAGCCTGGGCCTCTGAGCGCTCGAATTCCAGGATGGCCACAAGTCCATGTTGAGAGTCCTTCTGATCTTATCACCAAGGGGACTTCCTTGTAAGAAATGTAAGAAATGTGTTCTGTCCCTGGCATCCCTGCTTGCAGATAGTGTAATCCTTTCTGCAGGTGGACTGTCTTACCTCCATGTCAAATCATTCCAGAGTCACAAGTTATTACCAAAGAGCAGATACAATTTTAGATTCCACTTTACCATGTAAACGCAAATATAGGTGTTCCGGGCCACTGAGGGAAATAAAGCTTTTATACTTTTTATACTTTATACTTCTTACTTTTATACTTTTTTATACTTTTTCAGGTATTGAACACAAACTCTGTATGAGCTTCTGACCTAGCAAAGGTATACTACCACAGAAGAATCCCTTCATCCCTGTGGTCTGTCCCCACCGCTTTCTGCATGAGAATGAGTGCAAGGGTGACACAAAGGGAGAAGGAAGAAAGAAGCCTCCAATTCTCCAGGAGAAAGCTCAGGGAGTGATGGCCATGCTCTTTATAGACAGACATGTATGGTCCATTCACACCACTGCACAGATAGACACACCAGGTTAAAATACTCTTCTTACTCTCAATGGCAATAGCTACAAGAGCAGCTTAGTAGCCTTGTTTAGCCTCAAATATTGCACCAAATACCCCATTCAGACTCCAAGAGAAGCTTTGACCAGAGTCTTAAGACATCTCTCAAAAAAGGGGACATTATTTTGGCTGAATTCTTTTTTCCCCTCATAAATGTAAATATAGGTTCATTCACAAATATGTCTACTCCAGAGAGCATTCCTACCTGCAACTCACCCCTGAACTACCTCCTACAATCAATCTGATGGAAAGTGCAGAAGTTGGATGGGTGTGCCCAGCTGACTTTCCTGTCAGACTGAAATGATGGCAGACACAGCTTGGGTTTGAGCCCAGGTGCTGAGTAGGTGGGTCACAAGTAAATCACTGCATTCATCTAGTTCACAGCTCGGTAGCTCAGTACAACTCTGCATGAAAAGAAAATATCCCACAATTTCAAGATACTGTTCTAAAGATGACACCCATAATAGAAATCCTGTAGTCATGAGAAAAACTACTCAATACCAGTAGATATACAAAACAGTACAAATCCCATAAACTAGGGATTCAGTCACGAACTCTAATGCCTTCCAGTGTGACCTGGATTTGCACTATACTCTTGAGATATGGGAATAAGGGGTTTAATTGTCAAACTTGCTGACCACTTACGAAGAAGTGCTGAGTATTTGGTATTTACTGACTCCTACAGGAATATATGTTAACATAAAAATCCAGAGAATAGATTTCTGATGATGTCAAATAGTTTTACATAAGATGGTTTTTATATTGTACAGAACTTTAAAGATGTCTCTTGAGTCCTGTCTCATTTTCTACTGAACAAAATAAAATACTTGTGCAAGGTTGATTTTTTGGGGTATGGATAACAAGGGTAGGTGGAATAAAAAAACCTAGTGAACACATTTAATTAACTTCACGTCTACGCATATGACTTTAGATCTCTCAGTCAGTAATATTTGTCAAAATACATAATCCCTTCTCTTTAAACTCAGCTTTATGTTTTGTATTTCCTGCATTAATTTTTTCTTAGCCATTCTTAGAAGAAGATTCTTGAATTGGTCATTGTTTTCTTGTTGTCTCTTTTTAAAGAGTTTCTTTTCGCATATTTGCCTCGGGTGTGTTGCAACAGGTGTCTGCTGATGCCCTGGTCCTTTCTTCTTTTCACGTCTATGACTGTCCTTCAACGCTCATGTTCTGAACTAGATTTTTATAATGATGAGATAGTGATGGCTCTCTTCCTGTCCTGAAAGCAGAAAACACTATAGATTGATAAATTAGCCAAGTCATTGAAATTTAGGTCCCCTGAAACAGTAAGAAAATTTGCTTTGGATTAACCTTTGATTAATAAGGGAAGCATCAAGTAGTGTTTAATATAACCATAATGAAATTCTTACAGGTAAAATTATGACTCTGACAAAATTTCTGAAATATTTGCTGCTTCTTTGTCCTGTGGAAACAAGCCAGGGTCTCTGCTTATCTTAAATAAATTCAAAGTGCTTTCCCTTTGACATCTGTGTGCTACTTTCAACTGAGTGTTGATATTTTTTCAGATTTTGTTTTACTTTGTCTTTAATTTCAGAGGAGAAAAGCCAGAACTTTTCAGCTGACTGCATTTGTTTTATCAGCAAACATCAAAACACTGTGGCTTTTTCACTGCAACCTGTTAAACAGTCTTTAAAGACAAAATGGAACTGTGGCAGAATTAATTCCAGTTTTGTGCTATATTGCACAGCAGCTATAAAAGGAAGTGTGTTAATGTTTATTGTCTGTTTTGTGGTGTATTTAAGTGCTTGTTAACATTAGAAAACATCATATATGTGCACAGAAATTGCTGATTTAGGTAGATATAAAAGTGTAGGTTGTTGGAGGGTTGTGTTTACTATTTTCACTGCTTCCTTCACCCTACTAAAAATTGATAAGGTTGTCCTACAGGCTGAGATTTTCATGCAGATGACACACAGCACTTTGTGTGAACTGAGAGAATTGGGAACAGCAGGAATGTTTCACAAGCAGTCAATGACCAGGGCTCCCAGGGGCTCAGTTTAGAATGACATTCAAACCAACAAACCACCAGCTGTGACTTCGTAATGTCAAACTTGAGGAGCTCCTTACTGCATCCTCTGCAGCTAAAGGGACTCCGGCATGACTCTGCTGCCTTATTCCTGCCACTGCTGGTGGGGGGAACAGCCACATGATCCACGACTGAGTAAAAGGTGGTTACTACTTAAAGTCATTATGGGAGTTTTTGTAAAAGTTGAAGGTGGTTTTTCTGCATTTCAGAGAGAATTCCAATGTTATTGAAAAGTTCTCAGTTTTCCTTCTAGTTATCTGATAGGTAAAGGCTGAAGGAAAAACAAGACAAAACAAAACTATTTTTTCAACGATATTTCATTTAAAATATTATTTTAGATTAAAAGAGTTTGTAAGTTCTTTGCTACAATAACTTTATTAAAGAAAGGTGGACGGAGATGGGAGAGGAGTCAGGAAGAAATGGAAAGAAGTGAAGCTGTATTCATGTGCATAAAGACACAGAGTTTCAGATCAGTAATGGAATTTTTAATGTTCTTTCAAGAAGATGCCATTTTGAAAATAGATGAGAAAATAATGGAGAAAATAAGTAAGCATTCATTATTGTGCTAAGAAGTTTGGTTTACTTCTATATGAGCCCTTTTCCTAAAGCTCTCTCTGATCTACAATAAAATAGTAAGTAAAAATTTTTTAAAAATTTATTGAAGATATGCAGGCTCAATTCCTAAATTAGACGAAGGACTACAGGCAGATGACTAGTTTATATGACTTATAATTTCAGAATTATTTATCTGAATTGTGAACTGTGGAATTTATGTGTAGAGAGGCCAATTCCCCTTAACTTACTTTCTGTTAACGTGAGCTGTGGGTTTGTCTGATGAAAAAGAGGATCAATTCACAAATTCTTCTCTATAAAGAAAAGATGATAAACTCATAATGACTTTCAGTCAGAAAGAGCAGCTCTTGTGTGTTTTTCATAGCCTTCAAATACAGTTCATAATCCTTATTTCATCACTACTATTTTCTCATAAGACTGTACCCCTCAGATACCACAATTCAAGCACAAGTAGTGGCAGGAGGTCTCTTACAGGAAAGGGAAGATGAAAGCAAGAGAAAAGAAAGATGTAAACCTAGCACTTGTGAGATTTACCAATAAAATGTTATCAGGTAAGTATTTCCAGATCTTGTGGGTTTGGGTATTAATTGGTATGGTATAATTTTGTTTCGTTTCTTAGCTCACTTTACCTAATGGTCTGCTCCAATAAGACAAAAAAAAAACCCAGATAACCAAACAAAACTCACTGTTATAAAATGGAAAATTTAAAATTAATTATAAGAAAAGAAAGAGTGTCTGGCTTTCAGAAAAAAAAAAAAAAAAAGAAAATATTTTGCATCTTTGTGGGCAATACAGTAGATGCAAAGGTGAAATTTATCCACAGCCAAGTTCAAGAACACTTTTAACACTGTATTTATATGGACAGGTTCCAAGAGCCATTTTTTTCCTAACTAATGGAGGAAAGTGAAAGATTACAAAGAAAGGAAATGGTCCACACCTTGCAAGATGCCTTGTTTCTTTGGAACAGCTCATGAACAGTTGAATACAATAATTCTGCCTCCAAAAAGAGTGTATCCTTTGTCCTCCAGTCTTTCATGGGTATGTTTCATATCTGTGAGTTAGGTCATTTATCCAAATTACCATTTCTTCTTGCAGGTGCTAGTTTACAGAAAACAAGAGCAGAGCTTAACTGCTAAGTGAGAAGTATTTGTAAATCTTAGTGTTGTTTTTCCTGGAAAACAGAGTTGGGAAGTGTGAGTTCATTCTGAATAGCAAATTTTAACTTCTAGTGTAAGTTACATGTTATGGAGTCAAGATATTATTGTATCAATGGATTTTTACTCCACTGAAGCCACCCAATATAAGTGTAAAAACATCTTGGAGTATATCAGAGATTGCTTCAGCCCCTTTTCCTTCCACCTATAGGATTGTGACCTTCCAGTACATAAAGGAGGCAATAAGAAAGATGGAGAAAGAATTTTTATGAGAGTGTTTAGTGACAGGACGAGCAGGAAGGGCTTCAAACTGAGAGATAGTAGGTTTAAATTAGATATCAGGAAAAAGTTATATTGAGGATTGTACAACACGGGAAGAGGTTTCCCAGAGAATCTGTTTATGCCATATCACTGCAAGTGTTCATGGCCAGGCTGGACTGGGATCTGAGCAACCTGATCTAGTGAAAGATCCCTGGCCACAGCAGAGGGTTGGAACTAGATGATATTTAAGGTCCCTTCCACTCCAAGCCTTTCTATGATGATCAGATGCTGAGAGTGACATTCAGCTTACTGAATGAAGGTGTCTGAATTGCAGTTCTCTGTTTATTATCAAGTCCCTGAGGCCCCTTTGCAACTCTCAGACTCAGTCAGTAGTGTCAGGAGCAGACTGGAAATGCCTTGCAAAAAGTCATGTCCTGGGTGACATCATTCTCGATATTGCAAAACCAAACCCAGATGCTCTTCCATTGCTTTTCAACCCTTTGTTTAGACTGAAGGTGAGGTAAACAAAATTATTTTTATAGTCAGGTCCAGCTCTGAGGAGAACATCCTTAAACTTCTTTCTTTTAACAACCTTAAGATTCTTGAACTTTTATGACTTACAATATATTTTGGTTGGCACTAATATTGCACAGCAGAGGTGGGTATATTGTGTACTGCTGTTTCTTAAATCTTTCTGCTCTTGACCATAACAAAATGCCTCAGGGCCAGTGTCAGGGCAGAAAACACAGAGTTATGCAAAATCCACATCCCAGCTTCACACAGATGTTTTGCTGGAATGATTCATGTCTCATTTCCACCAGCAGAGCAACAGAATGAGTTGTATCATCTACATCATAAAAGCTGTGCAGTGTCAAATTTTCTACCTTATTCTCGTTCCTATGGGAAAAGTGATAAACACACTCTGCTTGGCTTTGTTCACCTAGTGACATTCTGCTTGTAGTGGTATTAAGCATTTTCTTTGGTGATATTTAAGTGCTACTTAGTTTTCCTTCTGCTTTGTTTTTATAATTTCTACTTATTTTACAGTAGGTTTTTTTTTTTTATCTGAGACAGCATCTCTATTTAAATGTCATACCCCTAGTAATTACTTGTATTTTACATTACCTTGAGGGTAAAAAGCCCTTTCTCTTAAGCAATACATAATTATGTATTACTCACAATGATTGATGGTTTGTTGAGTGCAGGAGCATGAAATAGTATTCTGAATATTACAACATAGCAAGTCCCACCAAATCTCAAGGATTCAGAACTGTCACACAGATCAGTCATTTTGTATTATAATTTTATATTATAAAGGCCTCCCAAAATGATTTAAGCAATAGTAAAAGAAAACACATTCTTCACTTGCAGAGTAGAGGCAACTTGATCACTGTAATTGTGGGAAAAACAATATGATATCACAAGGGAAAATAATCTGGAGACAGTTCAAATTTCTTCTACTCATTTGCTGGATGTTTTTTAATGTTATTTGATACGACCTCTAAGTCAGAGCAGTTCTATTAAATTAAGTAAAACTGTGCATGCATCAGAACTTAAGGAAAATAATCTTTTTCAGAATTTTTTCAAAGAGGAGTTCTTTGAGCACACAGAAGTTGAAGATATGAGGCTGTAGCTTTTCACCTCAGGAGTCTGCCCACAAAGCACAGGATGGCATAGCGAGCCAACAGCAAACCTTACCTCTGATCTGGTTAGATGACTGATGCTTCTGCTTTCTGGTAAGTATGAAGATCCTCCCAAATTGTCTACCTTTGGGATAGAAACAGTTTATTGTGGTGAAGAACTTCCCTCACCCTGCTTCTTCTTCTCCCTCCCCACACCCTCCCTGCTCCACATTCACATATTCATGACAATACACTGCAGAAGGGAAAAAAAATGTTCTGGACAATAGCATTCCCAGACAACGTTGAAGGGTTGGACAAGATCTTCTGAGATTCCAAGATGAGGGTAATTTGAAGATCATAGCTCACAAATACCAGATGGGAAATATTTCTACTATTCCTACGCGAAAACAATCAGAACATGGTAAGCATCTTATAATTTGAGCAAAGTTATAGAAAAGACTAGGTAACACTTCATAAAAATATATAACAAAAGACACGCAAAATGGACACTTGCGCTACTTTGTTAAGGAAACTTCTCAGTTTGACCCTTACTGAGATTGCAGGGCAGTGACTCTCCAAGGCCAGAGACTTTCACTGTTGGGACCACAGCCCCTTCACACCAGATAGCTCCAGTGATTGACAAGTGCCCTACTTGACTTCCCACACACCTCACTCACACAGCCAGACCTGATTTCCTCACTGGATCTACCCCAGGCTTCCCGTAACAGTCTCAGATATCCAGTCCCATAAAACAATTTTTTCATGGCACATTAACGCAGAGACAGCTCCAGCTGTTTTGTACAAACAGAGAAATGGCTGGGCTTTTATGCCCTCACAGCACGCCCAGAGAAAATTCTTGCACTTCCTGCAGAGTACTCCATTCCTGCTGAGTCTCCCAGTGTCCATCCACCTGACTGCAACCACCTGTCTTCCTGCCCTTTGTTAAACAAAATGTTGGCATTTCACAGCCGCTTGTCTAGAGCTCCGACCAAAGCTCAATCTGCATCTCAATTTTCATCCTGTAAACTGAGCTACTAGCACCAGATATATCCCTCAACACCTTGCACAGACAATGGCATTTAGCAGGCATGGTTATGTATTCAACTTAAAATAAACTAGAGCAGTCCACCAAAACTGTTTTCTCTGATTTGCATGCAGAACAGCTATTCCATTTAATGAGACTCACTCACACAGAACTGTAGGAAATGGAAAACTGAAAAAATCAGCCCCCTTGACAAACCTAGAGAATTAAAACTCAAATCTGCTAATATAAAGAAAATACTATCATACACTTTAAATTAATATTTTATAAACAAAAGTATAGCACTGGAAACCAGAGCTAGATAAAACAGTCCAGTGAAAATACTTTTGACTTTTCTGAACAGGAAACATCAATTTGGAATACATAACTTTTTCTTCCCCATTAGAACATGGGTAATTTCATGGCTCTTAGCACAAGATGGAAGAGAAATTCAGCCATTTTTTTGGCAATGACACAGTTTGCCATGCAAAGAAAGTGGTTTGGCCATGATAAAATGCCTTAGAGCTGACCTGCTGCAAAATTGGAAGGTCTTCAAGGCCTTTATGCTTTCAAACATTTGAAAGATTTGGAACTGAGAAAACCATGATATTAGCAAATTCCACCCCCAATTTTTTTTACTTTTATGAGTATTACATAGTAAGTGCTTAAAGCACTTTTTTTCTTGTGTAATTGTAAGCACATCATCAGCTGAAGTAAACAAGCAGTGGACAATAATCTCTATCTCTTACAGTCTCCAAGAGCTTTAACTAATGGGAAGGATGCCAGTAGGACAGGGTTGCTTGTTCTCTAAAGTGCTGGAGAGAGGAAACCTTTGCACTGGAAATTTTTGATGATTGGAGGGCTTGGTTATCTCCTTCTCTATTGAGATTGGGGAAGGAGTTCTGAAGAACTGATGCCGGCAGTAGTGTCTTATGTTGCACAACATCCTTTTCCTGCAGAAAGAATGCTACACTATTGTGGCTGCTTTGATTTGTCAGATGACCTTAAAACACAGACAGAGTGAGTCTAAGGGAGCAAAATGTTTCTCACCACTCTGCAGTGATGGTTTCATGTCTTGCTTCATGCAGATTTGCTTTTTCCATTGCCGTTGACACAAATAATATTTCCTTTAAGACAGGGAAGTGCATCACTGGCACAACTGTGAGCTCTGTTTCTGCACTGCTCTGCCTTGCAGCATTATGCATTTTGCTGTGCATTGCACTCCTGTGGTTTTTCTGATGATTTTACAGATGCAGTGGAGCAGCAGGGAGTAGTTGCACACTACACACATCATGGCAGTAAAACACACTCACGTCCTCACCACACTGCTGGTAGTCACACTAGAGAAAAGATCTAACACATGACCCACTTCTAGTCCTGGCACTGCTGTATGGTGGCTTGGGGCTATTGAGGGTGGCCAGCAGCAGAGGTAGGTCAATGCATGGTGGGGTCATTTTGAAATCACTACAGAAAAATGGAAAGGCAAAATATCAGTTGCAGTGTTCCTGTTCAGCTAATAATGAACAATACCTGCTAGGGATGTAAAGTGTGTGGTCATTTGCACAAATGTGCTTTCTGCCAAGCATGATTGAATGCTTGAATGAAATATTTTTTTCTGCCTTATAAAGACAAAGACATTGTTGCTATGGTAGTAGAATCAGAAAACACTAGAGGATGAAGTTATAAGAATTTAGATTAGTGTTCTGGTTTTGGCTGAGATAGAGTTAATTTTCTTCACAGTAGCATGGGGCTGTGTTCTGGATTTGTGCTGGAAACAGTGTTCATAATTCAGGCATTTTTTCTTTACTGCTGAGCACTACTTGCACATTGCTGAATCCTTTTCTGCTTCTCATCCCACCCCAACAGTGAGGAAGCTGGGAATGCAGAGGGAATGGGGAGGGGACACAGCTGGGACAGTTGACCCCAAATGACCAAAGGGACATTCCATGCTATATGATATGATGCTCAGCATATAAAGGGGGAGAAGAAGAAAGAAGAGGGGGATGCATTTGGAGTAATGGGGTTTGTATTCCCAAGTCATTCACAATGCATCAGGAGGGAGATGCTGTCTGGAATGGCTGAACACCTGCCTGTGAATGAAGGAATTCCTTTTTTTTCCTTTACTATCATGTTCAGCTATTGCTTTCCCCATTAGTCTTTATCTCAACACACTTTTCCTCTCCTGATGTCTCCCCAGTCCACTGTGAGTGAGAGGTTTGTGGGTCTTAGTTGCTGACTGGGACTAAACCCCAACCTTCAATTTAATTTTTTTTTTTTTTTAATGATGTCAGTTTTTTTAGCCATGGTGTGAGAGAGAAGAAAAGTTTTGTGTACTGCAAAATCCCCACAGAGGCTGAACCCATGAAAACTATTCAGTACCTGGTTTGTGACTAATTTTTTATCACAGACCTTTCAATGGAGATATTTCAGTTAAAATATTATTGCAGATTTTTAATGATTTCCCTGTTAGAAGTGAAGGCATGACTTTTTAATCAGGGTGAATTTTCATTTAAAGCAACAACCACTGCATGCAAGGAAAAAAATCTTACTTTTCTCTGGCGATGAATGCAAAATAAACCATTTAAAATAATATAATATAGCTGATTGTAGGTCTTTATTTATATATGGAAGTGTTCTGAAGAAATTCCAAGTTGTAAATCCTTCAAATATGGATAGGCTTTCCCCTGATACAATGTAGACGAAGAAGCAAAATTAAGGCAATAGCAGTGGTCTTCTGAACATGCTAGTCAAAGAGATCATTTTATTGTGACGAGCCTCCTCATAATTTCTAACTCTCTCACATGTTTTAAATCTACCATTGCAATTATTTTTAAAGTGATCATGTGGGTTTTAAATCAACTGTCACAAATCACATGATTTCATGGGAGTTTCACAAATCACCTTGATTTGTGTTTCTTGATTAGCATTTCTCTCAGGCATTTCTCATATCTTCAGCCCAAGACTTAAAAAAAATAAAAATTTTACATGTATATTTCCTGCCTTTCCTACTTTTCCTCAGTCCTCCATCACCATTAGAGGCAATGCAAATGAAAATATTGACCTTTTTTCTTCAGGACATTTGATAGTTATATACTTCTCTTCATCCTCCTGCTCAAGAAGGTTACCTTACAGTAACAGGGGTTATTGTTTTCTGTCACTTTACTGAAACAGCTCTTTATAGGTACCATTCCCAGAAGATGACTTCCCTGATAATATACAAATATTAGTATTCAAAGCATCTGACAGTTTTTGCCTTCATTTAATATCCACGTACACAGAACAAAAGCTAATGAGTAGTGCTCAAATTACTTGGTGGGTGTGTTATGTTCTACATTTCTTGTGATATATCCAAAAATGCCTTCATGACCCTAAAGAAAACCTGGAGACAGGATACATGCTTTTAGATAGTGTGAAAATACGTTACAAATCCCTTTTTTAAATTCATGAATTCTTTATTTGTCATGGCAACATCTAAATAACTTACTTTATGGTAACAACCCAACAATCTTCTACAAATTCTAAACTGTTACTAACCCAAATTATTGACATTTCAAATTTGCAGTGTATGCTCCAATTCAATGAGATAGTTAAACACATGAATAGTTTTATCCACTTGAGCAGCTCCCGCTGAACAGATTAAAATCATTTTGCAGTATTTGATTGCTTAAATATCTTTATGAATTGAGGTCTAAATTTACTGCTGAAACATATATGCTTTTTGTAGAAATACTTGTCTCTTAAAACTGTATTTTTAAATGATAAATACTGGGTTTTGACTCCAATCTGGTACTCGTATCTGGAATAAATACTTTGGAATTCAAGCTTGTGCTTCTCACACTCTGTGTCATTGTGTTCAAAGTACTTCAATTATTTTATTTTGAAATTACATCAGCGATACAAACACTGAGATTTTAAATTGCCAAAAATAGTCTTCACAGGTATAATTGAATAGGTTAGATAATTTGCTGTTTACTTCCTGATCACATGGTCTCTTTTAATGATAACCTTTTAATCAGCAAATACAAGAAATAATCAAGAAAAATATGTATGTGATAGAGCAAGCAAGAAACAGCAGGGTGTTTTTCATGCTGGAGTGTGGTGCAAGACAATAAAAGATGCTCATTAGGAATGCACTTCAGTGTTTTCTCTTCATTGCCTACTAACAAAAAATGAGAACTTGCAATAATATATAAAGCAAATTTTGTCTTCTGCTAAAACATTCTAAATTTGTAAAAATCTATATTTAACTAATTCTACTCTAAATTCCTTTGTATGAAAGTTTGGAGAAAATGTTTGTCTTTAGCTTTTGATGTTTCTTGTGACATTTTTTACAGCACCTTGGCACAACTGCAAGCAATTCTGCAATTGGAATTTGATCGCTTCATAAGAACTAATTTTTCATATACCATGAAACATATGAGAACGCTGAGAATTATAGCTCACACTAAATGAGATAAGGATATCTTTACTTTTTCAGTGACCTACTCCTTAAAATGAGCAAAAAATCTACGAAGAAAAAACAAAACCAAAACCAAATACAAAAACAAACAAACAAAACCAAAACAAAACTAAAAAACAAACAATAAAACAAAAATAAAAAACAAAAAAAATTAAAATTTAAAAAAACAAAAACAAAAAAAAACAGGAGAAGGGGGAAGAAAAGTCCCATCCTCATGGAATAATTACTTTTACAGATGCAAAGAAAAATTTCAGCCTGTTATTTAAAACTACTTACCAGTGGTATTTCTTGTCAAAATTCATGTGTTCCTGAAGACAGAGGAGAAAACAGAAGTTTTGATTTATAGGAAATTGCCAACTACTTTTAACTACAATACTTCTACTGAAGTAGTAAACATAAAGGAATTACGTGTTTCATTCTGAGATCAGAAGTGTTTCAAACTCAAATACATTGTATGCCATTGTGAAATAGTATTATGGAAATAAAAAAAAAAGTTTGACTGGCAAGTTGAATATTTATAGCATTTTTCCCCCTCTTATTTACACAACTTTCCGTATATGAATTTGTCTACTGTGAGATCAGGAATACATGCTTTCCTTTGGGGCTGACCTTGAGCTGCAAAATTATGGCTGGCTGGAGAAGAATAGAAAAACTGAGCCAGAAATAATGCAAGGGACACAAAAAAACCCAAAAATAACACCAAAAAAAACCCAACAACAACAACAAAAAAAAACCAAAACACACACACACAAAAAAAAAAGCAAACAAAAAAAAACAAACAAAAAAACCCCTCATAGATATTTGGAAAATAGAGGTTCTTTGCTATTATGAAAAGATAATACACAAGAGGATAGTAAAAAGTACTTTTCAAGTGCATTAGAGGTATCAAACTTGATTTAAACTGGTATAAGTTGAAGTAGCACAAGTAGCAAGATAGGCTCATAGCTCATGTATTTGAAGAGAACAAATGTCAGGCTATCAAACCACAATGCAAGCAAGGAAAAAATGGTAACTGCTCAGAGTATCATCGATATAGATACTTGCATAAACTGCCAAATCTCAGACAAACTGTAACCAGCAAAACTATAGATTTAATATTCAGTTGTCTGTCATCTGGTAAAAATCACAGAAACCTAAGCAGTGATTGCTGAATGAATCAGATCTTTTTGCAGTAAGACCTAAGTCTACAAATCCCTCATCTTTTCATTTGGGACATTTTTTTTGCCAAGAAAACAGGGATTTTACTGAATATCATTGGGTGAGTTTCTACCCACTCAGGCTCCAGACAAAATTTATTCAATTTGTTTCTTATATAGATTAAAACAAGAAGTGATGATGTGGAGTGCTGGGGGAAGTGGTGGAGTGAGAATGTGTTTTAAACATGTTGGAATTGTAAAAAATTTAGAAATGTCCATACTAAATTGGACTAAAAATCTATTTAGGCCACTATCTCCAGCAGGGATTGATGGCACAGGTCTAGGGAAAAGCAGGATAGGACAAGTTTATAGCAACATTCCTCCATTCTGTTGTCCCAGCCTGCAAGAGGTCATGGCTCAGGGATTTCCAAACCCGAAGGTGGTATCTTTGTATGCAAGAAAATGAGAGCAGCTAAATTAATGAGGTATCTGAGCAATGAACCCTCTGCCTAAAGAATCTCAAAGCAGTTGTGATTAAGGTAGAAGAGATTTAGCACTTGTTTTTTTCCTACAGATAATGTCCTGAATGCCTACACTTCTACCATTTTAAACTTAGTTCAGGTGTAATTACACCACTTCAGGGAAGATGCATTTCAACTATATGACAATCACAGATACAGACTACACAATTTATAGTGCTTCACTATTCTAAAATATACTCAGAGTAGGAAAAAAATAGTAATATCATCTTGCTTCAATAAGAAAAATGACAGTAACCTGTGCTTTGTGTGGGCAAAAACTGGTTTTCTGAGTTTATTTCTCTGGTGAAAAACCAATTGTTTTCAAAGATATTCTCAGGATAATATTTTGTCCTGTCTTTAATGTCAATGTTTGCTCAAATTATGATTAAATAGAGAAAACTATTTCTTATTTACAGGGTATGTAAGACACATATGTAGCTTTGGAATGCTCACCTTAAGAGTAAGGAAAAATTAAAAGAAAAAAAAATAAGAAAACGAGAAGTACATATAGAATCAATTTCATCAACATTATATGAGACTTAGAGTATAACATACAGCTGATTTGTGTCTACTGCTTTTCTGAATTCATGCCTGTGTCGCTGAAGTGGTTACAAGAAGATTTTTTTCCTTATAAGAAGCAGTTCATTATGATATATAGAAACAAGATAAGGATGGTAGGTTTTTGGCTTCTTTTAAAAATTTATTAGAATCACAAAATCATAGAATGGTTTGGGTTGGAAATGATCTTAAAGATTACCGAGTTCCAACTCCCCTGTCATTGCCTAAAGCCCCATCCAATCTGGCCTTTTACACTTCCAGAGATGGGAAATCCACAACTTCTCTGAGCAGCCTCTTCCAAGTGTCTCAGTACTCTTGCAGTAAAGAATTTCTTCCATATATCTAATCTAAACCTACTTTCTTTCAGTTTAAATCCATTACTGTTGTCCTATCCCTACAGGCACTTGTACAGGGTCCCTGTCTAGCTTGACCTGCTGGACACACTTCCTTTGATGCAGCCCAGGAGGACACTGTTGACTTTCTGGACTGCCAGCACACACTGCCAGCTCATGTTGAGTTTCTCATCAACACATACCTTGAATTACTTTGTGCATTCATTCCTGATAGTTAATATGAAATAGAAGCACAGTTCATATTCTTATGATATACCTTAAGACATCTCCAGCCAAACCATTCAAATATTAAGGATGGTAATAGAATAAAAATTAAAAGCTTGGGCAGAAATTCCAAAATGGTGGCCACAAAAACCCAACAATGCTTAGACAGAAAACTTTCATTTTTCTCTGACTCAGAGTCACTGTGAATCCTCTATCTAAACAACAGAAAATAACATTATCAGCACCTTAGACACTGCAATTTCTTTGAAGATTTCTTTGGAATTCTCTCTTGATTATGATGCTGTTATTTCTATATTATATCCAAGAACCAGCAGATACATGGCACATTCCACCTGTCCAGAACAGATTTTATGTTCTTGTTTTCTGAAAGAACCTTAATGCTCTTTTATGGTATTTCCTTTTCTTCTGTTAAATGATTTAGAGGTCCCCTTCAATAAAGCCATTAGGCCTTTCTTTTCTAAAAGAAAGTGGACCACTTTTGTGTTTTTATGGTATGGAGGTATCATTGATTCTAGCATATTATGAAGATTCTAAGGCAGAGTATATACATATTCTTAGTACATAGAAGGAGGCTGATGCAATTGCCTTGTTTTTCTTTACTAATAAGTAATCTAAGTTGCAGAAATGCAAGCTGATTAACCAAATTATTCATAAAGACAATACTCTCATTCCCTTCAATGGTGTGCACGGAAGTGATAAAACAAGCAAACACTTGTGTAACTTTACACAGCCTGGTAGACCAGAAGAAAACTCTCTTGGCAGCAGGTGGTGGATGCAATGGGGATATAGCAACGAACATAAAGAGAATTGGTGAGCAACAATTAGTCAGAAAAGTACACTTTTTTCCCCATTTGGTACTTTGTAACTTATGCAACCACATTTAGGGAAGTCATTATCATACCAACAGTCACGTTGGTATGTCATTATCATACCAACAGTCACTTCTCAAGATGAAAGAAGGATATTTGAAATTTCGTATACAATTTTTTTTCTTAGAATGTAGACGGTAAAAAACAAGCAAATATATGTATGTATATTCTGGAAAGAAGTTATATTGCACAGGTGATGAAATGTTAAGGAAAATACATTTTTGTTTTCCTGTTTAAGAATGTGATACTGTGATGTGCCTATGCAAAACAGTCTCATTAACCAGACCAAATATTTGATGAGAAAATCTAGCTAGCTGAGGTCTAGATCCAGAATTTGAGAGTTAGGCAGAGTTGTACTGAATTCTGCAGGGCTAGGGACAGAATAGCTTCAGTGTGCAATAATATTTGCATGTTGAATTACCTTACTCTGATCATAGCAAAAACCCTAAACCTGAGAGTTTGCCAAATTTTATGTTTCCCATTGTTTGCAAAGACATAATCATTGACTCTGCATCTCCACTTCTAAGAATTTCCAATGCTTTGGAAAGCATGGTGGAATAGCTTTAACTTGCAAACAACATCAGTGTAAAATAAATAACACAATTCAACTGATCCTTGGTTTATTTTATGGAGTGATTATGTAAGGCATGGTACAAGGCCTCCACAGTCACAGGTTACCTGTTAAAAATTTAGTATTGTTGCATCATGAAAAGTTGGCAGGATACTTAAACATAACCCATCCCCATCCACATTAATTGCAAAGCTGTGATCAGTTTTTTATCAGTCTGCAGCCACTGCATCATCTAGCTTTTCTAATGATCCTGATTTCTTATGGTGACATGCCTAGTCACATTTCCACACAGGACACCTATAACTATTCAGCTGAAGAATAGATGGGTGAAAATTGCACATGGAGGAACTGAAAGGTATAAATCAGTTATGGTAAAATGCCTAAGCTTATACCCTTCGAGTTTTTGCAACAGTTTATTTCTAGATTGATTTCTGGATATACCTAGACATAAGGGGTGAGTATAAGAACTTGAAAACTTAATTAAGCTCAAGTTAGTACAAAATTGCCTGTCTTATGCAGAAGAAAAAAATTGTCCCTGATGGCGAAAAGTCAGCTTGCTACACTACTGCATCTGACAAAATAATATAAAGGACAACAAGGGAGTGAGTGTGTGGCATAATCAAGTAGGGTAGAAGCACTGAACTTGTTAATTCTTAAACAGAATCCAGTATCCGTATCTGCTACAACTAGTCATTTATCCTCTCTCATCTATGAGAGTTAGTCTAACACTTTAGCAAGTAATTTCTATTTATCACAAGTTCCTATCCCAGACAGAAACATGGACTTTTCCTGAAAAGAGAGTAAGAAGCACAAAAGCAATCTAGTCATTTTGCCCAAATATACTGTTCTCATGGCATCTCTGTCATAGTCCTTGTCAGCTAATGCAGAAGAGCAATGTGATCCTGCTTACAGGTTCCTATTTAATAACACTTCATTTAGGGGAAAAAAAAAAAAACTATGTAGGAGGACTAGTAAAATTTCTAGTGGTATTATTTTGCTATAAAAGAAGCCTAGTAAAACTGCAAAGCTAGAACAGCTGTGTAATATGCTATCTCCTTTTCTGTTTCATTGGAATCTTGCACATTAATAGAAGGAAACAAGAAGCAGAGTCAAAGTTTTCCCAAACTGCATCCTCATTTCCCTGAGAACTGGAAACATGTTTGTATTTCAAAGACTTTTTCAGTGGATTTCTTTCCCCACATGACCTTAATTGTACTTTCACAAGGACTGTTCCTCTTTTCAATGACTCTTCATGGCTTTAAATACTTGTGTGTATAGTGGTGTTGAACTCACTCCACCATTTCTTGTCAGTTCATCTTTTCTCTTGGGTTTGAATTATGTACTCCAGGATATAAGGCTGAGGTCCTTCACCTACACTCAATATTTATTGGACAATGATTCTCACAAGAATTTAGTGATCAAATCTTTTGTTTAGTTTGCAACAGTTAACCTGCTCTCCAGGTGTGAAGGAGAAAAGTTACTCACTTTGCTTTTCTTGGTCCACTGTCATGGTACCTCATTATATTCCTGCAAGAAATCCTTGTGCTCTTGTAAAGGCAGGTTTTCCTTAAAGGTTAAATGTCCCTTTTCCTGACAGACTTTCTATAAGTATAATGTTACAGTGGCTTAATGATACTAGTTCATATTTGCAACAGCGAAAACTTAGACAGGTGTCTCAGGAGAAAAATTCTCTAAAAATATGCTTGCAGAAATGTTGTACTAAGTGTTGAAAATTGGTTAAATTACTTGCAGTAGGTGGGGGCACATAATTCTGTTTGCTTCTTTTCCAAATCCTATGACTAATGTTCACCTTCATAAAAGTTATTTTTGCTTTGGGAGCCACTGCAGTTCATCTTTACTTCTTCCAGCACTTTGTAAGCACTTAGTAGTAAATCATCTGGACCCAACTACCTGACCTCATGTATTGGTTCATCAACCTCTTCCCTTGCAATGTTAAATCATTTGTTAAGTTAAATTTTAAAAAAATATGAGGGAAATTATGCTGAATTCACTAACGTATAATTAAATTAACTCAAAGAAAGTAATTCAGCTGGCAAAGGTGAGTGATAAATATTTATTTTAAACTGGTTTTGTCAGAATATTCTATTAAGTTAAATTAAAAAGTTACAATTTAATGAAATTATTTCATTCTGTCTATTTAAAAGACTTGATCCATTAATTATTTAAAGCAGAGAATGTCTAGCTTGAAATGAATGCCCAATTAGATCTATCTGTAAGTAGATTTGTGTTATGCACTGTAAAATTTCTGTCTGGCTAGATATCTTGTTTATTATTTTGAATGGGCTGTAGCCAGGTATGTCAGGAACCTGTAACAAACCCATTGAAAAGAACACTGTTTCCTCACCTCCCAAAACCTCACAAAAGCAATACTTAACCTTTGGCATAACGTTTTTTCCAGATTTGGAGGCATTCCTGTTAAAGAACTGGGCAACCTGGGGGCAGAGTTTGGCCCATTGTCTTTGTACTTCCTACCTGCTGTCTCCTAAGTATACAATTAAGCTGTCTGTGGCTTTTATTTTGCAAATGTGCATTCACCTGATATGTGAAGGGGGAGGGGGGATCTCAGCCCATTCTTTTTAGTCTTCAATTTTCCCATTAGGATGTACTCAGAAAGGAAATTAAATTGGTGCTGTGCTGATGATTTATTGCAGGAAGGAACACAGTTTACACAGACAAAAGTGCAATTTTAATTTTGCACAGTTCACTAATAGCATGTTTATATGTTCTTCCTATAGGTATTGCAGTAAAGATGACAGTGTGGTTTTGTCTCCTTATAAGGGGAAAACATAACACTTATTTTCACTTTTAATTTATAATTCTAATGTATTTTCTGCACAGTGAAAAGGAGCTCTCTAATTAATTTGTGTTATTAATTCAAAAAAATCTACATTTTTAAAAACTTAGAGGCTGTTTGCATATGATATGACATATATCTGACTATATTTTAAAATATACTGGCACACATGGGCACAATTACAGTACGAGTTCAAAAAGTTTATTATGCATTTTTAAATCACCTAAGTAGTTTTCCAAAGTCACCTAAATGATGCAGCCTGCAATCAACCCTTCGGAGCTGGCAAGTTACAAACTCCTGCTGTTCATGCTAATGTATTTTACATTATTGTCTCACTTCAGATGATGCCGATTTTTGAATCAAAATGTTAATTAATTAGATAAACAATACACACCATTGACTTGTATTAGACTTCTGTAATCTCTACCACCTACTTATTTAACCTCTGGGTTAAAAAGACAGTATTTTCTTTAGAATGGGACAGAAACATGCTGTTTTCAGGAACTGTTATCTAGGAGATATGGAATATTTAAATGCCCTGTTACAATTTAAATATAATCAAATTAATTTTTTAAAATTATTATCTGAAAAGTTAGTGCACTGTCTTGTGTGAGAAAACTCTGCATGAATTTTGTGTAAAGGATTTTATATTTCCTCTTTTTGCATTATCCTTAGTAATTTGGAGTTAACTTTACTAGGTAGCATATGACAGCATATGCTATTTGATGTGGGACACTCTGTGCTTTTTTCCAGAGTCTATTCTACTCTGATTCCAGGTGCTTAAATTTATCATCTATACAAAGAGAAGAGAAAAGTACTTGCATAGTTAGTAAGCCTTTGCTAGTTCATACTTGCAGAAAAGAAAGCACCTGGAATTACACATAATGATTTCAGGAAGAATGGGATGTAATTATTCCTTCACTCCAAAAGACATTGCAAGGCCTTGAATTAATACCATCTAAACCATTTTTTTTCTGATGAGCTAATCTGTCTGCTACTAGGTTGGTCACATCTGGTATTGTGATAGATGTAAAGGATCATTAAAAAGACAAAATCCCACAAATGTAAGCTTAAAAATTTATAATTCTATAAAAAGAATCATATGGCACCATAACTTTAGTGAATAGTAATTACAATACACTCTCAGTAAAAATGAAAAGACCAGACTGGAATTCTTATACACACAACCA
The DNA here is from genome assembly GCA_024734555.1 of Trochalopteron elliotii. Lineage (NCBI taxonomy): Eukaryota > Metazoa > Chordata > Aves > Passeriformes > Leiothrichidae > Trochalopteron > Trochalopteron elliotii. The sequence goes on from JANPWX010000038.1 coordinate 2,284,201, forward strand.
TTTGGCAAGGTAAAGGCATATTAGAGCTAGTTATCCAGCTCTTCACTTTAAATTTTGCTTGCCAAAAAATATCTTTTGTAATAGTGGGGTTTTTTTCCTCCTCTGAGAATTACATGACATAATGAAAGAAAAGTACCTATTGGTTTTGGAGATGTTTCTTCGGTCATTTTTTTTTCCCCATTATCGATTATTCATTCTTCAAGACAAAATGGGAAAAGAAAAAAGAAAAAAAAAAGAAGAAAATGGAGAAGAAAAACAAAGTTCCTCTGTTCCCAAAACCTTAATGCCTAAACTTCTCCAAACCAGTTAATGTGATGTTTTCAAAATCTCTACAATCAAACCACTTAAACATTTTTTCTCCTATTTACTTTTGATTTGCTCTTTATATCTCCATTCTGTACAGAAGTGGATGAAAGACCTTATGAATGGACAGGTAGAAGAACAATTTCTAATGAAGATGGATGAGTTGTTACTGCTGTGTAGCAGAGCATTACACTTTCTGACACAGGTTGAAGTCACATTACATAGAGTATGAAGAGACATGCAGTGATGGGCAGAAAAAGGTAAATAAAATAAGATCTGATTAAATACTGAAAAATAATATTCTTATATATGTATTTGAATACTGAATAATGCAGCACAATCTTAGAATATTTTCTTTAATTTTGATCTACTCTATCCCTTCTGGTTTATATTAGTCACTCAGGTGTGGTATTCCTCTAATACTCTAATATTAGTCAATTTCTCGTGGCATTTTGTGCATTTACTATGATTTACTACTGCATAAATAGAGTAATAAGTCTGAAATATTGGGGGTTTTAATAAATAGATATTTTATTTTAATAGTGCTTTCCGCTGGGCTAGCTAATTTTTATGGTTACAAGTCTTCTTTCTTAGCTGAAAAACCAATCCTCCATGCATTTAAACAGCTCATGCTTTGCCATATATTCAGGAAGATCTGCCTTAGAGGGGTACTGAACCATTCCTAATTAAAATAGATTGGTCAAAGTTGTCAAAATCACTTTCAGAGTTTTCTTTGTTGGATTGGTCTTCCTGTACAAACCCAAGCAGGAGGAGCAGGAGATCTTTGAAGAGGAGAGATGCTGTCTGCTATAGGTACATAAACAGTAAAACATTAATGGGAGAGAATCTGGGGAAGATGAAGAAAACAACATTAGCAAGCAAGACTGAGAATCAATGATAAGGATAAAGATTTTGAAGACAATAAATAAGCAATTAATTATGAGAACAATGGCAACTATCTTCTAGTTTTATGCTGGTTTTTAGCATCAGCTATTGAGGAGCAAGAATACAACACATACTCAAGGGATCTGCTTGAGACCAGATGGTTGGCCAGATCTTTATCTGTTTATCAATAAGACGAAAAATAAAGTTCCAAGGCCACTAAAGTAACAGTGTGTTTTATTGGATTTCACAGAAAAAAAAGTGACACATGACTTCTTGTTGCTTCTACTTTTAGTGCTTTGTTTAAAAAAATTAAAATGAAATCACTTTCTCCATAAATAGATGTTACAGACTGTTTTGTGGGACTCACATTTTTCAAAGTCATGAAGAAAGCTGAAAAAGATGTTAATACTCATGTTGAGAAACCACTTTTTTTTTTTCAACAATGGCCTTTCTTTTATCCTCTTTTTTTCTGTGAACATACATATTTTCTCCTTTTTTCTCTCTGAAGTACTTGTTAAAGTCTAATAAAGGCTGCCACGTGGTGTTCCAGGACCTTTTACAGAGACCACAAAGTGAGACAATATTATGTTATGCAAATGCCCATTGCCAGCCATAGGTATTCCAGGGATGATGATTTATTTCTTCCTAAAGCTGAGAAGAAAAGAGGCATGTGAGAGGCATGTGAATAGCTGTGGACACCACTCCAGTTAAGGGGTACCTTATTCCTCATATTGTGTATTATGGTTGTCATTAAATGATTGCACACACCCACAGTGAACCTGGGGTAATGCTCTCCCCCGCAACCAGGCTGTATGCTGTCTTATTTTGTGTATCAAGAACTTCAGGGATTTTTGTTTCAAGTCTTTCATAAGTGCTGAGAGATTTTAACCTCTGCTTTAAATCAAACAGGCAGCAAATTTAACCTGATATCTACAGACACAAACTTTTTATCCAATAGATAAGGAAAAAGTCCCTGCACAGAGATTAAGTGTAATTTTTTCATACTCCTCCTTCTCCTTAAAAGCTGCATTCCCACATGCATGGTTGTAATTACAATACATGACCATCTCATCCAATCCTTTCTATCCTTGTGAGACCTTTTGGGGGAATCAGGGGGAACTATTGCAACATTTGTGCAGGTGAATGGAAATTTTTGTTAGTATTTTCTGTGGAGTTAATGACATAGCAGTTACATAATAGACCACTGTTGGTCACCAAAGACTGTTGAAGTCTGTCCTTTGCAAGCAGCTACTGTCAACTCTTGGACCTCTTTCAGACTTTTGTGTAGGTTCTCTACATATCAAAAAGTTATATGGCTTTCTCTCTTTTCACTTGTGTTTTCAGGCTTCATCTAAAATTTGTAATTTTAAGCGGAATCTCTGTATCCTCCAGTAATTCCCACTGCATTTCTACTTCAGCCTTTTTTCTGTTTTTATTTTTTTTGGTTTTGGTTTTGGTTGGTTTGTTTTTTTTTTTTTTTTTTTTTTTTTTTGGTTTGTTTGTTTGGTTTTTTTTGTTTTTGTTTTTTTCTGTTTGGAAGTCTGTAGTACCTTTGAGGATCAAATAATTTCTTTTGTGTCAGATATTTCTGCTTACTTAGGGCATACCTACATGACCGAGCTATGTCTTTGCATCGGTTTAGAACTACATGTGCCAAGTTCTTTTAGAAGGAGGGTAACCATGACAGCACAAAGTTTTACTCATAGAAATAAGTCTGATTAGTTAATTTGTTGCTATTGCAACACTTTAGCAATTTCAATAAGCATTTTGGTGCCCAGTGGATCTTATTCATCTCTCAGCCTACTCACAACAATGTTAACAGTAGTTTGCAATTGATCTATAAATTGTTATCCTTCACTATTAGTGCACTGCTACTACCTATGTAGAAGGTGACAAACAATGAAAGATAAAATGTGTGGGTGGCTTGTTCTGTGGCTGTGCACAATCCTTCACAAAATCACTGCTTGGCACAGTGTTTGTTCAATATTCTCTTCATAAAGAGAATAAACATTTTCTTCACTTTCGAATGTATCAAAGTGATCTGTTGATCTTTACAGAAGCTCTAGAGATTACTTCAGTGGTGGTGATCTGCATCAGGCATGAGAGGTCGACTTACCACTGTCCCTGTTCAAAGTAAGGCAAGAAAAGAGAGGCAGTTGTGCAACTTAGTTTGCTATATTGTAAGGTGGTTGTCTAAAATAGGTCAAGTGAACCCAGAATGGTTTCTCCCACTTACTAAAACACAAATTCTAAGGAGCTAGCTCAGAGATAAATCTGTTCTGTAGATATCTAGCATGAGGTAGCCCAAACTTCCTTGGGCTGGGTGTATTAGGTTTCATAAGTTTTTGGCAATGTACTCTTTTATACATATGGCAAATGTTTTCATATGTGGATGTTCAAAATGCTTCTGTTATTTGATTTTTTTATTTTTCTTTTCCTTTAGAGTTTGAGTTTGACTTATTCAGCTTAATTATTTTCCCCTTATTTATTTTCCTTTTTTGGTATTTCTTTGTGTTGTTCTCATCATTACAGTAGTTACAAGCCATGCATAGAAATTTTGAAACTAGTCCATTATCATTGTATAATTTGTCCATGTCCTAGAGGACTTCCTTTTTGTGGCTTAATTCTGGTAATTTTAATTCAGTTTCTTCCACTTTTCCTGTTTTATTTTTTTTTCTACTATAATATAAATTCTTCAATTCTATCTAATATTGTTTCAGCCCTACTGCTAAAATAATTGTGATCAATGTTTTACTAATCTCATTTGAAATCTTTATCATCCATTCTCTCTTCTAAAGTGAACAGGGACCGTTTTTAACAAAGTTTCCTGCATGATACAGCACATAGGTCATCATCCTAATTCTATCCAAAATACACTGACACGTCATTTCATTTTTCCTTTCTGCTGCACTTTGGATCTGGTTATTTGGTCCAGTACTTGTCCTGGTGTTAATGCTTTACACACTCTTACCCACACACACAAACAGTGAAGAAATCATATTTAGGACTCTCTGGAATTTCCTTTCTTCCTTGTTGCAACAACAACAACAACAACATTCTAGTTAGTTTACACTGGGATGACCTAACAGATTTTGCCAATAAAATGGTTTTTTACTCTCTAGTTTTCTTCTCTGCCATTAAAAAGCAATAAATTTAGAACCAATAAAAGCAAATGTTCCTTTACGCAACATATAATCAACCTGTGAAATTCACCCTCACAGGAGACCATCAAGTCAAATACCCTGGTTGAATGTTAAAAAGAAGTGGGCTAATTATATGAACACTAACAACATTTGTAGCTATGCATGCCAAAATTAATAATAAGGGTAAACCAAATATCATGCTTCAGGGCATAAATTGATTAGCTGCAGGTATGAAGATGGATTGCTACTCTCCACAGAAATCTGTGCAGTTGCTAAGAGGTTTTTTTGAAGAGGATATGTAGCAAGTTTGGAGGGGGTTTGTTGCATTTTGGGATTGGGTTTTTTGATTTTTTTTTTGTAGGAGTTTCTTAATTTGATTGGTTTTAATTTGGTTCCATGTCCTCATAATAAATTCAGTATTTCATTCAATATTGCACATTGCACATTGTAGGAAATGATAAGGTAAAGCAGCCCCTACTTCCTCAGAGACCTAATTGAGGTAAGAGACTTTCTTGTACTTTTTGTCTATGAAAGCAGTGAATACTGAAGGGGAAGGAGTTCTGTGTTAATGAACTGCCACAGTTCTTCATATCATATCAGTTTCTTCTGATATGTCTTTTACACTCACTTATGTCTTGGTGCCACTTGACAATGATCCAGAAAGTGATGTGCAGCACATCAACATTTTTATATTTCCCAGATTGATAATCTCTCAGTTATTTTAGTTTCTTTACACTAGTCCTACTTCTTCATCTTCATTTAAATTGTAAGCCTTTGGGGTGGATTTTTCTTTAGACTGAACATCTTATTGTTTTGTACGAATGCAGCAAGTACCAAACTAGAGTCCTGATTATGCTAAGCTAATATCCTAATTATGATAAGAGATGAAAACCAAAGCACTCAACGTAAATTGTGGATATTTGCACAAACCTTTTTTCTAATTATTCCTTCCTTTGAAAAGCTGCAATATCTTACAAAAAAAAAAACCTTATCTGACAATGACCTTCTAAACAGCCTTGTCGTTTGCAGGGTTTTTCCATTCTTAGCTTACAGATTTACTTTTTTTTTGTCTAAATTTTGGCCTATTTAAACCACCTTGAGGTTTCAGGACAATGAGTTTCCTTACATTTGAATCACAAATATGTTATTGTCTTGAATAAGTTTAAAATTAAAACTATGTACTTACTGTTCTATTAGTCATTCTTGCCTAGCTCACAATGCCAGCTTTTATTTTTCTCATTTGTAACCATGGATTATCCTAAATTTCTGCAGATTCCTACAGTGATGTAAAGAGGGACAACATAGACTTAAATAAGATAAGTTTTCAGTCTCCTTTAGAAAATTTCATGGCAGAGCTCAAGTCAATGTTGATAGTCATTTAAGCTGGGTGGCCAATTCTCATGTGACTCTATCAAAACTCTCCCTGGATTTTTAATAGGAGTATTGATGAGCTCTAAATAGGCTGTGTAAGCTGGACCTCCCATTAAACTCTGGGGAAATAAAGCTGATGTGAAGAGAAATAAAGAGTCAACACAAACACCAGACAGTTGGTATGCAACATATCGTCTACAATATTTCTGCCTAAATACAAGTGCCTAGTCAGCTGTTTCAGCTGTTGGGCAGCTACAAGTTTTATCATTCATTAAACAATGATATTTTATAAAAAATCATTGGCAAATAACTATTGAGATAACTATTGAGACACAAGATAACTAATGCAATTTGTATAGTAAGTTAATGTTTAACCCCTTTCTACAAAAGGGAAGGGAAGG
>JANPWX010000038.1:2290703-2306506 GCA_024734555.1 Trochalopteron elliotii
AAGCCCATTTTATAAAAACATTATGATCCACAGTCTTAGACTTCTATGACATTGTTCACTGGAATTTTAAAAGCATATTCTGAGGAACTGCTCTGTAGACATGTGCTTCAGTGTGCATTTAAAATTTCAGCTGAGATCTGAGAGGAGATGCTCATGCATTATCTAACAAGCAGCATGATCAAAATACAATAATTAATACATAATATGACTTGTAAAACATAAATGAAAATGAACCAGAGGTAGGAACTTGCCAACCTTTAAACAAGACTAACCTATTTATATAACAAATGCCTGCAATATTTCTCATGAGTCATTCCTTCCACTTACACTGAGAATACATAATAATCTTTTGTTGTTCTGTACCTGGGGTAATTTATTTCTCAGAAAAAATGCATGCACATATTCATAGACTTACACAGACACATATACATATGTGTATATATTTACAGAAAGTATAGTCATAGGATAAAATAATTCTAAAGACTACATTTTCAAGTATGAAATGCAAATGTTAATACCAGTCATTAGTGCATGGAGATTGTTTGGTTTGCTGAATGAAAAAATTGTAGTTAAAATGGTGATTGTTATTTCCTATTCTTATGTCAATTCGTTTTTATCCATTCATAGAGTCCTTTATCAAAGGGTGCAAAAAATTGACATCAAACTGAGCTTATTATATTGTTACCTTAATTTATGTAGGACCAGAAGCATGCCACAGAAATGAAAAATAATTAAAAAAAAAAACAAAACAAACAAAACAAAACCAAAAAAACCCCAGAACAATGGAAAGAAGTGGGCTTTTTAGGATTTTAATCATTATACCACTCTGCCCAAGAATTAGATAATTACATGCTTGAGTTTGTTTTGTCTTGTTGAAAAATTTCAAGATCTGAATTGTAGAACTTAAGCACCCCTAAATCATTACATTAACAAAGGAATCTTTCTACAAAAGAATCCTTCAAACAGGAGGAAATAAATTGAAATAATCTGGCTCCTAGAAGCAATTATTTCTTAGAAGAAATATGAAAGGGTAGAAAAATAGTTACCTGTTTGCCTCATAACCTCTCTTTGAATACCATGATAATGTTAATAAAATATTATTGTTGCATTTAACATTCAGCCCTGGCTTATGAGGTGAAAAAGACATATCTGCTTATGACACTGCCTCTGGATGTTCTGATTTAAATGTCATCTGCTAAAAGATTCTCATAATGTTACCCATTCTCAGGGAGCCTCTTTTTCATAAGGAATACAGATGAAATCAACCGTGCTACCCAAACTGATAAAAAGTTATGTTAGAATCCAGATGATGTAATTCAGTATACAAGTTCAGTATAAAATTTTCTTTGTGTTGCAGTCTTGCACTGTTCTTAGCTGCCAGTCTAACTTCCAGTACACACTGAACACATAAGGAGTGGAAAGCTAGTAAACACTTGTTTTCATATTGCATATATTGAAGCACATGAAATGCAATAACACAGTGATTTCCACCATCTCAAATGAAGCAATCTGAGAACAGTAAAAGAACAGGAGAGAACAATTACAAAAACTCCTGCAAATCTGTTGAAGGTGTTAGTAGTGGCAAAGGTCTGATTTTCCATTCTCATCTGTTTAATTTGTATGCTTAAGGAATACTGTTTAGTGAGAGGCTGAAGTGCATTTGGTAGATCAATACTCCACTGATGTTGATATTTGTCAGCATTTTCTTTACTTGATGATTTATAGGATGCCAGAAGCATTTATAGAATATTTAACTCTTTGTCATGTCTCAATTTGCTCTAGGCAGGAAATGCTTATTCTTTATTACACTGCATTAAAAAAAAAAAAATAAAGGACATACCACAGTAGATACTTTATATGTACACTTAAAGCAGAGTTAAAGTACTGCTAGCAGGTATTAGGTTGATGCTACTTGGTCTAAAATCTTGCTAAACTAGACTAAAAACCTATTCTTCCCAAATGAAAAAAGGAATCACCTTTCAGCCAATACACTACTTCTAAGAGTTTAAATAATTTCTGCCTTAGAATCCAGACTCCTCTTTTAACAGCATAAAAATAATTGAAAATATGGATTCTTTGAAGCTGAATAGCTGATCTGTTGAAATGAAATCTGAGTGCAAAGTTTTTCCCAAGATCTGTTAAGAAAAAGACTTGGAATAAGGAAGTTGTCACCTTCTGTCATAATAATATGTATTGCAACCTTTTAATAGAGAAATGTGACCTGCAACTTATAACTGATAATAAGGGGTAAAATACCTGACTGAAAATAATGTCTAGCTCTTACATAGCACTTTTTATCAGAAACCTAAGGGCTACACAGCCCTTTTCAGGTATTGTGAATCTAAGATGCATAAAGATGAAGTAAATTCTTCAAATTAGGATCTTGGCCATGTCAGATTTAGCAGCAGCAGACGTGGTCCTGTGGCACAATGTCCAGATGGAGCAAGTCCCTAGTGTTGTACCTCTGGGGTCAATGTCAAGACCAATACTGTTTAACATCTTCATTAATGACCTTGATGACAGGACAGAGTGCACCCTAAGCAGGTTTGCAGATGGCACAAGTTGGCAGAAATGGAAAACAAATCGGATGGATGGATGTGTTCCTGTTCCTATCTGGATTACTCTGTCCAGGTTCTTACTGTTCTGCAGATTAAGGGACAGCAGCTAAAGTTGAAAGAGCTAGGACTCCTCAGTATGGAGGAAATAAGATTCAGGGGGGGTTTTATTAAAGAATTTAAATACCTGATGTAGAGAATGAAGAGAAAGCGGATAGACTCTTTTAAGCAGTCACCTCTTAAAGGACAACAGCCAATAGCCACAAATTAAAATATATGATCTTTTACTTGAATGTATGAAAAAAATAATTGAAGGGTAATAAAACACTGGTCAGAGAGGTTGTGGAGTCTCCATCCTTAGAGATACTGAAAACACAACTCTGCACAGTCCTGATCAACCTGCCTAGAAGATCCTGTTTGAGTAGTAAGTATGGACCAGTTGATCTTCAGAGATCCCTTTTAACCTCAACAAGTCTCCAAATCCCAGTTCTGACACCTGTCCTGAGTGGATGGCCACAAGTAACAAGCTTATTCTCCTAGTTTATTTCCACCTAGAGATGGAAAATCTTTAATCAGTGAATAAACGCTAGTGTAAAAGTGAAGCAATGCAGGGATAAAGTATATAACAACTTAAGGCAATGCTATAAATACAGCAGAAGATGATTTTGAATTCATAAAAGATTTGTTTGCTGCTAAGGTAGCAAAGAGAGGCCAATTGTTACAGAGCTGCAGTGTACTAATTAAACAAAGAGCCATAGAAATATTGATATTATCTAAAATCATTTGTTTTACAAGTGTTTTGACATGCTTCATGGCAAAACAAGAGTTTAATATTTTACTCATGGATTAGTATAATATATTTCTAAGTAAAATCAATACTGTGTTTTTATTAAGATCAACATTGTACTTCCCAGCAGAGAAACAAAAAGCACCATAAGTAAGGAATTGCAAAAGGAGGAAAGAAATTCATACCCAGTGCTAAACTACAGAGAGATAAATAGTTCTTATTCATATTTATTTAAACATGTGCCAACCCACCTGGTTTTTTTCTTTCTTTCTCTTTCTGGACCCTTCTTCCAGTAAAAGACTGATCCTGAAATCATCTGAGAGCTTAATTTACAAATAAAAACACTCGCATCTTTAGGACACATTGGCTGAAATCCCTGAAGCAAACACACCTCAGCAAAGAGGGTGGAGTGCATGGACACACATGGGGAGGCTTTTTGAGAGAAGTGATAAATATAAAAGAGAACCAATGCCTTTACTAGTGACAATTAAAAATGGGTTTGTAGAAGTTCTGTCTCAAAGAGCAGGATGTCAGGCTCATTCAGAACGATGATGACGGAGGACAGGTCTCATGGTGTAACTCCAGCTGGCAACCAGCTTCCACACAGCTGATCACTCACTCCCTGCACAGTGGGAGGTGGAGAGAATTGAAGGGGTAAAAGTAAAAAAACTTGTGGGTTAAGACAAAGACAGTTTAATAGATAAAAGTGTCACATCCTTTTGGGATTTGGTGAGCATTTTTGTATGTGAATCACCTTCTCTTTGTACACCTTTGTCAGTAGTATTGTTGCTGTTTCAGTTAATTTTCTTATCTCGTTGCTGTTTCCAGTAAATTTCTCTTATCTCAACCCACAATTTTTACCTTTCTGTACCTCCAGTTCTCAACTCCCATAACTGGAGCAGGAAGGTAGAATGAAAGGGGTGGGGTGGGAATGAGCAATTGGCATTTGGTTTGGGACGGTCTTGGTGGTAGGAGAGCACTTAAATTAGGGAGCACCATTCTTAAATCAGAACACTTGGGAAGAAAAGCCATCAAGCCAAATGTACCACTCTTCCTCCTTCCCACATTTCAATATACTGAGCATGATGCCATGTGGAATGGAATATCCCTTGGATTGGTTGAGGTCAGCTATCACAGCTGTGTCCCTTCTCAACTGTGCACCCTCAGCCTTCTTGCTGGTGGGATGGGGTGAGGAGCAGAAGGGGCTTTGGTTCTGTGTAAGTGTTGCCCAGCAATTAAAAACACATCCCTGTGTTACCAACACTCCTTCCAGCACAAATCCAAAATGCAGTCCCATACTAGCTACTGTGAAGAAAATTAACTCTATTCCAGCCAAAGCGAGCACAACAGGGAATCTTTTGTGGTCATTCCGACTCTCTCTCCAGTACAAACCTTCAGCTTAACAAAGGTTCATTTGTTAATACAGAAACAAAAGTGAAGAGGGATGATGAAAAAGATTCTGAACAGCTTGATAAAAAGTGGGAAAGAATAGGAGAAACAAATGCCTTCCCAAAATACCTCTCTTGAAATATGTATGAAATGCAAGGACTTGATTAGTGAAATTGAAAATTGCAGATGAGAACATCACACAGTTTTCCAGTTGCACTTAGCTGAGGATTTGGGTAGGAGAGAATCTTTTGAGTATAGTGAAACAGCATTAGAAAATAATTGTTATAAAATGAGGATAAAACATAAAATTAAAAAATCAGAGTCTGCTATTGACAACAATGAAGCCTGGAAAGCTATGCAGAAAATGCCAATATATACCTCTCCCTTTTTTTTTTTTTTTTTTTTTTTTTTAGGACATAGTTGTCTTTTCATTTTGAATAGAAGCTGTAGTTTATTAAACGTCTCATTTTTGATATAATGAGTAAACATGTGACAAAGAGCATTAAGTCTTTTTAAAGATTACCACTTTACTTTTTCTTTTTAATCATTTACTAGGACCTGGTGCCTGACAGGTCTTTGATTTCTGTTTCTGAAAAAAAGCCTGATCCCTCCAAGAATTGTATTTCCCTGGCACTGTTGCCCCCTGAAACCCAGTTACAGGAAACTCCCTTACCTACTTCCTTAGGTAATGAAAAAGGAAGGCTTTGATTAATTGCAACCCCTCTTCCCTTCTGCTTTGTGAAATTAGATTCAGAAAGAAACTTTACAAATGGGATCTCTCCCATTTTCAGGTCCCTTGAAAAAGGTGAAAGAGTTGTGGCTTTTGCTGTTATATTGGTTCTGGCTCATATCTTAAACTGCCATAATTAAAAAAAACCCTAAAAATCTCAGACATAGAGGTCTGTAAAACTAATTACATTGACAAAATTGTGAATCCTGCCATTCCAGATGCTAAATATTTGAGTTTTGTCTATCCAGATTTGTTAACCAACATCCAAATCTTTACTTTCTTACTCCCTGCAGAAAGTTCTGCATAAGGGGATGATTTTTCCACACTAATCCATAAAGAATAGTTCATGGTCCTCCATGCAACCCCCTAGGTCAGCTCCAGGATTTTATTCTCCAACCAGTTCAGTAGTTTTAGCCCTGTGAAATAAGCTCTTCATTGCTGCTTAGACCCTTCTTTCTTCTCTACTGTCCTGTAGATTCATTCTACATAGACCACACAAAAAATCAAAAGAAAGCATGAAAAAAATGTAGAACCCATAAGAACATTCTTTAGTCATCAAAGCACTTGCTCACTCTGACAGAAGTCTGTGTGTGTGTTTCCTTAGAGAGGAAAGTATAGAGTGACCCTTTCATGATAAAGTTCTTTTTTATTAATTCCATTTGCCCTGGTCATGCATTAATATTGCTTAATTATCATTGACTAGAGATTTCGTTTCAGCTAATTCAAGAAAGTCAACAGATGCCCTTATAGGTATAGCACACTATAATTCAGGTATGCTACAGTATTGAGAGCTTGCTTGCTGAATACTTTATTTTCTGTTCTCTCTGATTAAGCAAGCAAAAGTCTTCAAAGTCATTGGCTGAAGTGTCTCAGGGTAACAATTTGAAGTCTTAGCTCAGACTAAAGAACATTTTCATATTTATATATTGTATAGGAGGAAAAAAATCTTTGCTCTGAGAAGTCTACAGCCTAAATATATAGGCAAAGAAAAGGAATAGAAAAGGGAAGGAATTTCATCAAACCACATCCACTTTCAAAGTGCAACTTTCCTACAAGATTGAGACATTATTTGTGACTAGAAGAAACAATAAAGTGTCATCATTCTGGCCTCATAGAGTATAGTACCAAGCTCTTGGTTCTGTGAAAATAAAACAAGCATAGAGACTGAGGGTGAAGAAGATGTGTCAAGGAAAAGATCAGGGAAAAATTGGCAGCAAGGTTTTTCTATGAAAATTCATTAGAGAATTTCAGCACCTTTTCAGAAGTTCAAAAGTTAGTGTCCTGAGCCATTAGAACTCTGAAAAATTGTATTTTTGACATGCTATTACAGCATGTTTTTCAATACTGATAAATACTTTCTATAAGTTTAATCTTGCAGACCTATTGCATCTTGAAATGCTACAGGATGTTAAAATTTTCTATTTTGAGGTGTTTAAAGGGAGACCGAACATGTTTAAGTGTGGGAGTGTATGAAGATAAAACTAGTTTGAATGTGAAAATATATGAAACAAATGTTCCCAAAGTCCTGAAATATAACTTGACAGAATCAATATAACAAGAAATACAGTCTAACGCTACAGATCTGGAAAGAGACATTTCCAAAGAAGTATCAAGCAATAGAAGTACAGAGGATCTGGCTCTGAGAAAATGCTAAAGTCAAAATAAGAGTTTTAGATTTGAGTGTCATGAGAAAAGACACTTTCTTTGCTAATTTGTTTGTTGTTACACTCAAGAAAACCACATTTAATCTTAAAAAAAAGTTTTAAAACACCCAAAATAAACAAAAGAAAACCTACCCAAAAGCAAACAAAATAATTTTAAAAATTAAATCACTCCAAATAAACCACCAAATTAAACAAAAATACCCACCAAAAATGTATCAAAGGTATCTGGCAAAACATCAGCTTCTTGTATTCATACTCACAGCTCAAAAATTTTACTTAATGTTACTTACTCTTTCTGCTATGGCTGTGTAATCTTAGCTGTGCATTACATCTCTACATTATCCATACAAAGTACAAAGCATTAAGCCTTAGAAGGTAATATGCAATATAAAAGGGGTCACAGTTTATGATGAACTCTTGCCTGGTGTTTTTCTAGAAACTCTACTGTGTCAGGCAAGGAGTTTATATGTGTATACCTATGTGAATATTGAACATGGCACAACAGCGAGATATATCAATTATTTATGTATGTTCAGCAGCTGAAATGGACATTTTGATGGTAGCGTACCACACAAGTACTTTTCACTCCTGATGAATCTTAACTAACCTGAGCACTCTAGGACTGTGTTACACTTTCAGGTTAATAAATCCTCACTTATTGTAAAAAGTTGGTCATCAGTGCAAGAATACAGTCTTCAGTTAGCTACTAAGTTTTCCTAATACATGTGAATACTTGGGGGATAAATCAAAACCAAAAACCCTTGCTGCAGTAAATACATGTATGTATACATCTTTAAACAGGAAGAATAATAAGGATAATAGTAATTCTGGAAAAGGCATCTTCACAGAAGTGAAGGAAACTTTCCATGTTCCGCCTTCCAATCCACAGTCAGAGAGTAAGGCTTAGCAGAAGGCAGCCTTGTCTAGACAGGTGCATCATTCAGAAGAACCATGCAACTGATTGCTTCTTTGTACTGCTCCACAGCTTTACATCAGATATTTTCAAGTCAGTGGTGTTGTCCCTCTCTCACTCCCTGATCCTGCAAGCCAACCACAGACTGTCAGTGAAACTTGCAATCTACCAGCAATAAGTTCTGGTCAAATGGTGTCCCAAGGTTGTGGTACAGTTCCCAGTACAGCTAAACCAGTGGGATTCAGAGAGGTAGACTGGGAGACAGATGCAATTTTCAGTGGTAAACCCCAGCTGTAGCATCTTTGTCATAGCAACTGAGTGAGGCTCATTGCATGACCTGTTTGATTGAAGAGAGAGCTGGTTTAGAGGGGAGTTTTTCACTGCTAAAAGCCTTTGTTCTGGTGCATGTGTTGTTCTGCTTTCCCACTGTTTTATATCATTAAATATTTCATATTTCACAGATATATTAATCTGTCCTTCCAGAAGCAGCCTTAGAATTACATTTGTCCCAGAAGTATATAGAGACCCAGCTTTTAGTATGGAGATGGCATGGATAATCAAAATTATATTTATTAATAAATATCCCTGTTCCATACCTTTTTGTTCTCATAATGGAAACTCATATTGAGATTTTCTAGGATGTTCAGCCCATTTTCTGTAACTTGTGTCAGCCTTATGGATTTAACAAGTTGCCCAGCATGACAAGGGCATCACTTGGAGAAAGTTGATGACATTGATTATAAACTGAGGTTGTTTTTCAAAATAAAACAAAATTTACATTTATATGGTTTGTAAGTTCAGTTAAATGTTTAAAATGTGTGATTAATTTAAAGACATATGGCTGGATGAATCATGGTGCTCTTCAGTTGTTTTTTCATATATTACAGACCAAAGTCATGTTTGTTTGCAGTACACCTAAGGACAGAATTTGGCTTTAATGATGCACTTTTGGGCAGTCAGGCATTTAACCTAAAGACTGTGTTGTCAGAAAAGTTGTTTGATAGTGGGAATTTTTATGAACAGATTATACAAGACTCTTTGGCAGTACTTCTCACATAGTTCCTGTAAATCAGGCACAACTGCTTTACTGAAGTGAATGGAGTTAGATAATCATAAAAATGGTGTAAATAAAGGGAAAATTAGGGCCATCAAATTTGAATGCTAAGATTATTAGCCTTCAATTTTCAGTGAGACCTGCTCTTTCTCACAGTGAATGCCAGCCATTATAGACTTAGCCATAATTCTGAAAAGAGGGTATCGTATCTACTAACACACAATTTAACACAGCCCTGTGAATACAATGCTGTCCACTTTTACTCTCCCATCTGGAGCACATATTTACTACTGCATTTCACTGCTCACCATGCTATCCACCCTTCTCTAACTGTTCTGTTTGTTCTGCTCTCAGTTGCTAAATCACCTGCAAATAACTCTTTACCACAAGTCCAGTGAGTTTTTGTCTATTCCTTTGCACATTTAAGCCTCTCAGCCTCACCACAACTTCTTAATATTTCTAGACCCTGAATTAAGCATCCACAAGAGGAGATTGCTCTATTTTCAGGGAACCCAGTGAGTATTTTTCTTCATATAAAATAAATTAATTCACAGCTGAAAAAAAGTGTACCCTACTAGTTTTTACCATCCCTAATATGTTTGTTTTTTGCAGATGTTTTATTCTGAGTCACATCAAAACCACAGGATTGAAGTTGTTGTAAGTTGCATTTATCAGAATAAATTAAGGGTTTTTTTCCTTATCTAGTGATTATTTTAGCAAGCTGTGACAATTCTGTAGAGAATGATTACACACATATTAGCTAAAGGAAAAAAAAGAATTTAGAGGCTCTACAAAGCAGTCTTCCACATGGTTTCTTTTCCTTGTGCATGACAGTAAGACATTATTCTGTTACTGTGCATTTACTGAGAATGTATGTGGATTTCATATAAACATCCAGCCATTTGTGTAGTCTCCTAATTATTTTCTGATTTTCTAGGAAGAAAACCAAGAAATTATGGATTTGGATCAAATGATGATCCAAATGTCTTCATTATGTGACTTCATTATTCATTATTTTAAGCTGGTTAGTTTTGTGAATCTGGGGAGTTTTCAGGGCTTAAAATAAAGAGAAGGAAGCAATCAAACATTCTGTTCAGTGATGACTCATTTATTCAAAAGACCGTGATAAAAAAATGTATGTATGGTTGACAGGAACTCTGCCATTTGCAAAGGTGACTCGAGGTATAAAATAAAAAGAGGTTTACAGTAACATTACAGCCTCTCTATAGTGTATTAGCATTGCAAATATGTCCAGACAGAATTATATCTTATGTTTATGCCAAATGCTACATTCTGATTAATGAGCCTAATTACTTACACAGTCCTTTTCCTTCAGTAAAAACTCAGATTAACAGAGAAAATGTACCATTTAGAGGTCAAGGAACAGAAAATTCTGGTAGTAGTAGCAGTAGTAGCAGTGATAGAATTAGTTGTAATAGTACTGTTATTTCAAAAATATATCTGCAGCTTTTTTTCTAAAACTTCAGGTACTTCATATCTCTTAGGTACTGAGAGAGTATGAAATTCTTAGAGGTAAGATTTCTGATATAAATTCTGCCTTACATTGGAAATTCTTGTAGCCAGTGGGCATATTCTAACCATATAAGCAATCTGCTTTCATGGTATAATTTGTCAGTATGTCAAAGTTGGAATAAGAAATATCCTAGAGATATTCATTTTAATAATGGGGCTGTGTTCTCATTCACAGAAGTCAAACAGCTCATATAGAGAACATATACAAAATAAATAACAGCCAAAAAAATAAGACATTCATTTACAAGCGGCAATGGTATCCCACTCAAGTTCACAGACAGCACCTAAGATTGACAAAGCCCCAAAACAACCAAACCAAATGCTGCTGTTTAACGCAAGCCAGAGATCAAGCCTTACCCAGCAGCTGGCTCACTCCCCCATCAAGAAGATCAGAGACACATTGGAAGGGTAAAAGCTAGAAAACTTGTGGGTTGAGATAAAAACAGTTTAATATGGAAAGTAAAAGCTGTGCACACAAACAAATCAAAACAAGGAATTACTTAACTGTTTTCCATGGGCAGGCAGTTGTTCAGCCATCTCTGGGAGAGCAGGGACCCATCATGTGTAAAAGGTGACTTGGGAAGACAAACGCTGTCACTTCAAGTGTTCCGCCCTTCCTCCCTCTTCCTCCCACTATATATGCTGAGCATGATGTTCTGGAACCTCCCTTTGGTCCGTTGGGGTCATCCTTCCTAGCTGTGTCTCCTCCCATGCACACCCAACCTCCTTGCCAGCCTGACAGTAAAAAAAGTAAAAAAACCTTTTGTAGGTTCTTGATTATAATTGTAGATTTTTATAATTCTCAAATAAAAAAGCAACAAGTCAAAATATTTTCAAGGTCCTTAGAGTGCAAATTAAACTATGAGAACTATAAGCAATTTCTACCAGCAATGATCTACAGTGAGCTGTTCAACCATAAACATCAAAGATGACTTGTATTTATTTAGGTTTCAATAGAGCATACAGGCATCAGAAACAACTCCTGAGATAGAGTACAGAATATAATAGAAAAACAACTACAAAAATATTCCTCCTAAGATATGTATGGTCAAGCCCTTACAAGAGATTAGGGTTTTACAAAACCATAACCATCTGAAAATAGCTCTAGAGTATGAAATGCCTGTACCTACACAGTTACCCGTTCCATGTATAATACAGGGATCAGTTTAGATTTTCCATCTACTCTGTATTTTGCAACGGTTATGTGGAAGACACACAAGTAATGTAAATTGCTGGTGCAGTCAGGCAGAATACTAAAGGATCAATATTATATTTTTCTGCTCTCATAGCCAAGTTTACAAGCAGTTCCCTTTCAAAATCAGAATTGGATTGCTTTACTTAACATGTGTTTTGCTCTGAGAAGTCACTGTGAAAATGCTGCCTTGAAGCTTTACTTCTTAATTGTTCCTGGATCTAATGTGGAGTTATCAAGTTAGATTTCAAATTAATCCTGAGCAATTCACAAATTCATGGCATTCACTTTGTTCCCTTTTACATGAGCTCTCATTGGTACTCATGAAACTATGCAGGATTAATGGAAAAAAATTGTTTCCAATGATTATATACAAGAAAAACAACTTTTCCATTCACAATGTATTTTATGTACAAGCCTAAAGAGATAACATATAACAGAGAGAATAAATCCTGCGTAGGAAAGAAAACAAATTAATTACTTTTTAAAACCATATTTCCAGTTAAATTTTTATTCTCTGCTAAATTTCATAAATAGATGATTGTATTCTGTGTGTGTGTGTGATACTGTAGTCTCAGAGACCTTCAATACTACTGATCCTATAATAGTGGATATAAGAAAATCTATGCAAAACAAAAGAAAAATCTATGAACAGCAGACAGCTATGTGCATAGAAAGTGAAGGACTCAGACAATAAAGTCTAGTCCAAGGCAAATTTTCAAACCAAAATATCATCTCCGTAACCAATCTTCTGTTGGTGTAAACCTTACAGAAGCTCTGCTGATGTCAGAAAAGCTTGGTTTTCCCATATGCTTTGGACAGCCCAATCGCTCTTTCCTGGTCCTTGATACAGTTAATATGTAACAATAATTATCAGCAAGATTAATTAAAACTATGAAGTTTTTTCAAACACTTTAGAATCAAAATTTTGTATCAGAATTTTAAATGCAGACTATGCTATAGAAAGAAAAAAAGCACCCAAATAATTTCAACCAACCAAAACCCCCAAAATCCAACAAATCTGAGAATTAAATCCAAGTCAGAGACAGAAAGTTTTGTGTGGAGACGATAAAATGAGGGATAGTAATTTAATTTGATATATTCTAGCTATGGTGGAAATGAACTATCAAAAGTATTTATAGAATTTAAAGCCCCCACATATGAAGTTTTTTGGGGAAAGGTAACAATATAAATTATTCCGAAAAAAACCCCGAAAAACATTTCAGTAAGAAATGAACATTTCAATCTCTTCTGAAAATAAAAAACTCCCAGAGCCTCTCATAAATGAACAGCTAACAAATTTTTCATGGGCAAAAGAAGATATTTCATTATGTATTCAGAAACAATTTTATAAAATCAATATTATACACTAAGATTGAGGAAAACAGGGAAATTGGAGTGAAGGTGATGTAATACAGAGCAACAAGTTTAACATAAACCTACCTGTGACAAAAAAAAAGACAATTTCAGGAAGATGTCATCCACAGGTTTTGCTCATAATCTCATTGTGCTGACAAGAAATGACAAGAGATGACAAGAAATAATATTTCCCCATTAGAAATTTACATTGTTTTGACTGAAAAACAAGATGCTGTTCAGATACGTAGTAGATACCCTGGAAAACATCAAGACCAGGTTGGATGGGCTTTGAGCAATGCACTCTAGTGGAAGGCATCCCTACCTATGAAGGGGAGGTTGGAACTTAAAAGACTTTAAGGTCCCTTGCAACCCACACCATTCTGTGATTTTCTGAGTCTATGAAACTTCAGTATCTGTGAACAATGAGGACTAAACCATAACATGTGTTTCCTCAATTTCTTCTTTTTATAAGGTAGTTTTTAAATGACTTTGAGGTTTCTGTTTGTTTTGTTTTCTGTTCAAAACAGACATCTGCTAAAAAAAAGTTCCAAGTTGAGGGCTCCTAAAGAATACAGAAATTATTTTCTGTAATTTTATTTTCATCTATGTCATCAATAATTTTGCCTTAATGATCTTACCATTACAAATCTTACACTTCTGTGCTTTCGAGGTACATCAGGTTTTTAATTTGTGGTGATAGGGCTTTAACAAATACTTGTATATCCCATTTTCCATGAAGAAACTTCTGTCTGCTTTTATAGTAGAATCCCTTACTAATTGTCAGTCTGACTCTACAGTTAGACTGTTGCATCCACAAAGACTGTTAGTTGATTTCAAAAGATTTTATTTATTAAGTTGCACTGCTGTATCAGGGTTGCATATATTTTTAATTCCTATTTTTGTTCAAGAGGGAAAGAGGAGAGAATCTTAATAATTACGTGGTGAGTTTTTCTATTTTCAGATTTGTATTTATGTGTCTTTCAAATATCACATCATCTGCATTAAATGATTCTTTTATTGATAGCTGAATGAAATCCCAAAATGGGTAAACAATATAATTCTTCATCAGAATTCTCATTCAAAAGGGGTGCTGAAGTATTATTAACAAATATAACAACAAGAGCCAAAGGCAAAGTTATGGCTGGCCTTCATTTCTCCACTTTTCTCCCCTTTCACGTGGAAGGAAAGGCATTGTTAGGACATGAAGAAATTAAGAGCAAAAATTAATAAATGAAAGATTAAGAAAATTAAGTATTCCAGAATACAGATAACCAGACCAGCTAAGGAAGAGACATATGTTGAGGAGTGGTGCAATATTAACCAGGAATAGTTTAATTCAACACTTTAACATTCAAAATCACATTAAAAATTTGTGAAACATAATTTCAAGAGTGAAGATGTTAAGTGTTAAAAATTGCAGGTGTTTAAATGATGTAGAAGTCATACCGGTTTCTTAACACAAAGGTCATACAGGGCAGCAAGTCACAGTTCAGCAGGATAGATAGGTGTAGTGGTTTAGGGCAAATCTGGGAGGAAACCTCCTAAGGGGCACTCCCTCCCCTACCCCCAACCAGTTCGAAAAAAAGAAACCTTCTCAGAGAGAAGTGGAAAGAACCCTGTTTATTAAACAGGCAAAGCACTCCCTGGCACAATAAATTGAACAATACCCAATGATAAGAACTTCGTGCTGCTCTGGAGAGATGACAGATTTAGGAAAGAAGTCCCTCCTGTAGGTGGTTGCTCTGTGTCAGTTCCTCTGGTGCTGGGAAGCGTTGCTGTGCGGATCTTGGTGGGTTCCAGATGCAGCCCCCACAGCGCTCCCCCCGGTCCTCAGTCCAGAGAGATTTATAACAGTTCCAAGGAAAGGCGAAAAAAGGAAAAAAAAAAAAAGAAAGAAAAAAAGAAAAAAAAAACAGGAGGAGAAGGAAAAAAAGAAAGCGAAGCTTCTCCCCCCTCCTACTAGCTACACACTAAGTAACTACTGATAAAAAACTCTCCGTGTGTGTTGAATTCGACTCTCAAGGCCAGCCAGCGGAGGACAGTTTCTAAAAACAAACTGAGCGCCTCTTCCCTCCCCCAACGCCCAGACCTATCAGACGATTGGGATACAAACATCATGTCACCCCAAGATAATAGGTAACTTGTTTGATGGGCAAAGTGCATCCAGCACAATATGATCTCTACATGACTGCAGAAGCGAAGGCAGTATAATACAAAAGACTGTTTCTTGATGAAGGGAAAACCTTTAGAGTGAGAATCTCTGTGTTAGCCTACAAAAGAAAGCTCACTGACTAATATGGTGGTATCATTCTTCTGAAGGAATGAGGCATGTAGGTGTTTCTTCAGACACTTTTTAATCCCATGAGTGTCTCCACCAGCATTTACAGGGTGCCATGTTACATGTGTTAGTGACCGATCTTGACATGCACCCCAACAGAAGCAGACTGTGAGAACATACTTTTTTCAACTTTAGTCTGAGCTGTGAGGCAGCCACAAGAGTTTGGTCAATCATGGAAACAGGCTACCTAGAGAAGTGGGCTACAAACCAGTGGGTATTCAAGAGACTTTGGGACAGTGGCCCTAACAGCATACTTCAGTTTTTGATCAAGCCTGAAGTAGTCAGGCAG
>JANPWX010000038.1:2306905-2549355 GCA_024734555.1 Trochalopteron elliotii
AAGAAAGCGAAGCTTCTCCCCCCTCCTACTAGCTACACACTAAGTAACTACTGATAAAAAACTCTCCGTGTGTGTTGAATTCGACTCTCAAGGCCAGCCAGCGGAGGACAGTTTCTAAAAACAAACTGAGCGCCTCTTCCCTCCCCCAACTCCCAGACCTATCAGACGATTGGGATAAAAACATCATGTCACCCCAAGATAATAGGTAACTTGTTTGATGGGCAAAGTGCATCCAGCACAATATGATCTCTACATGACTGCAGAAGCGAAGGCAGTATAATACAAAAGACTGTTTCTAGATGAAGGGAAAACCTTTAGAGTGAGAATCTCTGTGTTAGCCTACAAAAGAAAGCTCACTGACTAATATGGTGGTATCATTCTTCTGAAGGAATGAGGCATGTAGGTGTTTCTTCAGACACTTTTTAATCCCATGAGTGTCTCCACCAGCATTTACAGGGTGCCATGTTACATGTGTTAGTGACCGATCTTGACATGCACCCCAACAGAAGCAGACTGTGAGAACATACTTTTTTCAACTTTAGTCTGAGCTGTGAGGCAGCCACAAGAGTTTGGTCAGTCATGGAAACAGGCTACCTAGAGAAGTGGGCTACAAACCAGTGGGTATTCAAGAGACTTTGGGACAGTGGCCCTAACAGCATACTTCAGTTTTTGATCAAGCCTGAAGTAGTCAGGCAGCTGGACTTAAATAATTGTTGTAGGATGCTTCAAACTGAAATCCTCTCCTCTCCTCTCCTCTCCTCTCCTCTCCTCTCCTCTCCTCTCCTCTCATCTCCTCTCCTGAAGGTGAAGGAAGGAGAACCAGAATAATTTGAACTAATGTAAAAGAAAAGGAAATCCATTCTGTTGCTGTACATTCAAACAAATAAAGTTTAAAAAATGCTATAATCAAAAGAAAAGAAAAAGAACAGGTAGAAAAAATAATTTATACCACTTTTACAAAAGCAATTGTTTTTGTTTTATTTTGTACAATTTTAACCACCCAGAAAAGCAGTTAAACTGAAGTTGTAGATTCAGATGATCTGTAAAATCAGGAGGGAAATGGTAGCTTACTTTCATTAAACACCTCAGAAGTCATGTGAGAATGTATCACAAGTTTCTCCAGTTGTGAGGGAGACACTTTTATGTACCTATAGCCACAAGATCTCTTGAAAGTGAGCTGTTCTTCAGTTAGCCTGCTTATGCTGTTCCTCCTGGTTAAAATATCTAAATATTTACTGAGGAAAAGAGGAAGTACAACAAATAACTTGATACGTTGGTAGGTAGGGAGCTTATCAGGAAAACTGAAAATTTACAATTCAATCCCTATTTTAAAGAATAGTAAAGTACATTATGAGACTGGATAAAATCCTGATACTGATTCAAAAATTGTTATTTAAATTCCTAATAAAACTTTGGTTTTCAGAAAGTTAGTCAATGTTCTGCGGTGTATTCATAACCCTGTTTGATCTTTAAAATGTTTAAAATATAAGCAATGATGCAGGGACCAGAATTGCTTAAGAAATTCATCTGAATATGGATGTAGATACACTTGCTGATACCCTGGACATACTGCAAGAGGAGACTATCCAAAATGTCTACATCAAGCTTTCACAAAGACAAAGGTTATTTACAATTCATGCACTTGAATTTCTAATAGCAATGATCCCTACAAATCTGATACTTAGATTTTTAATGAAATTTCTTGATAACTTCTTTTATTTGTTTTCTGGTTTTAAGATCATCTCTACCTGATTTGACTTAATATTTTGATGGAAAGATTTAGCAATACTTAGGAAACCTCAGAACTTTTTCGTTGCTCATCATTTGTTCGTTGCCATCCTTTTCCTCAAAGCTACCACCCTGAGCTAGACTAATCCTTTGGCTGCTCTGAGTTCACTTTAGCACAGAGACTAATTATCATTTACTATGATTTATGAGTAATAGATGGGGGAGATTCAAACTACTACCCGATCACCTGTTGATTCTGCTTGTCTCTTATTTGGGATGCAATGTACTCCAGCACCCACCTCTTGGCTCCTATTGAAAAAAACAGATTTAAATTCTTAATTTGACCCTCATGAAAGATTGAAGTCATCCTTTCTCTACTATCCTAGTGGTTAGTTAACAATTTCTTAAAGTACTTCAAAACTAAGTAAATATTCTCAAACAGGTTCAATGTATTTTGTTAATACACAAGAATATAACAGTAAACTATTATATAACACCACCTCCCACCATATTAGCAATCATTGTATGTGATGGAACATATTCCTGCAGAAACCTTGGGCTTACAGGGGGAAGGAGGGTTTACTCTGTGTGCATAGAAATTTCACATTGCCATAAACCATTTCAGACTGGGGAAACAATCCCCACCCATGCTCATTAACAGAGGTTCAAAATGAGATTTGCCCCACCTCTGGCATGCTTTATTGAGCTATGATTTTTCAGTTCCATCTGTTCTTCAGAAATTCCAGTTCATCTAGCAACCAACCCCATTAGATATTTTTAAACTGTGAGAGGAGTTAGCTGGAGCTCTTAACAAATTGTTCCTGTCATCTACCATCAAGTTTCCCATTATCATTGACAGCAGGAACAACCCATGGCCAATATCCATTTTCACTTCCAGTTGAGAGAGAAAGTTCCCCCTTAAAACTTCATTTCAGCTGAGATACACATTTTGTTCAACTGAAGTACACCAGCTGAGGATACAATCATCATCATGAAAAATGTAGACAAAAACTATATTTTTTGGTCCTAGTATGGTGACTGAAGCAAATTTTACCAAAAAAAAATCAGCTTGGGATTCTCTGTCTACATTAAAACTTGGTAGACCACAAATTACAATAGGTTGAAAGAAACATGTTCCAGCAGTTTATCAAAATACCCACTTTGGCCCATGTTTTGCAAAAGTGCCTTGATATTCAAGAAAAGTTTTGCTCCAAACTTTCATAGAGACTTTCAAAAAAACCTAGTCCTTCATTACCAGGATGGCTGGGTAGCCTGACCCTGTGCTAGTAAAACACAGAGCCATGCAGAGTGGAGCAGACAGACTCCTGGTGGTGCTTGACAAATGGACTCAGGAATTGTCCAGACAACCAAGTTGGCATGAGCCCCTGATATTCTGGGTAGCATTCCTGCAGGACAGATCACATCTTCTAGGGCCCAGCAACATCCTCAAGTGCTATTTATTCATACAGACATAGATGTTGAGTTCAAAAGTATTTTTGAGCCCTTTGAAAAAGTTTTCCTGAACTGGCATGAAAATACTCTCTAATAGTGCCACCAAGTATAGTGATCACTTGAAAATCTTAATTTTACCTCCATATCTTTCATTGTGGGTTTGTTTGGTTTGGGTTTTTTATTCTTGGTAATGAGCCTGATTTCTGAAAGAGTCCAACTTTTTATGAAGGTGTTCAAATACCTTGTTAAGTGTGGTTGAACAGAGTGCAAAATAGAAACTATTCTACAGCATAACATCAGTGTGGATTTCTTTTTGCCTGTGTGTATGTTTGTCTTGCATACCATCTTGTAGCCTAAGCTTTTTAAAAAAATTCTTTTTTCTACTTTCTCCTATAATGTTAAGGACTAAACAATATAAATATTGTTTATTCTTGGCACATTCAAAACAGGCTTATATTATTTTTCTATCTATTTTTTTTTCCTATAACTGTTATATTCCTGTAATATAATACTTTGGGAAAGCAATGAAAATTTGTCCTAAAGACATCTGGAAAAAGTTTTAAAAAGAGATGTCTGCAAAAAAACAAGAATGTCCACTAATTAGTATTCAGTTTTCATTTATGGGGCATTCTCTTTTCAAAGATAAATATTAGTTCCAATTCTAATCTGAATCAGAAATTTGTAATTGTTCAGCATTTTTTCTCTGCATAGCTCCAGGAAAAAAGAAGAGGAAAGGGTTAAAGAACCAGGGAGTCTTCTATTTCAATAATCAGAGATCACATTTCATGACACTACCCACATAACAAAATTGTCTGACCACTTGTCACACAAGAGGAACTGCCTACATTTATAGTTTTGGGTAATGACAGAAATAGGAACAGTTTATATGGCTTGAAGATCTCTTCCTCTTCAAATCTGAAGGGACAGAGAAGAAAAGAACCTGACAGTGGGCAATGAACCCACAGGAAATACCATGGCAAGATAAATTTAGAGGCTATAGTTAGATCCACAGCAAAGGCAGTTTTTCAAATTGCACCAATAGCCAGTAATCAATCAGACATTGTCTAAGACCCTGGCAAAAGTCTTTTCTATCTGTCATACAGTGTTTCCAAGTCAGATGAGTTAGTTTTGGTCAGCTACCTGCTGCAAGTCAGCTGAGATCTATCTGAGAGATTAAAGCTCCCTCACTGAAAATCTGGGTTCAACCACTTTTCCTGCTTTGTCCCATATGCTCCATGCTCTGATCCTTGACTGGCTCTTTTTTATTCCTCGTCCAGTCAAAGGGTGATACCTTTATCAGTGGCCCTAATGTTTGTGGTTTAAAAGGGGAGTGTAATCACACTTCCTCATGCCTCTTTTACTTGAAGAAAATGTACACAGGATATACACAGTAGTGCGTCAGGAAATCCAGCAGCCAGGAAAAGCTGTACGTGCATTGCTGTTGGAACAGCAGACAGTTTATTCTTGCCTTGGTCTCTTGAAACTGTGGGGTCAATGAAAGTCTTGCTGTGACTAAGATGATCCATCTTTGCTCCTATGAGTAGCAGTCAATGAAAAGGTAAGATAGCAATCTATACAAGAGTTGAGGAATATTACTCATTATGATTAACCATTGTTTCTTTGTCAGGTTTCCATCTCTACTAAATGTTGTCAGCAGATATGAAGGCAAGCATTAAGGTTGAAATCAGATGATATCTGAGTTCTGATTGAACAAAACTAATGCTTTTCATCTTAGTATTGCAGAGAACAAAATCTGGGAAGGCACAGAAAAAAAAGAAACAGCTCAGAATGCAGCAATCAGGCTCACTTCTAAATGCATAATGTGGATGATATTGAGGTGAATACCCAAAAGGAAACTTGAATAAGCTGGTTCTGGCATTTAGATATTTACTGATTCCAAACTGTCTTTGTGAAAACTGCAATTTTGAGAGCATAGAAGCTTAATTCGGTATTCCTTGGAATAAGAAAGTAGAGAAGTGTGGTATCATTTGACTGATTTATTCTGCTCCTTTCTTCAAGAATGCTGTATTTTATTCTCTTGAGAAGCCTTGTACCTTTCAGAAAACCAGACTGTGAAGTTAACCAGGTATTGACAATGAACCATCACCTTGCAACTGAAAATTAATTTGATGAGCTGATTCCTGGTGACACAGCTTTTAAGATACAGGTAGTGCAAATGGATAATCTATATGCTTGTCAATAGTTTTGAAAAGCTTATTTGTCATCACCCCAAAGTTTAGAAGCAGGCCAGCTAAAGTTTTCTCATCAGTGAATGGCATTTTGGAGCAAATAATCTCAGCTTGCTGAGCTATGACTGAAGCAGTGGGATGGTGAAAGGACTAAAACACCTCCAGATCCAGATCCAGATCCAGATCTGGATGCAGATCCAGTTTTTCATGGTTTTAAAAGTCAGCAGCATTCAGTTGCAGTAGTTTGTTCAAAAGCATTTAGATACATGCAATTAATGGATTACAGTTTCTTGGAGCTACCCAAACCTACAACAGAGAACATACCTCATTACTTACATTTTATGAGACTAAGATCTTACTTTATGTTTCTGGTATTTTGCAATCAATGAAAAGAAGCAAATGGAAATTGTTTCTAGTGGTCCTGACCTTGTCCTGATCTATGCTGGGGTAAAGTGAAATGAAGATCTCTGTTCCTAAATATTGTTTAGAAGAAGGTGCTTCCAAATGCAGAATCAATTTCTGTGTCACCCTTTCATGGCAGTTAAATGCTGTAAGAATCAAATACAGATGATGCTCTTTGTCCTTGAGATGTGACAGCTCCTCCAACTTAAGGTAACTTTATGGCTGCTCTAACGTGTACCTGAAGATATATTTGATTTAAATTACTTTAGAATAATGGGTCAGAAAGAGCACTTAAATGCCTTCCTTACTCAGCTGTATCAGCTAGTTAATTGCAGCAAAGATTCCTGCAAAGAGGACTGATGCCTCACTTAAAAAGCAGGAAGAAGCTCTTGCAAGAGGTCTAGTGTGAATTACAGGCCACACCAATAATCAGATCCAGTAAAAAACTTCCTCCATGTTCACAGAGGTTTGGATCAAAGAGGTATTTTTCCCAGTGTTTCTGTCTAGTCAATCATTGCTCATGTGATGAAAAAACTATATATCATCACAAAATTCTATGACATTTTTTTCCTCTGATATTTAGACCTCTTTTCCTAGAACTTACACTGGACAGTGATCTTTCTTTGAAGACAAGAATGGTTTGCTTTGAACATATTCCAGTAGGTTTTCTATTTGGTTTGAATTATGTTGATCCTGCCTGTTTTGTTGTTCGGAGTTTTTTTTCCAGTGCAAAATCTGTAGGAATGCAATTGGGATGGGATCTACTGAGTAATGTGCTGACTCTTCTCATATTCCTTCCAGTCAATTGTCAGTCATGGTATTTGAGTACAACACGTGTGTTTGTGCATCATTTCCACTGGATTCCATGAGTACCTTTTTATACCCTCAGTTATTATGTTCTTCTGATGGTGGTGCTTTATCCAGATCTTAAGTAAATTTAGGACTAAATAAGCTTCAGTTTTGCAGTCAAAGAGACCCAAGTATAAAGCTATGATTAGCTTATTCACACTAATTTTTTATGGATACTCACATTCACATTTTTAATTGTAAAAGAATAGATGAATAGTCACCTTCAGCTCCAGACTAGCTGGTCTCTGGGGCTTCTTGTGTAACTTATACTCAAGAGTACTTCATACTCCTTGAAGATCAAAGAAGCTTCCAAGTGCAGTTAAACCGAGCCAGTGAAACACTGACTTTTTTGTGGATGTCTCCCTCACCTCTTTGCACATCAAATGCTTAATATCCTCTTACCCCACCTCTACTTCCTGCCTTTTTCTTGCTATGTATTCCTACTTCTTGATTCTCCTAATGTTTCCACACTGTTCTCTACTTCTTTACCCAATCCTTCTGAAAATACGCAACTGTTTTTTTTTTTTCTTTCACAGTTATTATTCTAATGATGGTGAATCTGGACATTATTCACACACTGAAAATTACATGATATCACATTGATGAATAGTTTTCAATATGGGTAAAAAGAAAGATAAATCCTGGAAGACTTTCACCTTTGACAAATGCTATTTCAGGTAAGGAAGATGTTACACGAACCAACTAAAACATATTCCCAAGATAGCTTACTTGAGAAAATGCCACAACTGGGCAAAAAAATGGAATCCCTGGCATTTGGGAAATTTCAGTGATAAATGTTTTCCAACTAGTATATACCTCCTTGTTGGCAACTAAAGGCAAGACCATCCATTTAATATATTTGTACAGTTGATGGGTCAAGGTCGTGAGAACAGGAGATTGCCTGATGATCCCAGGGAAGAGAAGTATTTGGAGAACCCCAATGCATTGATCCTGAATGCTCCAAATCCTTTCCTGGGGCTACAACACTTGAGGTAGTAACCAAGCATTGCTTCATTTTGCACAGAATGTATTGCTCTTTTTTCCAGGTGGCAAGAGAGAAAAGCACAAACATGATGTTCCTGCAGCAATTAGTAGTGGTCTCCAAGATGCAAAGGAAGTTCAAGGTTTCTTTTATACCCAACAGCTGCAGTAAAAATAGGGACCCTAACCCTTCACCATGCTCTGGCCCACATTGCTCCTACTTTACCTTGTATGTAGGTAAATTTACCTGTACAATTTACAATTTACCAGTAATGCTCCCTCCCCCACTCTTATGGGAACACAAAAAATTCAGCCTTTTCTCTGGGATCCCCACATGAATAATGCAGAGGTTATTCAAATCTTGTCCATATATCTAATGTTACTTCCACACACAGCAATATCAGAACTGGGACTGAAGACAGAGAAAGAAAACCTTATACCACAGAAGGTTTTAAATTATCTATATAAGTAACTAAGACCCAGGTTTATTACTGGGCATATGAATGACTAGATAGCTTATGTAAATTTAATTTTGCACTTGTATGAAGATAATTGATTGGACATGCATGTTTTCAGATCACACAACACTAAGGGACCAATTCTATTCTCAAATTAATAATTTTCAGTGTGACAAATCTTTACTATCTTGTTGCTGTCATTACAAAAAACAGTTGCAAGAGAACTGTTCAGTCATCACCTGCAATTCCCCGTTCTCTGTTTGAAAAATGTGCCAGGAGTAACTTCTATGGATGTAATATACTCATCTAAATTTCTGTAAAATGTAACTGATTAAAAAGTATACCTAATTGAAAGAAATATTTTTAAACCCAGTGTGCATTTGATGATGTAATCCCTTTTCTGCTTCTGTATCTATTTTGTTTTAAAGATGACATTGAAAAAAAACATAACTTTTTCAGTTTTATTTTTTCCATGCAAGCCACAAACTGATTCAACATAGAAACTTCAAGAGAACTTTAGAGGTCTTTAAGAGGTGTGGTATTACTAGAAAAAAATTGCTCCAAAGATGGTACTGCAACTGAGGAGTCCTAGAACAAAACTTTCCATAAAACATTGCAGACAGTACTATAGCCATGTTGTACAGCCAAGTCATTTCCTAAAGACTGGGAGGAAGAGCAGTATGTAGGAATACCTAGAAGAAATGGAGTTAGAGTCATGGAGTAGAAGGATGAAACTTTCAATAAAATTAATGTTCTAACAATCTTATTCAGCAAAATTGAGATGAAGAAAATATATTTTCTCTAACATAAGATAACAGCGGGTCCACCTGCTAGACCTATTTTTTATGTACCTCCTGCCTCTTAAGATGTCAACCATTTTGAAAGTTTGATGAAAATGACAGGGGAGAGAGACAAATGACACATGGCTTGGCAGGTCAGCATGCTATTCTAAAAGCTAAAATGGGCAGGACAGGTTATTGGAGAAAGAAAGTGTGAACACAACACAAAAAGAGTTAAAAAGTAATAAATTTGATTCTCCAAGAAATTACAAAGTCAAAAAATTGTAACTTTGGAGAAAAAGAAGAATTAGATTTTTAAAGCACAGCTTATTATCAAATTTCTGTTATCTGATTTTTCAAAGCACTAAGTTATGTTCTGCAGTTGCTCTCCAAAAAAAATATAAATAGAGAAATTTATTTTTAAAAGTTTAAAGCTGAGATTCATTCATTCTGTTTATTTCAGAAAATAAAGTTTATGAAAAGCAGAACTGGCAGAAGGGATGGGCAAAAGTCCAGTAAAAGAAGGTGGAGATGCAAGAAAAAATTTCTATCATTAATGCTAATGAATTTTATCCTTGCTATACTGAAGCTGGGTTATGTTTTATGGGTTTTTTGGTTTTTTTTGATTGATTGGTGAATTGCACTATTTTTGGGTCCTTTCTTGTTGTTATTTTTGTGTGGTGAAGGCTAACCTAGGGGTCATGAGGTAAAGCATTTTTTTTCTGTTCCTGCATTAAAGACTGTTTCAAATGGAGTAGATAAAAGATACAAAGGACATTGTAAAAAAGAGTAATTGGAAGTAGACCAGAGTTTTACATAGGGCTACAGAGCAAAGAGCTTTCTAAGATAGCATGCTGTTGAAAGGACATGGAAATTTTGCTTCAGCTACATACCAAGAGCAAATATGAAGCTTAACAAGGACAAGTGCTGGATTCTGCACTTGGGATGGGGCAACCCTGGATGATCATACACACTGGGGAAGGAGATGCTGGAAAGCAGTGCTACAGCAAGGGACCTGGGGGTCCTGGTTGAAAGAAAGTTGACCATGAATCAGCAATGCCCTGGCAGCCAGCAGGGCCAACCTTGTCCAGGAGGGCAGCATCACCAGTGGGGATGGGGGGAGATTGTCCTGCTCTGCTCTGCACTGGGGCAGCCTCACCTCAAATCCTGTGTGCAGTTTTGGGACCCACAATATAAAAAAATACATTAAACTGTTTTTCCAAAGCTGAGCTTCCAAAGAAGGGCCATGAGGATGGTGAAGGGCCTTGAGGAGAAGCTAAATGAGGAGCAGTTGATGTCACTTGGTCTGTTCAGCCTGGAGAAGAAGAGACAGAGGAGACTGAGGACCGACCTCATCACAGTCTACAACTTCTTCATGAGGGGAAGAGGAGGGGCATCTCCTTTCTCTTGTGATCAGTGACAGGACCCAAGGAAATGGCCTGAAGTTGAGTCAGTGGAGGGTTGGGTTGTATATTAGAAAAAAGCTTTTCACCCAGAGGGTGGTTTGGCACAGACTCCCCAGGGCAGTGGTCACATCACCAGCCTCACAGAGTTCAAGAAGCATTTGGACAATGCTCTCAGGCACATGGTGGGGATGTGCTGTCCAGGGCAAGAAGTTGGACTTTGATGATCCTTGTGGGTCTCCTCCAACTAGGACTATTCTGTGATTCTGAGTGCTGTGTTTGGTCAATTGGTAACAGCAGAAAAGGCCCATCTTATAGGAGGAGCTCATCAGAACTTTTTTTTCAGACTTTCAAGAGTTGTTAATCTTTAATCTGTTATTCTGTCCTTCATCTTCCTTGTAATATTAGCTAAGATATTTACTGTCTAAGAGTAAAGTAAAATTAAATTACATAAACATGATTTTATCTGCAACAAAATTGAAATCTTCAAATCAGTCAGTTCAATGACAAGTGTATATTTCCAAGGAAGACTTAAAGGAATGCATTTTACTCTCTACTTTGTATGTTATTTTCTGGTTACTGGAGACCAATTGAACACTGAATTACTTTAATAAATAAAACATTTTATCTTTGACCTCCATACAAGCTAAAAAAAACTTTACAAAGTATAGTCGCACCAGAGGGTAAGGATCTAGCTGGGAGATAAAGAACGAGTTTAGTCTATTTTCCTAACATTCATGGTATGGCACAAGAGCACAAAGGAGCAAATATCTTCATGGAGAGCCCACTAGAGTCCTTGGCAAGACTTCTCCTCCAGAAAGTAGAAGCAGATGTGTTCACCCCATGATGCTATATAATTGCTCTGAAAGATACTATGAACAGAAAGCCTCCGTATAAAATGTATTGTTGATGACCCACAACCACAAAGTAAAAACAGTAGTTTGCCTAGGGATAAAGAATAAAATTCATGAAAACACCCAAGTGATTTAGAAGCCCAAGTTGGGCCCAAGTTCCAAAATTGAAGTATGTTTGTAAGCTCAAATCCTCAGGGGAACACTGGACTTAATATAGGATGCAATAAACCCAGTGGTGCCAAAACTAGATTGCTACCCATACCTGAGCTAGTAAATTTAGAATTGGCTCATCTGTGATGGCAAGACTACCCTAAAGGTTATTGACTCAAATGCCTAATTAATTTATGAAAATGGGACTTGGAATTCTTAGCTGGCTTAGACCCTTTGGAGACATACTGGGCATGACTCAGCCTTACAAGCTCCAAAGAATCTTTAACTACCATTGCCATCAGAGGAAAGTGGAAGTATAAGAAGAAAACCAACAAAACACAAGTGTGAGAGTCAACAGAATGAAGAGAAAGAGGTTTTTTGTTTGTTTGTTTGTTTGCTTGTTTGTTTTTAATGTAGCAACTTCTGTACAATGTTTAATTTTAATAAAATACAAGATTGATTTCATCAGAAATTTATCTACAGGTGGACTTGATGATCTTAAAGGTCTTTTTTAAGCTACTTGTTTCTGTGATTTTATGACTATTTATAACCACAGTGATTATACATGGTATTTATATATTTCTACATATATTGTATATGTCTGCATACATTATATATGTCTACATACATTATTGATACTTCTAAGTACACTATGACAAACCAAGGGGTTAATCAGGCATAAATCTAATGCACCCTGTGCTAGGAAACATGCATATAATGATTAATGGACTGAATAAATACCACATATAGAGTAATCTCCCTTCCGAATATTCCTAGTTACCCTAGATAATTA
The DNA here is from genome assembly GCA_024734555.1 of Trochalopteron elliotii. NCBI lineage: Eukaryota > Metazoa > Chordata > Aves > Passeriformes > Leiothrichidae > Trochalopteron > Trochalopteron elliotii. Next base: position 2,318,944 of record JANPWX010000038.1, read on the forward strand.
ATTGTTGATTCATCACATTTTACTGTGTACTCTGTCACATAAAAGAATGTTTCAAAATAAGTATGTACTATCAAAAGGTATCTGTTCTTGCACAGTAACCATGTATTTTTCAGCCTTGTCAACAAAGAGGTCAGATGAGAGAAATACAGTTGCTAATACAGACATAACTTCATGAGAAAAAATTTTAAACCAGTATGCTGTGGTCTTCATGTTCTGAATACAGAAGATTTTTCAGAGCAAGAAAACCCATAATTTGCTCCAAAATTAACCTGTAGGAATCATATATAAGGATCATATTAAAAACACTTCCATTTAATTTACAGTGAAAACTATATCCTGAAGTTGCCTCATCTAATCTATTGAAAGCATCATTTCAGCTTAATGACAAGAGTTTTCTATGATGGCAAGGCAAGAACTGTTCAAGAAAGTCAGCTCTCTTCTTTTGGGATTTCTTGACAGATCACAAGTTCTGAATGATACTTGGCCCTATTTTTTCTGATTTGTTTTACCACTTGCCCAATAAGTTTTTGTTCACAGCTGCTCCATCCTATATACTCTCCATCTGAAATTCTTTCACAATGTTTGGTGGAAAATATTTTGGTTTGCTACTTGGATACTTGTAGAGTAACTATTTTCTAGAATTTGAATTAATTTTCTGATCCTTAAAGCTGTATTAACTTTATTAGTGAGGGATATAATCATGTGTTATTTGGAATCATGACTTCACCACAGTTTGCAGTAATGACTTCTGCTTTGCTTTTACCAAGGTAGGCACATATTTTTTAATTCTTGCTTTTGAGTTTGATATCATTGAGACTAAAATATGTTTGCCTGGGCTCATTTAAGGTGAAGAGTCTCTTCAGTATTCACATTATTACTTTTGTCACTTTCTTCTTTCTAATTTGTCTTGTAAGTATCTCATATATTAATTTTTCTTTCAGTTAAAATGGCACAGGTCTGATAGTGCCCTCATTACCCAAACTGTTATTTCTCCCTCTGGCCTAACAAACTGTATTAAATGATATTTCTTTTGGGGTAGTCCAGCAATGACATTCTGAGTAATGTTTTAAACAATGGGTCTCAAACTGGATTTAATTTACATTTAGTAAGACATGTATGTTATGGAAAATTAATTATTACTGACTGTTGAACATGAGTTTCGAGAATTAATGGTTAAGGAATGAATAGTACGTTTATTATATTGAGGGTTGCAAAACATCAATTATATTTCTTTCCAGTAACGAAGTGCTATTTGTTTCACATAAGTTAATTATTTAGTCAGGTTTAAAAGAATAATTATCTAATCTCCATAAACAGGCTCTGTTAATTAAAACAAATAGATTGAAAGCTGCACACAAAAAAAAAAATGAATGGATTTTTATTTTTTTAACTCCCACTTTCTTTCTTAAATATTTTTTACTTGAAATTTTGAATTTCATGATTTTTGAAAGGGACTCCAAACTAAGTTGTGTCAAAAAATATTTTTATCCATAAATTTGTACTCAATCCACTATCAACAAGGGATAAATTAGGTATGACATTTTCAAGATACAGCTCTTTTTAGTTTGTAGATTTTGGTGTTTGGTTTTTTGTTTATTTGATGGTTGTCTTTTGTTGTTTTTGTTTTGGGGAGTTTTTTGCCATCTTTGCACTGAAATAAATCTGAAATAAACTATTACTTTAAAATTTTCCTTTGCATATGATTTTTTTTAATTTTTTTTTTTTAATTTTTAAAGTACACACTTCAAAGAGAGTTTGATTCCAAAGTTCTGGTAGCTTAGTAATTTCAAATGATGCACTGAAATATATCATATTGGTTTGGCAATTTTGTTGGTGAATTTTTATTTTTTTTTAGCAGTCTGACATTACAGCAAATTTTTCATAGACTTAAAATTTCCTGACTGGCCTTTATACCAGCTCACTTTTACATTATGAATTTTTCAAAAATAAATTAAAGTATTTCACATAGATATCTAATGAGTGTTTCAAAAATTGTTAACTGCTGGCAGTACAATGGACCTGATTGTTCATCATCTTGCTCCTTCTGCACTCACTGGCCTTTGCAAAGTGAGGGTAAGAAAATGTAACACATGGCAAAGTGTTTTGTTAATCTACCCTACTGTTCATATGTGTGAGTGCTTAAAGAGGAAGTAAAAGTGACCCCAGTCTCTACAGAATATCTCTCTTTTCTTCTACTCCCCATTCCTGGTTGCAGGGTTGATCACAGGCACTGAAGTGTAATTTTAATTCTTGTAGTTCTGTCAGAAAAAGGATTTCCAAAGTTTAACACTGTTTATATTCTTGAACTGATACATGTGTATGATATTAAATTGACCTTTCTGCTATTCTTTTGTTTTGATTGGGTAGCCAGTCCACTTTTTCTTCTATAAGCTACTATAATAAGGCTATAAACAATGCAGGAGTCAAGTGACCACCCAATCAAAGTATAAAATATTGAAAAGGTCAAAAGAGCGCAGCTCACTACTAAGATTCATTGAATATAAATTAGGCATTAAATTCCTGAGATCTCATTCCCTTGACTGAGTAGTAATGAAAATGGAAAATGGCAGAAAATTAATCCTTTCTCATTAAAAACATTGTAATGAGAATGTGGAACTTTGTAGTAACATAACCTGTTCTCATTACAGTCTTCAGGAAAGGGTCTTTGTGTTCTTCTCCAGATGCCATAGCTGTGATTTTTTTCTCCATAGTAAAATAGTACAGTGACTGTGCTTACATTGCATACTACTCCTTTGCATAGGTTTTCTGCACTGCACAACTTCTCTAAAGTGACATAACTTTTTTTATTCACAGACTGGAATTGACTGGAATTTCTGCTGTACATACACTTTATATTAATGCAAACTTACCTCAGTGTCAGATGTATTTTCAGTGCTGCTTAACCAGTTAAATGCCCACATCCTATCGAATTTCAGTGTAACTTGCAGACTGAGGTTTCTCAGAACATTTTGCAAAGTTTAGTTTGAGAAAAAATTAATAATACTGGGATGATTATCCAAATAAATATGTGTGCACATCGTTATTGATGGCAAATTATCAATGGGATAAATACCAAAAATATGTTTACATACCTACACACAAACAAATTTCTGACAGAAAAGGACCCATGAATATCTATTTTCCACATTAAATTCCTCTGTGCCCACAACATATAATTTATCAATCAGAATTTTACTGACTTTTTGACTTGGAAGTACTTCCAGAGTTTTCCCTAACAGTACTTAGACTGTGAGACCAGGAAAAGTAAAACCAAACAAAGAAATTCAACTGAACAAAACTTTATTTTGCTTTCTGTGAAAAAATAGGTATAAAATAACTTACTTTGATAGAAGTATAGAACTTAATGTTCCTTTTTGCTCTGAGTAACTGAACACAAGTCAAGGAAATATGAATACATTTGCTTTTGATACTGAAAAATTAATGCCAGAGCACTCTGGTTATGAAATATGAGGAGGAAAAAATATATCACATAGTATTCAATTAAGTTATCAGAATGACCTGTTTCCTACTCCATAAAAGTGATGGGATGCATTTGTTCTGGTAGAGAGAGCAATCTCTGCCCACTGGCTCTGCATAGGAGCGCATCCTGGCAGATGGCCCCACATCTCACATCTCCTGTCCTGGGACCCATGTAACAAGTGTGGTTATTTAGCCAGCAAGGCTGCTCTATTGTGAATTTTACATGACCACATTGGAAATGAAACCAACCACAGTGCTCCTCTGCAACCCAGTAAATCCCTGATGCCGTGGGAAGGGGTTGTTATAAAATCTGGAAGGTTGTAATGAACTAGAGAGAGAAGGTCTTCTGTAGAAGAAGAAAATCCCAAACCACTCATCTGCATACAGACACACTTGCAAATTCACACATAATTTTTAGGTCTATAAAAACACACGTCAGACAGAGTCAGCCAAACCGAAGGTCTTTCCATGCAAGCTCCAGTCCACTTTTGTGCAGTGGGAAATGATGGCATCCAACTCTGTGGCTGCTCCAAATACCCTTGACAGCTGCAGGTTGCAGAACTACCCGCAGGCAACCCAGGAAAAGCATCTGCAACAGCACAGCAACTTGGCCTTTCTAAGTTATGCTGGCAGCAGCTCTGGGTCTTGAAACACTCAACAACCTGCAAAGTAGAAAAGGGCTGATCTCACCTCTTCCACCTGATCTGTCTATACAAGTGTGTGAAATGATTTCAAGTACCAACCTAAATGTATTTTCTTGAAGTGGTTGGTGAGTATGTATGATTATACATATGCTCATGTAGACACACACTTTCTTATGTATCTTCTCCAGGATTTCCAAATGGATTTGTTTTTCTCTGAAAGTGGTCTTGAAAATGCCCATGTTTTATTTTCTATTTTTTTGCAAAATTATTGCTAACTTCTAAAAGAAATCTGCTCTTCTTAATTTTTGATGCAATTCATTTATTGATTTTTTTGTCCATTTCTTTAGCAAAATATTTTAGGATATGCCAGTTAATTTCATGTCAGTATCTATGAAAAAAACCCAAACCTTTGGCATTTAAGCATTACCTAGGATTAAAGAATTGCACTGGAGATCCAAAAAGGACCAGATACACTGCAGATTTCTGTTCACCCCAAGGGACCCTGGAAGGAATACTGTCTCAATGAAGCCAAATTCTCTCAAGTGTCTTTGTGCAGCCTATGGGGACACACATCTTAGAGCAGATCAATGTCACTAGCAAACAATCAACCCAGTAGAATCAGCAAATCTACCAATACCTTAGACCATAGATAAATTAGTACCTATAAAGTTCCTGAGACCTTGCTGAAAAGACCTGTTTACTTGCAGCAAACTTTTGTCTCTGTACCAAAAACTCACTAGCACAAAGATACGTGCTCAATAGCTATCTACATATTTCTTATCCCACAGGTTTTGGTAAATGTCTATGGAATATTTTCTCAAACGCAAAATTTCATTTTTTTTTTTTAATTTCATTTTCCTGAGAATTAAACTGAAGATTTCATATTGTCCTCTGTCATGGACCCATGTGATTTCTCACCTTGTCTCTGAATACTCTCTTTCCAATACATATTTTGAAATAATTCTTATTTTATTCTGGTTTTCTTCATGTAGAGACTCTGAGAATTCATCTATAGAACCAAAATTTTCCACTTCATTTAATATCAAGAGATGCCTGCCAGAAGTTACTGTTTTCCAGATATGCTCATCTGTGCAGTTAGGAGGTGAATAGCTCTTTCCATTGTTTAATTTGTACTCCATAATCACCATTCACAAGTAGCCCTCCTCTTTGCATCTTCTGTCTTTGTAGTATCACAGTCTTTCTTCATGAGGCATCCAATTTTCTGTTTTCTACTGAATGGCCTTATTCTTGAGAATTCAAGGTATCAAAATTTGCATGGACAGTGGGAGCCATTAAGGATTTTCCTGCTCCGTGAAAGTTTAGCATTACAGTTGTGCCCTTCACCCATTAACACACTTGTGCAAAATCAATTAAACATCCTTCTCTGGACTCATGAGGCCAACAGCTTCAAAAATTTTATTGTTGTTTGAAAAGTACAGATCCATAATTCAATGCCCTTTGCAACCATAGTTCCTGACCCGACTGTGTGAATTATTGATAGTGGTCAATAGAACTGCATTGCTTTTGACTAATAGCAAAGCTTTAGAGCCTCCCTCCTGAATCACAAATGGACTATTTTTAGTATTAGTGTAGGTAAATTATTTTTAAGTACATTTACAATTCCAAAATTAAGAGTTGAATATCATATTAGAATCTATTAAATGAGATCAACTTCTGCAAACCTAAACGTTTGAAGAGATAGAACATATTTAAGACATACTCTGTTAAGAGATGCCCAAATGGCTAATACCACTGGGAGTGACTCAAAGAATACAGAGATGGAAAAATTCTTCCAGCTACTTGAATTAGTGTTCCTTGAGAGGACAAAAAAGAAAAGTTGGTAGATTGAAAACTCTTTGTCACAAATCTCTTGATCACTTGTAGTTATCCTGATTTTGATCATTCCATATTTCCATCCTTCTCCAGCAAGGAAAGCATGATCAGCAGACTGACTCAAGCAGGATTTAAGCAGGAATTATGCATGTGTTTAATAGTGGACAGAGAGTTAAAAACACCTTTTTGAGCACTAGTAATTTTAATAAAGAAAGCATATTTTTTTTTAATTTAAGCACAAAAATGAGCAGAACATATCCAAAATGCAGTATGATCTCTTTTGAATCTGTAGTAGAGCAATGATGATGTCTGGATCTTCACCACCACCACAGAAAAACTTTAGTAGACTTGATAAATAAAAATTTACCATGTGCTTAAGTTACTCCATGTGCTTCCTCTGAAAAAAAATCTTAAGCAAATGAACATTACTAGATGATCTTCAAATCAAACTTTTAAAAAGAATAAGCTGAAATTCTACTTTTGGGACTGGTGTAAACATACATTTATACCACTGTATGGTGAAACAGGGTTTCTTGGAACTTTCACCCATTATCTCTTACAGACCAGTCAATGAGGCAAAGACACAAAAGCTGGTATTGTTATAAAAACAATTACTACTTCAGGAAACTGACACTCTTGAGAAAACTATTTTCTCTCTTCTGTGAAAAAATGTCAAGGGTTAAGTGAACCTGGTGTACCAGGGTGAGAAATTTGACAAGAGAAGAATAGACAGTGGTAGAGAAAAAGGCAAGCTATGACTATCCCACTGTCCCACTTCTGATCATCCCTGACTGGAGACTGGAAATTATCCTTATAAAGGAGAATGGAAAGTTACTCTCCATTCTCAAAACTGGGACCTTTAGTTATGTAAATTACTGTATAATATTTTACTAAAAAATATTTTTTCCCTGTTACCATTAAATTGTTGTTGATTAAGCAAAACTTAGAATAAAGCATGTATTAAATGAGGATCCTTAGGCATTTGGCTAAAAACAGCATTAGCTTCTCTCAGGCTACTAATTCTTACTGTGGAAAAGGTCAGTACAATGACATTAGTGAAACAGCTATTTCTCAGCCTCCTATTTTGTCTACCATGTATGAAATAAAGAAAATTGTACGTTTTTCTTTGGCCAGCACAAGAGCATGACCTGTGAAGGAAAGCTGGGTTGGAAAGAAAGTTTAAAGCATTTGAAATGAATAAAAACAAAACCAACCAACCAAAAACAAACAAACTTCTGGACAATCTTATTTTTATTCTTGGGGTCAAATTATTCTGTCCAGAAATGAATAAGATGATCTGAAGAAAAAGTCTAAGCATCTCACGAATGAGTCTGGATTCTACATGTTGACAAAGTATCTCCTTTCTAGTCTCTAGGAGCCGTGGCATTATATTGTTTATTATCTGCCTACTTGTGGATCAAATGGAAAAGGTCACTTGAATTAGTCAAAAGGTCTGTAATGCTCTCAGGAGTCAGAAATTATCTGAAATTATATGCTTGTTCTTTATAAAACTACTTCTTAATAGGCAGCAACACACAGTAGGAGCTGAATATCATTTAGGTATTCCTACTTTACATGCTATGCACAGTTACAGTGCACTACCCTGCCAAATGATTTGGAAATTCTTACTGTAATTCTTTGAATTACAATAAACCACATACCTTCATGAGTGTGTGGTGCAAAGTCACTTGGCCTGAATATTTTAAAATGTGCTAAATAATTTTAATTCAGCTTTCAAGTAATGCAGCTGTTCCAGCTGCACAATGATCTTAGAAGCAGCTAATTTGAGCTATACTGACACTCAGGCATCCTTCATGAATACCTTAGAAATAGTCCATTGACTCTTCTCTAAGCTCTAGTTTGTGAGACATCAGAACAAACCAGATGCAGACCAGTGATGTAGCTGGCCTGGTGACAGAGACTTCATGTCTTTGGATTTTCAACTCTCCTGAAAATTTTTCAAATAGCCTCAGCAAATACTACATTCTCAAGTTCCTTCCCTGCCATAAGAAAGATGTGGGTGATAATTGTCTTTTTTCCATTTCCTCTCCTTAAACTGAGAACAATTGTTGTGCATTGCTTGGTATGGGACAAGATGTGGGGTTATCTGCTCTACCACATCCACAAGAGTTGCCTGAAGGCCTGGGCAATAGCCCAGAAGAGAATGCTAACACACTCCCTGTCACATTTCTGGTTGATGCTTGGTCTTTGTGTCTTTTATTTCCATTGACTGATGGAAAGGTACATTAATAACCCTGCTTTGCTGGAAGGGGTGCATTATACATGTCAACCCAGGTATTAATCTTTTTTCTATATACATAGAAACAATACATCTATATTGCCTGCACTCCTGGAAGCATTTTTTGAGCAGAATTTGGAAATTTAGATTAAAGGAAAAAGATGTCATATTAAAGAGCAAGCCTACAGCTAAAAACCCTGTCCTATGGCATGGGACTTTCTGAGACACAAAGTTCAGTGACAATAGAATACAGTACTACGATATTTGCAGTTTCTTTAGGGGGTTACAGTGCATAATGTAAACAGGTCATCCAAAGAGAGCTTTTCCACAGGAATTCTTTATTATTACTATTATTATTGCTATTATTGTTATTACTTTGAATCTGTAATGATTGCTTTGTTGCTGTATATTTCCCTCTCTGACTCCCAGGTAGAGAAATGACAAAACGCTTCAACAAATGAAAGGCTGTCCTTAGGGTATTTCCAGCTCAGTAAGAAGAGGCAAGTACAAGACAACTCATAAGAAAGCCTATCTTTTAGCAATTTATAGCTGTATTGTGCACAGCCTGAATCTTTTGAGCAGGATCTTTGGGCCACTCTCCTTTTGTCCATTCTGACTATATCTCCTTGCTTGTCATTCTTCTTTTGTCTTTTTTTTTTTCCCTTTCCCTACTTTTTTCTTTAAACAAGAGTAGCTGCAGGCTGCTCCTCTAGTTTCACTAGGGCTTTAGACTTCAGTATTAGGTTAGATCTGTGAACTGTTCTGTTATTTTAGAAACCATGAGAAAAATCCTAGGTCCCTTACAGCCCATGAGAATTTTGCCTTTGACTTCAACAGGACATGATCATATAGAGATGCTTTCTGCAAAGATCCAGGAAAAAAAGAATTTCTTTTCCTCCTCATTTAACTCTTTGGCAGTTGATATTTTTGATGTTTGGATATATAACTCCTTCGAAATAATAAAATTATATAACTCTACAGTGTTGACTCTCACACATATGTTTATTAATCCACTCTGCTGAAGGGGGCGAAGATCATTAGTTATACTTAACAGACATTAAAATGAAATTAAAGAGGCCTTTATTTATAATCATCATAGTGACTGCTAAAAGGAAAAGGAGCTAAGCTCAAGGTTTCTCATTTCAAGTCCAGGAGCTTACTCTAAGCTTATTCTGAGCTTACTCAGTATAGCACCCTGAGAGAGATGTATTTACTGAGGGGTCTTTCATTGTGTTAATTTAATTAGTGAAAAAATAATTGGTGTCTTATGCTCTGAAATGGGAGTCAAACTACTATTTCTGTGTCTGATTCTCATGAAACAAACCTCATATTGCAACAATCAAGGATTAAACATATCTATATTTCATTCAAGTATCAAGTCCACAATTGAACTCAACAGGTAATGACTAGCAATAATTTATCAGATGTAATTAATGAAGAAACACCTTTAATACAGTCAGGCTTAAGTTTCTGCATGCATCAGAAGTGGGTCAATGGCTCAATTAAACTGAGATGCCTAAACACCACAGCAATAAAATGCTGCTGTGATTAATCCTGTATCTAGTGGAAACTCATAATTTTGAAAACTGGGGCCCCCAAATGTTGAATATCAATGGATTCATCAACATCAGAAGTGCTGTAGGTGCTAGAACTGACTATGCACTAGCTAACCAGTACTAAAAGTTAAATAATCATTTAAACGTGGTTCTGTAAACACATTAATAAACACTAACAGGAAGTATATATTGGACCTTTCTGAGAGCAATGAGCAACATATCTCTGCTCAGAGCTGCCTTATACCATGATAAGCTTTCCACTTATCTGTCCTCTACTCTCTGTTTTGAAAAAATATTAGTTGAAGATGTTCTAAGTTATAGTTTTCTAGTCCTGTGCTGCAGAGCAAAAGAAGATATCACAGTTTAAATCCACACAAAAATTTGCGAGAATTCTTTTCCTTGTGCAATTTTTGTGCCACTCCAGAAGGGCTTCAGGGGAAGAAATAAAAGGCAACTCTATTACTTCTCGTTTATTTTTATTGAGTTTATATCCAGTGAATGATACCAGTATGTTTTTCATTGGTTTCTATGAATTTTGTAGTAGAGAAGAGCTCATGCATTTGGGAGTGTAAGATAAGCATTGACAGAAGTACCAAAGAGAATGTGACAGCATGGTTATAATGTTAAAAACCGCAGTTTACGGTATTGATTGACTGTTGCCATGACTCACCAGGGCTATGCTGGCTGCACACAGTGTGCTGCTGCCAATATCACACCATCCTACATTCCTATGAGTACCCAGTTGTAATGTAATACTGTGCTGAGATGTTAGGAAAAGAAAGGTAAGCACACATATAGTAGGAACAGGGATAGAGATTTTACAGAAAGGGTGAGCTACTGGGTCAAATTTTTCCATTGGCTATTCACCTGTAACAACCACAGTGAGTGAAGAAGCTGCACAGCTGAGGCTGTTGAATCTCATAAGAACCACAGTCTGGCCTGCGTATCTGTACATAGCATTTTATATTCCTGCTACACTTTCAGCCTGCACATTTCCAACTATAAAAAAATACACCTGAGTGAAAAAAGCTAATTTCCTAAATTCTCATCTGAGCTGGTAAATGTGGGTCCTGTTTTACATAACTGTGAAGGAAATGCAGTCCTCACTTATTAAAATAAGACATTAGGATGCTTACTGAAAAAAAAAAAAAAAAGCAGCTGTGACAAACAGCAACCTAGGAAGAAATATTGGTACATTCTTAGATACAATCCCTCTACAAGCCTGAAGTTCCTCCCTGTTGGATGACAACTTCATGTCCTTGAAATCTTAAGACACAGCATACCCCCGTGGTGGGCAGACTCTCTTATGCAGCACAAAAAAGAGCAAGGACAGACTGGGCATAACTCACAATGCAGGCTGCTTTGCAATGCTGCAGGTTCCTGCTGGCTTTGGAGAAACCAAAATGAAGAAGTATGTATGTCAGGTGTGTATAAGTTCCCTACGCTTCAGACAGTGATGGAGGAAAACTGAAGGAGCACCTAGGAGAGACTGGAATACTAAAATTCCTGTACTTTAGTTAATAAACATATATTTGCATTTGTTTGGTCTCCAAATTCTGTTTGAGTAAGGTTAGTAAAAAAGATTGCAATCAAAAAACTTAATGGTTGATTGAACTTCAATTTCACTTAGTGAAAGTCAAGATAAGTTGTAGCATGAAACTGGTTTATTGACTCTTTAATGGACAAAGATCAGATTGTCCATGCTGAGTAAGAATCATTAAGAAAACATTTCTGATACTGCGGCTCTCCAAAGTCATAAAGAATTGCCTCCAGAGTTTCAAGAGAACAGTCTCACAACAACTTGTCATGATTCCTGATTCCTACCTTCTTTTTTTAAGAAGCAACTTGGGGTGGGGGTGGAAAAAAGACACAGCTGTAAAACAAGTCTATTGTGCAGATTTTGCAGCTTTCCTTCAATAACAAAGTTAAAACAACTTAATTACATTAACAAGTACGTACCACTACAATATATGCTATGTTCTTATGTTATGCGCATTTTTGCTGTTCAAGGGAAATAATCAAGCCTTATCCATGGTACATTCTGTGCAACCACAGTATATATCATGATATCTTCTCTGAGCCTTCAACTGAACAATTCTGGTGCTTGGCTGAGTTTGAATTACCAGCAAGAAGACACTGTTTAAGACTCAAGTATAAGAAATAAGGACAGGCATGTACTATAAGCTGGTGAGCAAACGAGAAGGAAACACTGAAAATATCAAGAACCTTGTTCAGTTTTGAAATCTCAAGGTTATTTTTGCTTTATTTTAATGGGAAAGAGTTCTGCTTTTGTGTCTGACTGAAAAAATAAGGATTTTTTTAGTCCTAGGGCCAATGAAGGAATTGAGCATGACAGTCAAATATTCAGAAGTGTAGAGGTAAAATGTCAAAATTGAGCACACATTTCTGAGTAGAACTTCTGTGCATTTCTAAAGAAAAGCAGTCATGATTTTTGTAGACAAAGGTGGCAGGTGGAAGTATATGTTCTATATTGTAAAGACATTATAGTTACAGGGTTTTTTAAAAATAATAATTAAACTCTTAAAATAAATGGAATAAATTTGGTGACAGAATGGAAGGTATCAGAACCAGATTATTTTGGAAGGGAACCAAACACTGGTAGGTGTAAAATAATGATAATAATAAAAAAATTAAAAATCACCAAATTTGAAAATGTATTTATGTTTCATTTGTACATTGTGATGAAACCATCCCAAATGTTTTTGCTGGCCACTTAATGTCACTGTGAACCTAGACTTTCAGAAGTAAACAGAGTTCTGATATCTGCCTCTTGCATTGTCTCCTTCACAGTCCTTTATGTCTGGGGGTGAATATTTCCAGGCTTTGTCTTATTCTCACAATGTGAAGAGCTTTGTGGAACAGCTTTTCAAGTAACATTTCAAAGAACAGAGCTCTAATGATTTCATTAACATAATCTCTGTTCACAGATTTAACTGTAACTGAGCCAATGCACCACCATTGCAGTGAGATTTAACAAAATTCATTAAACCTGTATGTTTTCATTTATTACCCCTTAACTTAAATTTAAATGCAAGAAATGTGGAGGACATTAATTTGCTTGCAAATTTGACAATTTTCATATGTAAACATTTTCAGAAGTATTGAATACATTTCATTTTTTAGAAAAGCTGTTTTTAAAGATAATTGTTCAATATTGCACATTCTTCATAATAACATATGAAAATCTAATGAAAATAAGGAAGATGATTTGTTAAATTGCCTTTATTTTCTGCATCAAGTCTGTAGAGTGAATAGTTACGAATTATGCTGTCTTCCATTTTACTAGCAAGTGCAGTTTAGTAATTCATTTATTTCTTTTATGAATATTAACTGGGATGATTAAATTAACAAAACTTACCAAAGAAAAATCCATCACATTTTAAAAAGGGCATCACCTCCTTCTGACTCAAATTGGATTTCATATGGGGTAGAAATCATACCAAATGTGGCAAATAAACCCATTTATGTAACTGCAGTTGTTCTAAGTAGACAGTAGATAAAGACTTCAATTGAAGGCTTTAAATTGCTTCAGATGCTTTTTGCATTATAATTGCTTACATAGGAGGCTGGTAGAAGCATCACCCTAATTCTGTGCTTCTTTTTTTACCCATACACATTTCTAAATTGTACCAGTTTCTAGTAATCATTCCTCCACAAATACTCGCATCAAGATCTTTAGAAAAGCACTAAAAACCACCTTGAACACATGAGAGGGTTGAACGGCATCACGGTAACCCCTGGTAGAACGGTAGTTCAAGCACGATGTCGCTTTCTTTCTGTAAAGTCAAAGTACACTACCTGGCATCTGATTTACCATGGCATAAAGACTGATCTCCCCAGATTTATTATTTTTAATTATTTTCTAAAGCTTTCCATTGTGTGCCACAAGGAGATTTTTTTTTTTTTTAATTGGTTATGAATGAGATTTTGGCAAACATCCTCTGAATTTTACTTTGTTCCAATGGATCAGTGGACCCACCCACAGCTGCCAGCATCCTGCAGCAGCTGCTGTGTGTCAGCCTCCTTCAGCTGCTGGCTGTAATGTACTACCTCTTGCGGTGCAATATCCTTGCTGAGCAGGTCAGGAACATGCTAAAAGGGTCTTGTGTCCTTTTAACGATAGCACACACTGCAGCAGTTTAATGGGTTTTGCATTTGCTCTTGCTACACCATCTCTTCATCCATAAATGTCCGCTCTAGCTCTTTCCCTTCTGCAGTCATTTGGGACTCCTTTTTCTACAAAATCCTGCTCGTGCAGATTTTGTGGGGAAAAAAACTGATCTCAAGAGAAATCTCCTTTGAATCAATCTCATTGAATCAATCCAGTTGGAAAAGGTTCTTGAAAAACCTCTCATTTTCCTTCTTTTACATGAATCTTTTCTGAAGCTCACTTTATAATTGCCTGTCACAATAAGGTATTATTGTTCTCTTTAGAGATCAGAATATTTTATTTTTTTTTCTCATTCATACATGGGGTAGATCCATGTTTAAACCAGCTAAAAAACTTTTCAAGATTTCAACTGGGCTTATATTGAACTTTATCAATTTGGCCCCCACATTTCCCACATCTTTTCATCACACTTTTAAAGGTTCTTTTTTTATGTTCCTTCATATTCATCTGTTGGCAATAGCCATGGTGCCTTTTAGCAGGGAAGCATGGCTGAATGGAGCTAACACTGTTCAATCTGTGTAATGAGAATCTCAGCAACTAGAGAAGAAAATAGAAATCATCATCAGTTTCTCATAATGTAACATCGTATTGCAAACTACTCATACTGTTTATACAGTAGGAAAATCCATTTCTGAAAATCCCAGGTAGATTCTTGACAACCTCATTACTCTAAATGTCACAAATCCTAGTGATTTATGTAGACAAATGCTGTTTTTCTTCTAATGATCATGGTCCTCCTGCTATTGCTTCCACAAGCATTTCTGGGAAGTCTTGCATCCTATAGCCAAGGAAAGCAGTTCTGCCATGTCTGTGAGCTGGATACTGATGCTCAAAGTCCTCAGGGCTGAGATCCCTCTGACACACTTTGTCCAAACTTGGGTTTTGTCTCCTGGAGCTTTGTTTTGGCATATTCAGCTGCAACAGAAATTTCTCCAATGATCAGGTAGATATATAATTTTATTTCTTACTTTGCTATGGTAATACCATAATTTTTATACATATAACAGTAACAAACAGCTATTCTGGGTAAACTAGATTATTCAAAACTGCAGCAAAATGATGCAATGTAGAGAAACACAGACCTAGTAGGACAGCAGAGCCCTTGAAGTGGAGGATAAGGAATGGAATGCAGGAGAGAGCAGGCATAGGATGGTAAGAGAGAGGTTGACAATGAAGACTCCAGAGTTAGAAACAGCTCACCAAAGGACAGGTAAAGAAATGCAACCATGGGAGCTGGGTAGAACAAATCCAAGACTAACAAAGAGAAGAGCGAACAAGTACTGGACATATCTAACCCACAGTGTATACAGGAAATTTCAGTGTGACATGAACTTGCAGACCAAGGAAGAAAAGGGTTAAAGCATGTTACCAATTAGCCCCATGTGGACCCTATAGTGAGGACAAGGACACCATTGCAATTGATTTCACACTTTTTCTGTGGAAAAAAAAATAATATCATCACTCACTTCCTGGTGAAGTGTTTGGGACTCTGTCAGATACTTTTAAATTAATCCCCCTTCCACCACCAGTCAGACTGAAGTTGCTCACCTTAGGATTCAGAGGGTTCTGGATGGATAAGTGTAAGAGCAGAAAAATGAAATAGGTACTAGAAAAAGTGCATACAAATTTTTGAACTGTATTGTACTTATTTATTTTTGTTAAGCCTTTTTTCTGTAATATTTTCTTCATTTTCTTTCTCTTTTGTTTCCCATAAACTAATTAGATTTGTACTAATTCTTATTTCATTAGGCTTTTAAGATTTCAATGACACTAAAAATAATTCATAGCTTTGCATGTAAGGTATGTTTCTGTTTTGTCAATATAATATTTGGAGTGTAATGGGCTATCTGATTAAGTAGAAATATTCAACCTGAAATCTATATCTGAACTACTCACCTTAAACTTCCTTTGGAAGCGTTAAAAGTGAGTCCATGATCAATGGAGTCAAAGATGTAATTCATCTTAAAGCAAATATTTAAATTATATTCTGTTTCTAGTGATTATAAAGGGATTTTCAATTTGTAGCTTTGACAGAACATTTACACTGAGGTCTTCTGAAGTTAGAGATGAGTTTTATTGTGTTTAGTACATGAAAGTTAGCACAGCTTTTGTTTTATATTGTGTCAGAAGCTTTTACTTCAGTGCACATTCAGCACAACTAAAAGAGTATATCTTTGAAGTAGCTAATACCATGCTGCAGGGATTGATGTAATCAAACTGCTTCAGAATTTGATCAGTAACAACAAAAAGATCAGCAGAGTGAACCTTTATCTGCCATGTATACCACAACAGTTTTTGGAAATCATGTACCCATATAAGTAAACTTGGGAAAGCTGCTCTTTTCCATGGTCCTGACACCCCTTTCTTACAAGACCATGTCTCATAAAGTTAAATCATCAAATGTTGTAATCAGAGTATGATTGTTTAATGCTATGGGAGTATTTAACAGGAAAAAGTCTGCTCTAATGCACAACATAATACAACAGGAAAGGAGAACAGTCACCCAATCTGACATTATCTTTCCCCTTTTCCAGCCTCCTTAGCAGCAGAGCTAAGAACCAGTCTTATAGTTTCCCCATTCACAAAACACAAAAAAAATTATCATTCAATTGAATGTGACACTGTTCATCAGCCATGTTTTTACTTCAGTAAAAGGGGCTTTCAAACCTCAAAGATAAATAACAAACAGCAATTTCAAAGTTAAAAGTAAATGTGTAATATACCAAATATTTACAAAAAGATAATTGGTAATTCTACTCAGCTCTCCCTTCAAGAATTAAATTAATCTGGATCCTGTATGTGCTAAAGCAATCAGCATCCTTTCCAAACAGGACCAACAAGAGAACGCTGCAATTAGTAAGTGTGGGCACAGCCTTGATTATTAATGAACCATGAAATAAAATACTTTATATACATGAACACAAAACATTTTGCATTCTTGCAGTGATTTGATCTTTAAATTTCAATTTTTTGCTTCTGGAAAAGTGGCTCAGATCTTCGACTGAAAAACTTTTCACATGTAAAAGACTTTTTTCTTACTTTCACTAGCTTGCTTTAAATAACCAATAAGGGTTTCTTGCTTTTCATTAACTAATGAAACACTAATATAAAAATACTGGTGAGAATTATACTTTGAAACTGCTTACAAGTTAGAAAGACCTAGCCTTATATGTATTTTATTATCAATTTGTTGCACCAAGTTACAGAAGGTTTGGGGACTTTTTTATTGGTTAATTAGACTCAATCTTCTACAGGCAAAAGGAACATACCCAAGAATTATATTGTTAGTCTGATTAACACAATAACCACAGAGTTATTATTACTGCCCTACCCACCTACCGTCCTCTGCCCCTCTTACCAAATCATGCCCATACTTCTCCACACAGCATTTTTACCCAGGATCATGGTTAGCTCCATTGACAGAATAAGTGCTTATTATTAAAACCTCTATGTTATATGTCCATAAGTGTGTATTAAAAGTATGTATATTTTTGTGTCTTAGTAATATATAAACACCATAGAGTCGTCCAAACCTTAAGTATAGGATGTAAGAGCCCCCCAGTCATCAGAGAAATGTTTTTAGATACACAAACTAAAATATGGCTCCAGAAAGTCCCAGAGAAATCCAAATACTGTCCAACAAAAACTGAAGGATGTGCTGTGAGCTTAATGTGGTCTGTTATTTTCAATGGCAACACCATATTTACTGCACTACAAGGTTATGAATTCTTCTAAAACAAAACCAAAGATTAGTTATGGGGATATAATTTCGAAGAATTTTCTTGGGCAGTATTGAGGCCATGTTAGAAAGAAAGACCATATATAGAGTTATAAAGCATAGCTTTCCAGTAACAAAAAGAAGATCTATGCATGAATAAATAAAGAATAAATGAATATTCTACTCAAACTCTCACTGATAAAAAAGTCAGGCTTGTATGAGACAGGGTGGAAAACCATAAAGCTGTCGACACAGAAAACTGGTACTTTCTGTTGATGAAGAGGATGGGGCAAATTCCTTCTTCATGCCACCAGGCACAGAACAAAACAGAACAGGGCTCATTCAAAGGAAGGAAGTTAAATTTAAATATTTTTATATACATGTAATCACAGAAACTTTTTACAATAAAGTATAGGAAGCTAAACAAATTGCCTGAGAAGGTTGTTCAATGCCATTTCTGAATAGAGAAGCAGTCCATAATAAACTGGAAAAACATAATTAGATACAATACATCACTATACTCCTTGGACATAGTTGCTGGAGTTAGCAGTCTTTAGGACTCATTCTAGTTTTTCTTTCAGATTCAGGAAAGAAAATAATTTAATTGTTGGTCCCTACCAACATTCAGTGTTCCACTATAAAGGACTACTAAGACTTCAGTTAGTATTGCTCATTTCCTCTGATATATTGACTTAAAGTGGTGATGGTTCTTGCTGTTTTTAGAGTCATGAAGAGTTTAAGTAGTAACAGCTCAAAAATGTTGTACTCACTGTGGTTTTTCACTACAGCTCTGCATAATCACCATATGCCCAGTTCTTATTTCACCAGCAGTGCTTTAGTTCTAGTAACAGGACTGATTCCAAAGTATATATTCTTGGCACCCTGTAAGCAGCTCCTGTGATTTTAAGTACACAAGGAGATTTAGTCCTCTCTGAAATAAAGTTCACACTATTTTGCCAGCATTTATTATTATGATGATGAAAACACATTGTTGCAAAGCTTATGAAGGTAAATCCCAGAGTCTCATCCATATACAAGTATGAAGCAGATATTTACTGGAGAGAAATTTAAATGGCTTGTGTCTCTAGATGAATTCTTGAAAACATGTTGAGTGGAATGACATTTTTCAGACATTCAAAATATAATTAAGTCACAAATACATACAAGGCTCATTTTTTTCCAAGAAAATGATACTTATGACCTACCACACGTAAGTACACACATGAACATCTGCTTATGCCAGGCAGGAGAAAATATCTACTCTTCACTCTGAAAAGTCAATCTAGAAAATCTAAGGCTAAAAATATTAAGCTAAAGCATGCCATGTTACATATTAGTGTTATGACAAAATACACTGAATCATAGTATGCTTCTGAACTTTCAGAGTACTTGGGGTGGGGGGGTTATGTATGTCACATCATTGCAAAATCTAATTTGTACTCCAAATATCATTTCACGTGCACCATTAGTATATAAAATTCTCCTTCTTTCATAATCAATAGCTTTCTTAGGAAGAAGATAAGTGAAGCTCGCTGGCTAGAAATGCTTAGCCCAGGCAGAGGGTGGGCCCGTGGTTAGCTGCTGACAATGTTTGCTGAACCACTTACTATATTACTTCAGGGTTTGAGTGTGATCCTCTCCTTTATGGCAAAGCTGGTTAATATACCCTGCAGTAATGTTAAAAGGTTTAAAGTGGTGATGCTGTCAAACTAGCTGTGTCACCACATTCAAAGCTTTAAAGCACTGTTACAGCTTGAAAAATGGTTATAAAACTCCCATATTCCTACCCAGTAGATCTATTTCCCATGAGTACATGATATATATCTGCTTACTTTAGTGAATAAAATAAAGGTTTTATAATATTGGCACTGCAAAACCAAGACAGTTCTGAAAGACTTCATGGGATTTCACTCTGGTGCATATTTCACCATCATATTTTGACAGATGAATTCCAGATGAAGAATATTTCTTACTGACGATGATGTAGAAGAGAGGAAGAGCAGAATCCTAGTTCAATTTGAACAGTAGGCAGTTATAAAAATTAATCTTTTGACTTTCTCTCACACACACACAAACCTTAAACAAATCAAAATAAACAAACCCCCAAAAAACAAAAAAACAATCAGGCAATCATTATGAGACAATGGAGAATATTTAACCCACTAATTTTGGTCTTGAATGTCAGATTTATTCAGAAAAATAAAAGTAGGGAGCTCAAGTCCTCTTTCAGCCAATGACAAAAGGTAGTTGTCTGTCTCCAAGAAACAGGGAATGTGTGAGTTTTGTAAATGTGAGATTTCAAGTTAGATATTTATAAGAACTTAAAATGTAGGATGTGAATTTAAACCAACATTACTCTCCATCACTTCAACAGTCTTTTTCTGAAGTACTGTTAGGAATACACACAGGGGAAATTTCTTTAGCATAACCTTCCTTACCAAGTGGACTGACACTTTGTCTGTGTACTTGATGACATTAGTTTCTGAAGCTGTTTTTTTTTTAGGTAGTAGCACATATTATTTCAATAACTATCTACTTGCCTGTCTACCTACCTATCTGTAATTGCAATCCTTTTTGCTTTTTTAGTACATGTATCAGGCAAAATCACTCTGCCATAATAGTTTTACTGGAGTTCAGACTGTTTACTACTCTTGCTTGTTTGTTCCTGCATGTGTAACATCATGGCCAGCTAAAGAGAGATAAAGGATATGGATGCTTTGCATGTCCATATGCAGCTATTTCTGGAACTCTGGCCAACACTCTGCAAAGCAAGTCTCAATACATATTTGTGTAGGTTCCTCATACCCGGGGCCTTGATGCACCACACACTGGCAGCTTTTGTTCATTTTGAACTAAAACTGCAAATTTTATACCTTTGCATCTTAAAAGAATCTTGATATATTTCATTATCAGTAACCATGTCAAATTAGTAGCTCACTGTACCCAAAAAACCGAAAGTTATATGTATATAGTCTGCTTTGCAGACTCTCCTTAATGTGAAAAACTGCAGCAAGTTTTTCTTGGACTGATGTAATCCACAGCTGAGACCCAAGGACTTTGTTCTTCAAGCTACTTTATTTCTAACCAGTACTATTAATTGCAATATGAATGAGATTAGATAAGAAAGCTACACAAGGCAATGACTCTTCTTTGTCTCTTGAGAGTCAGAAAAGAGATACAATTGCTCAGTATAAACTTCTCTCTTAAGAACTTACATGTCAAATTTCAAGCTTAGAAGAAATAAAGCAGACGAAAAAAGGCCGTGGACAACAAAACTTATGAAGAAACCACTGCGTATCCTTAATCAGCATCAGTTGCTTTATCTTATACTGCTTCCATGAAGACATAATTCCAGCATCTGGAATTCAGGCTGTTCCCAGTTTAAGGCAAATCTGGTGGCCTTTGGAGGGTTTTAGGGATCAGGTCTATCTCCCAGACATCAGTTCTCACAGTGACCACAAGATCCCAGCAATAATGTTTCCCCACTAGAACCAATAAATTTCCTGCGCTGCAGGAGGAGGTTTGTGAATATGGATCACAGAATTTGCACAGGTGCTTGGCTGAGAAATGACCTTTTATTGCTTTCAACACTAAATACAAAATTCATTTCTTTCAGCTGACACTAAATACAAAATTCATTTCTTTCAGCTGAGCTTTCTTCCATCAATTCTTCACACATGTAAATCCAATAACCCCTTACCCCTTACCTACAAAAAAAATCAATCTGTCTCTCCCAAAGGATGTAAAATAAAAAGGATTGTTCATTTCTGTTTTAAAATGTTAGGAAGGTTTTACAGGGATCAGGACTTAAAAACATGAAGATTAAAAGAAAAAAAAGACACTGAAGCAAAAGGTAGAATCATGCATGAAATTAAGATGGAACTATATGCTTTCATAATGAATACCAGAAAAAAATACATGGTTGATGACTATTTAATGATTTTTATTTCTTCTTGTTCTTTATTTTTTTTTGTAGGCATCTGACTTTTTTACTCCCATTTTATAGATGAGCAATACACAATACGATACATGAGGAAAATTCAGTGGTTTATCTCTGAAAACCTGTTAGCTCACACTTGACCAAAAGTCCAATAAAACTAGGAAAAAAAAAAATCAAAAATGTAAAGGCTATTTTTTACTCTCCTAATTGTCTATTTCAGGGCAATACAATCCTGTGGGTCTGAATATATGCTAGACACATGAAAAAAATCAGATATAAAGTTTACAGAATTCAATTTGGAAAAAAAAATTAAAAATGTTTCCAGCCAGTTGACATACCTGAGAAATTTATCCTAAATCTCATGTACACACACTTCTCACACTACATCACACTTTTCTCTCTGGGGTCTTTTTCCCTGTTCTGATTCACTTGCCCAAAGTATCCATTTTTGTATGGCACCATCTTTTGGATGAAAAGGCATGATTGTTTTGCTATGGGTGTCCTAATTTCACTTTTGAAGTACATTCTGAGGCTACAGAAGGGCTTGTCTAGAAAACAACAGGCAATCTATAGAAAATATAAGGAGAACATTCTCCTGACTCTGTCAGTGGCTCTGAAACTAATGGAGTGCACCTGTCAAAAATTTTTGACAGATGGCTGGTGACACCAGGTGACTCTGGGATTCTACCAACTCCAGCAGCCACCATATAACTTGCTGTTGGTAAAACGGGCTGTTAGGACCTTGGCCCTCAATTAAAAAAAAAAAAAAAGATTGCCTTTGGATAGAATTAACAAAAAAAAAATGAGATCAAATTTTTCTTAATAATAATTGTGAGTACAGTTAACTTCATTTTCATATTAGCTGGTAGGCATATTCCATACATATGCCATCTTAAAAGCATTCCCACTGCCAGAAAATAAAAGCAAATGACAGACATGCAGAAAAAGTCACATCTGCAGTGTTAATTCAGTGTTGTGGTTTTTTTATTACTTGGCCAATTGTTACACATGACCCCAGTCTTCTCTGTAAAAGGACGGATTCCATTCAGGGAAGTAATGAAATGTTCAATTTTTTTTTTTTAAATCTTCTTTTTTTCTAAAGTATGGCCTTAGGTCTTGTTTGCACTGCATTATTTAAACTCTCCTTTGAAGCCATTTGTTTAGACTTTTCCATGGAGCCCATGACTATATTTCATGAACGGCAATGCCTTTAGTTTTACAACTGCCTATAAAGTATGACTGCAATATTATCCTCCTTTTACACTGGGTAGCTGAAGCACCAAGATTAAAAACCACTGATTTGGGGAACTCACTGTCTGGGCTGACTCAGACTTGAATGCTCTGCCTGCTCACTCTGCCCAAATCTCACTTCCCAAAGACTGCAGCCTCCACATCAGTCCATCAACACCAGATTCTTTGCCGTTTGGGGAACTCCTACCACCAAGTATCAAAAGCAGGTCTTAGAGAAATGGGAAAGGTCATTAGTCAGCACTTTAAAAAATGTATTTTAAGCCGCTTGCCTAGCATCAGGCAAAAATTCTGCAGCAGTATCAGGGACAGAAATAGAAATCAGCTTTTCAATGACCTCATCAGGGGGTAACCTTTGTAGCCTTGCCTCATGCAGGGTACAAGTTCCAGCTTCTGTAAGAGAGAGGCAGGGGGCCCTGAGCAAGTAGCCTCCCTCATGCTCCAAGACATTTCATTCCGAATTTCCAGCCTCCCCTCTCTGAGATTGAAGTTGGGTCCTGTGGTATCAAAGAGCTCAGAGATGTGTCATTAAGTAAGGGATGGGATCTATGCTGGAACAGACCAAAAGTCACTCAGTATCATGTCCAACAATGGTTAATAGAGGTTACTTAGAGAAAAACTACAAGAAACAGTTGAAATATGGACTGACATAACTTTCTACATTGCAAAAATAAGAAGCTTAAGGTTTCTCTCACCTATACCCCCTCCTCCTTCTTCTCCTTTCTTTTTTTTTTTTTTTTCAGGCAAGAATTGCATCCAGGCTAGTGCATTTAACAGCCACTAATGGACATTCAAGAAATAAAGCTGCCTAAATAATTTCTAAACACTTACGTTTCCTGCACAACATCTTACAGCAAGAACCTTCATTAACTGAGAACTATAACAAATATATTATCCAAAATAGCCTACAAACCTGTTTAGCACATTGTCCTTGTGGAGTAGAACTGAACATTTGAAACCCTTGGGTTCAGAAGAGAAATTATCCTGAATCCTGAACGTTAAAAGACAAGTGCTCTAACCTAAATGTACAAATCAAGATAGTCATGTGTAACGTAAGACAGTGAATGAGTCAGGTAAGCTGTTTGAATGTACAGGCTGTTCTGGCAGCCCAACTCCTGTTATAGGGAGGAGTTTCTCTGAGATACACAGTCTACAGGAATAACTCTTGAATAATGTCTTTTACATTTCCAAGCTAATACAAACACAAGGTGTTCACAAATATTCAAGGGGCATTATAGACTTGAAAGCAGATTATATCAAGAAAGCTTTGCTGATATTGATTAATACACCTGAATGCCCACTATGAATAGACCTGCTTACTTTCTCCCCTTGTATAAATCCACATATTTACATACAAAAATATGTATATTTATACATACTAAAGAAAGAGTGAATTTGTCTCTGAAACAAAACTGGAATATGTTAAAAATTCTTTTAAAATAGTATGTATTTTTTAAGTGTCCTCTGTAGATACACTAGATGCCATTTCACCGTAGGATGAAAGGTTGAGAGCTTCACCTTAAATTTCTTTTATGGAGTCCATGGAGGTTGCTAAAACACCAAACTCCAAATAACTTAGGAATATTCAACTCATATGATTAGAAATGTTCTGCTATATAACCTTGAAACAATTATATCTTGCTGGTAGATCAGAATAGTAGCCATACACCAAAACCTTACAGGTATCAGTTCAATGAACCATAATTCAAGGAAATTATAAATGACCGTCCTTTGTCAGGTAGTCATAAAAAGGGAAAGCAATTATACATGACCCCCAAAAGCTTTGTTTTAAAATTTCAGACACTGTTAAGTCCACTATAATTATCCTAACTTATAAGCAGTAAAATGTTTAGTGGGACAACTTAGGGAAGCAGAATCTGAGAGAAATTATGCAGCTAATTGCTCAAGGTGTAATTTACTAAATATTGTTGTAGATTCCTTGTGTCAGGCTGTAATAAAAGGAAGATGTTACTAAATTAGTTTATGCTGGTTAATTAACTCCTAGATAATAACTAACTATACTTTTATGCAATGTAAATCCAATATTTTTAGCCAGACACCTGAGGTTAGACATACAAAGTCTCAAAGTACCAGCTGCTGTACAGATCTTTAGCTTATAAATGGCTGAAAGCAGACAGCCACATTTGAATATTGCTTTGTCACAACACTGCTGTACTGATTCAACAATTAATACAATCTGTTACTTCATTCTGATTGGCCTCTGTATATCTGACATACTTGCTAAAAAATTTGTTCCCTGAAAAATGAAAGTAAGGATGAAAAATGAAAACTGGGATATATGTGGGTTATTATAAACACTGCCCAAGAGTACAGAGGAGCATAGTGCCTAGTTATTTATTTGAGTGCCACATATTTACTTGAGAGTGCTGGGCATTCTTCAATAATGCATATCACCTCAAGCTAGGAAAATGTGACTGGCAAAAGGTAGGGATGCAAATGATGCTGTGTAAGCTTTTTCTTCCTTTCTTCAGTCCTTTATTTGCAGTGGGGAGGGGGGCAGAGGGAGATGGGTGGAAAGAATTTATAAGAAAAGGCTTGGCATGCTACATTTGCTGTCTGGACTTGCTCCTGCTGTTTGCCTTTTAAGTAGTCTTACATGGCTGGTGCTCTAAAAATAAATAAACAAAAATAAGTTAAAAAGCACCACATTTATAAAAAATTTGTTTTGTGAAAAGTCTTGACAGACTTTTAGAACTAGCTATGGAAAAGCAACAGGAAGAAAAGTCATACCTGCACCCTGCCCTCAAAGAGAATCCAAACCAAGTTATAGTTAATAGTTGAAAAGGACACTTTTGGGGTTTTTTGGGCATCCATTTTCAAAGTTTGGAAGAAAAAAGTCCCTGATAAAAATAATTTTTGAAATCATGAAGGTAATTTTCTGTCCCAGTACATTTTTAATACTAAGACTCTACAAGATACAAACTGAAGGAACTCACTGAAGCTGACAGGCCTGAGGATATCACTTAATGCTTTTTCATGTTATTCCTCTGACATATGGCATTCCCAGGAAGGGCAGTACCATGCCAGAAAACCTCAGTTAGACACAGACATTACAACATCACCCTCAGAGGAACTGGGCACAAAAAGTAATGACACAGTGCTACAGCAAACAGGCCATACTAAGAGTGACCATTGAGAAGCTGAACTTAGGACCAATTCACTAGCTTTCATCTGTGAATTTCAGAATTCTTTGGACAGAGTTATCATATTTAACTCAAATCTGGATACGGGATTTCTAATTCTATGCAGCACTCCCAATTCAGGGAAAGTCAATGCCAGAACAAGGATCAGAGCTGAGCTCCTCTGAATTTGTGCCTGATAGGGTTTAACCAGCTGGCTGGACTGTGGGGTTTTGTCAAAACGTTATAAAACTTCATTTTGACGTGCAGATAGTTCACTGGAGGAAAGAAATTCAGACTCTTGGTTGGTGTTCCCTGATACTTGCTGGGCATTTCAGACCAATTAAGGAAAGGATAATGCTGAGGTGGAGTGTGGCTCTTTATTTTATTTATTGGTCAGCGATAGACCAAAAAATCTGTACGATTTCACAAAAGCTCACACTAGTCACAGTGCTAAAGTCACCCTACTCTCTGCCCTGCATCCTTCATGTGAGCTGCTGGTGGAAGATATTTCTCTGCAAGCATCACTTTGTGGTTTTCCAGGACAAGAATGGAGCCATCTTTTTGTGTAAAGCAAGGGTAGTTACTGCTGCTGGGCAACTTCTAACTTCCTTATTGCTCCTTGCAGTACTTGTTAAATGAGACCAGCGTGTTCAGAAGAAAAGTCCATCTTTCTTTATTTTGTGCTTTCACAGTCCTTTACAATTTACTAAATGCTCCCCAGGGGTCAACTTGTGCAGCAGTGCTGTGCATTATGTGGTAACTGCCATGGCAGTACTTACACCGGCACTGGAGAGAATTACACCTGAAACGCTCCCTTTGGTTTTATAGTACAGAGCAGTGCCCTCTGCAATGCCTCCAACTTTACACTACAAAGAGCTACAATGATTCACTGTCCTACTTCAGATTCAAGAGAAA
The DNA here is from genome assembly GCA_024734555.1 of Trochalopteron elliotii. NCBI lineage: Eukaryota > Metazoa > Chordata > Aves > Passeriformes > Leiothrichidae > Trochalopteron > Trochalopteron elliotii. The sequence goes on from JANPWX010000038.1 coordinate 2,345,852, forward strand.
GCAGACTTTTGCCTTGCTATTAAGGAAAGAAAAAAAAAAAAAAAGAAAAAAAAAAAAGGAAGATAAAGCTTTTAGGCATCTCCTGTTCCAGCTGTAAAGATGTGGCAGGCAATGTAAATTGAGCATTCTTGGCAGGTAGCTTCTTCCTAATGTTTATGGGTGAGGTTGTCAGACATGAACAGCAGGGTCAGCCAACTTCTTTCCTACAATAAGTGACACACATTTTTACTTGTAGAGATCTAAGTGATTTTTTGCTCTGGCCACCTTATCCCAGTTTTTGTTTACCAAGCAAAATTTTAAATGAACTTTAAAATTATATTTTAAATTATCTTCAATCAGATGGATGTTAAGTTGCAAAAGACATTTTATTTTGTTTTTTTTCTGCTTCAAGTACTGCACCAATAATTCAGATTTTCTTATCATTACTTTGTAATAATACAAACCAGCTACCACCAAACATATTTACTAATTGTGTATGTAATTAAAAACAAAATAATTAAAACAATTAAAAGCATTCAGTAGATGGGAATTTCTGAAGGAGCCTGTATAGAGTTGGGAAATCAAAATTCATTTTTTTTCTCCAACTTGAAATTGTTTCTTCTGCTTCTTCTGAAATTATAGAATCAGACTATTAGGAGTGCAAGACACCCCTTGAATTCATGGTGAAACACCAATGATATGACATCTCTCCTAGCACCAGGAGGCAAAGCTTTTTTGAAGTTTAAAAAGATAACTTTTTCTTCCAAAACCCTACAAAAATCTTTCTGAGGAAAATAATTATATATTTTTTTTTTTAATCTAAGAGAGACATCAGGGAGACTCACTTATCTCAGTAAGAGAAGAATAATTTCCCCAAAGCTTTCCTGTTACCAAAACTTAATATCATGCATTTGTAGAGAGAACCAACATCTTTTGCAGAAAATGTTATTTCCGTAAGGATTTTGTTTGATTTTTCATAGATTTCTGTATCAATATTTCATCTTATGTTTTTTCATCCCTTTAAGTCATTCCATTAGTATAGGTAAGTGTTAATGTCTTTCTCTTGGTCATTTATTCTTTGGAAGAATGGGCAGAACCATAGAAATCTTATGAGTGCAGTGGCTGCCTAAGCATATGTGCCTTGTGCCTAAATGGCACTCTAGGATGTCCTACCTCATGTCTAGCTGCACTCTCAAATAGATTTAGGATCATCCCCTCTGTCGTGAAACTGCCAACCTTATGTCCACACCTGGGATAGTCTAGGAAACCTAGTAATATCAGTACCGACATCTTTAGGATATGCAGCTGGGTTGCTCTCCAGTTTCAGAGAAGTATTAAAAGACCCAAGTACTGCCAGTAAAACATGTCTTAAGAGTTGTCACTTTCATAACCCTCGTACCTAGAGAGCAGTGTCAGAAACAAGGATGAAGTTGGAAATACCTTCTGGTTCTGCTTTTAAAATACATCTCACATAGACAGAGGAAAGCCCACTGCAACACAAGCTAGGTTCCAGAATTCGAGAATTATCTTGGACAGACATCTTTTCACTCTTCCAAATGCTGTATTAATTAAATTCCCTTGTAATCTTCTGGAGTGGCAGCAAAAAGCTGCTGTTGTGGCAACCCTAGAGCTGTCCCTCACAAACAGGCTCATGCAGAAAAATTCAGTTTAGCTTCTTCTAAATAGCTCAGATACTTGGCTTTAACTGATATTGCAGTTTTCAGAGTAATTGTGACATTTTATTTGTATGACTACAGAGAAAATATAAATATTTCAACAGAGGGATGGAGCCAGTTTCCATTTAGATCAATTAATATTCTCAAGTTTTTCTTCTGAAATTATATCAAGCCCTTATTAAATAAAATTTTATTTTAGTTAAAGGGAATATGGAATGGTAGTATTCTACAGAAGGTAAAAGTGGCCTTTTTTTGTTAAAATGTCTGTATCTGCAGTTTTCTTCCATTTTCAACAGATGCATTAGCTTCACATTTCTACTTTGTACTTAATGTCATAATATGATATAAAAACCCCCAACTCTGTTTTTTCATTATGCTGAGCTTTACTAGCATAATTATTCTTCAGGCTTCACTTAATTATATGCCCCACCATGTGCTACTTTTCAACATCCTAAGTGGTACCACCTTACTGTTAGGAATATTAAACAATGAAAGGCAACACTCTTTTGTTTGGTTACACAGCATGCTGTGTCTGAATTCAGTCTCCTCTCATAGATCCCCCTCCCATCTTCTGAATTATATCCTTTATATTATATCCTTTCAAAGAAGGGAACTTACAGTCATACTTGCTCTAAAATGCTAGGTTTGTGTGTGGTTTTTTTGTATTTCTCACGTCCCAGATATTCCCCAGTTATTCAGAAAGAAATTAATAAATAAATATATAAATATTAAAAAAAATAAAAAGAAGAAGAATGAAAAAAGAAAAAGAGAAAATTTGAGAGAAACTACAGAGCTTCAGAAGTTTTATTTCAGGTATTTTTTTTCTTACCCTGTCAAAATGACAAGCTTGTAATCAAGGTGAAAAATAAAGCATTGGAAAAACTACTTATCTGCAAATGGTATTTCTTAGATACCTAACATTGTGTTTACTTTAAAGAATGGAAATAGTTAAGAATAAATGAAAAAAATAAACAAACCAGAGAGTGATTAAAAAGATTCCAAAGTTCTTGATCCAATTAAATTGCATCACAGAATCACAGAATCAGTTAGGTTGGAAAAGAACTCTACAATCATTGAGTCTAATCTAAGACCTAACACCTTCAAGTCAACTAAACCATGGCAATAAGTCACATGTCCAGTCTTTCCTCAAGCACCTCCAGTCCATCCAATGTTGGATGAGAGTTCTAATCAAGCCTTTTACATCCCCATAGTTTTTTCATTATAATCCAAAAACACAGAACCTTCTGACCACACAAATGTTAAACATTGACAGTTTGACTAACCAACCCAGAAATGCTACTTTTAAATAAGAGTGTAGTTTTTCCTGAGAATAATTTTAAAGAGTTTGATTTTAATAAACATATTGACAATGTCCAAGTAAGTGAGACAAATGGAATTTTTATATAGTCAACACTTTATCATCCAGAAAAACTGTGAACCCTTGGTCACTGAAGTAAAAAAAGTCACCCATTAGTTAAATCAGTTTTTTTGTCAAACTGAAAATGAGGAGCTATTAGAAATGTCACAAAGACAGAAAGCTATTTTAATAGATTTGCCCAAATAAAGTTCATTTTGCTTTATTTTGTGGCTTATTTTCTTTCACAATATTCCAAGTCATGATTCTAAAACATAACCTCTCCAAAAACAACAAAAAAGGAAACCAACAAACCAAAAAACAAAAGCTCAAATTAAATCTTACTGATAAATCATCCTGAAAAACAAAGTAACCTGTCAATCATTTCCAATCAACAAATCCTAACATTTAATCACAAGCATATTCACACTTCAACATGGATCCACTTCTGTCTTTAAGCTTCTAATTAATAATTGTGTTGTCAAAATGCAGAATCATGAATAGTCCTTAAGGCTTTTCCTGTACAGAAGATGATGAATACTTGTACTTAGCCAATCAAAAGTTCATTTAGTTGTTAAAGAATATTTGTCTTTAAAGTAGAATCATTTAATTATAAAATTATTACAATTGGAAAAAGCCTTTAAGATCATCAAGTCCAACCATTAACCCAGCCCTGCCAAGTCTACTAAACCATGTCCCCAAGTAGGTTCAAACATTCAAAAGGGCAGGTTTTTGCCAATTTCAATATAATTTTGAATGTTAAAGCAAGTGAATATCTAATTAATGATTATCGAAAAATGCATTTCTCTCTAGGCTGTGGACTACTGCTCCATGGATCTTAGTACAACGGATTTATTGCACCAGGGTGGATACTATGGGGCAAATTATATCACCCATACTGATACTTCATATCAAGGATGTAATTTTTTTTACAGAGTGTAGATGCACGAAAAAAAACAGTGGAACAAATTTTTGCTGATTCACTGGATAATGAAGACTAGAGAAAGAGAGAGAGATAAAAACCAGATTGCAAGGTGAGTATATCAAGTACTGGACAGTTTCTTTCTGCTAAAGCTCAGATGAAAATTAGTCTTTGGTGGGTTTCTGCTTAGCAGCTACCTTTGAAAGAAAAACTTTCTCATTTTGCAATGATTTCTGGAGCTTCCAGTTCCCCCTTGGCTTCTCGGTCCTGCATCATGAAGGACCTCCCAGTTATCAAATTTACTTGAAAACTGTTGTCTCATAGGCAGGCAAGTGAGGCAAAATAACGCCCAAAGACAAATGTTGACACTCTTGCTTTTTGCCTCTCAAGAAAATTCCTTTCATAGGCTGAAACTGCTATGGTAGCTGTTTCATTGATCTATATAAAAATTAAAGCAGAGGAAATACCTGTAGTTAAAATGATGAAAGTCAATTTATTTGCTGAAAAAAAATTGAATAATTTTGTATGCAGATAGCTGAAGCTTTGCCAAAGTTTTTCATCATCTCTCTGAAGTTTTCCAATGGGTTGAGAAGGCATTATAGTAGGGATTTTGCATTGTCATTGGCTTACCTCAAAGGGATATGCAATATCCATTGTAGACAAAAATAGCCTATTTTATTTTGAAATTCTTACATTTGCTCTCATCAGCTGCATAATGAAAGATTACAGTTTTATTCAATAAGAGATCTCTCCCTTTTCAAGCTAAATGTACTTCACTACATTGGTTTATGAAGCATGCTTTTGTTTCTTTGATGTTTTTAAAATTAACAAAACTGCATAAAGTCACTTGGGGAATAGCTAAAAGAAATTGAATTCTTTAGCTGAAAAGATTTGCACATGCATCATCTTTTCCTGGATAAATAATCAGGAATAGTGATCTTGTCCTAGCTGATCACAGACTGATAATGATCAAATGGTACTTTTCAAAGACTGTCTTGTTTGGGAGTTGCACTGGCTCTCTCAGTTTCCAGTTTCCCACCTTGCTGGGAGAAGTTGCAGTAATCTGTTCCTATCCTCAGCATTCTCTTTCCTTAAAGAACTGTCCACAAGAGGGCTAGGCATAGCAAGATTAAAAACACAAAACAAAATTCCTTAAAAATTTACTGAAGACAGCAATGTCATAATTTAATCTTGATATGAACTGGGATTTTCCTGAAATGCAGCAGTTATTGTAGAGAGAAATTCATAAGACTGTGATATGGTTAAATTTGTACAACCTGTGGATGTTCAGAAAGCTTAACTGTCAACTGAAAATTACAGCATAGCAAAAATGACAGCAGAGCAGCATTGTTCATAAAAACTTATTTGACTAATATTTTGTTCCAAAACCAAACAATCAGATAACAGATACTATGAAGCAGCAAAAGAAGTATTTTCAAGTGCTAAATAAGGAACTTGTCTTGCAAGTAAACAGTTTTTCCCTAAGGCTACTCTCTACCTTCATGATTTATTGTCAACCTTCAAAATTGGAAGGAAAAAAGCAACAACAACAAAAAAAACCAAAACAAACAAACAACAAAACCCCACAAAAAAACCCAAAAAACCAAACCAACCAAACAAACAAAACAACAACAAAAAAATAGACAAAAACAAGAAAAAAACAAAACCAGACAAATAAAAAACCCCAAAAAAAGAGTAAAAAGCCAAACCAAAAACCAACCCAAAAAACCCAAACCACCAGAAAACACCCCCAATGTAACATCTATTCTGCTTTCTTTTCTGCTTTTTCAGTGTGTACTTATACCAAACATGCCTGTGCTGGTGAAGATGGGAAAAAAGAGAAATTAACAATGTGAAAAATATAAATTCACCAGGATTTATCCATTTGTTATACCTTTTAAAAAATTAAATATGCTATTTGAGCCCTATGAGAACACTTATTCCTTCATCAAACTGACAGGTCTTAATGAATCAAACAGATTTTGGAGACAACTCTATACACAAAAGAAAATATAATTCTTTCATGGATAGAATGTTGTTTACTTTAGCACTGTTCAAAGAAGGGAATGAAGTTTTCTATCCGGCCAGCCTGATAATTGTCTCCAGTCGTCCCCATATTTTTTTTTTGGGACATGGTGAGGACACCCCTCACCAACAGCACCCTAAATAGCATGGACAAAACAGCCTAGTTACTGTCCTGCTCTCCAATGTGCCTTCCTTCCAAGAAACACCCCCAACTTCAATTTTGTTTGGGACCAACACCCTCAGTGGTACTAAGAGCTAAAAAAGGCGGAAATCAAACTGAAATTTCAGTGAAGGTTAAATTCAGAATAATTGCAGTCAATATGCATAAATTAGTATAAAATCATAACGCAGTATAAAATCCTACCATAACATTTCTGCATCTATTTTATTTTTTTTGGTTGGTTGGTTTGTTAAAAAGTTCTGATCATATGATTCTAAGCAAGTTAGGAACTCCAGGTTTCAAAAACTTTCTTTAGTCAAAATGAATGTATCATACTGCAAAGACACTTCTACATTATTCTGTGTATGAACCAACTGGGAAAAAAAAAAGTTTATAAAAAGGAATAGGTTTATAAAAAAAGTAAAACAGCATCAAGGTTTTCTCTATAAAAAGCTTAGTTTCACATGTTTTCCATAAACTCAGGCTACAGACTATGCTTAATCAGCTTTTCTTTTTTTTTCTTTTCTCTTATAAAAACTAAGAAAAATCAGGAAAAAGCCTTTGGATTCAAGCCTAAAGTCTCATTTTAAGGTTCTGTGCGATTTTCTCCCAGCTGCCTAATGGTAGAGAGAGACAATGGTAGACAGAGAGCTATAAAATGTTCTACTATACATAAAAAGCTATATTGAACAACCATTTTTAAAGTTTCAAATCAAGTACTCAAGAGACAGCAAAGCAAGAATTAACTCCCTCTCTTCATATCTAAAATCATGTAGTCTTTAAATATACCATGACACAGGATTTTTTTTCTAGATCCTCCCCCCACCTCATATGGAGTATGGGAAAAATGGAGTTAAATTAATCAGCAGGTTTTCAACATTTTGCTATTTTTTATTTTTCAGTGTGTGTTCCTAGGCCTCACCCATGCACACCACTCTTACTATGAGCTGAAGACAGAATTATTCATTCCCTTCTGGGCTTCCCTATGGTGCTCATCATGCAAAGCTCTGAGAGCTTCCTGAAGGTTAATTTATCTTAACAAAACCTCTCCGAAGTGACAAGGTAATATATTCCACTTTACAGACAGGCAGCAGAGACACATAGACAACAGCCAGTGCTGAGCTACCCAGGGTCCGGGCTGTGGAATTTTGTCACATTTTATAATAATCTGCATCTTCAATCACAGCATCCATTCACTTTAATTGCAACTGTGACTTCTCAGTGCTTCTTCATCTGAGCCATCAAGGTCCTGAGGTCGGCATTCAGAAATGAGAAGCATGCTGTTATTGACCCTATGTGAAACATCTGGTGTAACTGCCTGGAGAGGAAGGCATTCATTCCCTTCCAATGCATGTAAAGCGTAAGTACCACACATGACAGTGTTCTCTACTTTCCAGGCCTAAGCAAGAATCCATTCTTACACTAGCAGAACTTTGTCTAATGAGTGAAGTATGAAATCAGGTTAAAAATAGGAGGGCTTCACCTGAAGCTTGGAATGAAAGGAATGGATTAAGATAACGAACAAACTTCATTATATTTTCTAACTTCCAACCCTTTCATTGATGCCTCATTTTGTTGCAGAATCTTTCTTTTCTCTTACCTTTCTCCTGTTTCTCCAGATACTAATTGAAGAGGGGGTTGTGCAGCTAGTCCCTTTTCATGTCTGTTCACTCTGTGAAAATGTCATATATGTGCTAAGGCAGCATTCAGGGCTCTGAGGAATTTTGGCACCATGAATGAACACAAACTTCTAAGAGATGTGAGCTGCTATTGAGAAATGAAACCCATATTTATTTACATTTTGATATTGACCAAATGTGCAGGAATTTTCACAAGAGTGAAATGTCCAAACATGATAGCTCTGTAAAATATCGTGCTTCTGATCTGAAGAGGAATAGTGTAAGAGTATTTAAAATAAAAGATCTTAAAAGTAAAATGGGACTAATTTCTAACATTTTTATAATCCTCTCCTCTTCCACTGCTGGTTTCATAGATAGTTGACATACACTTGAGTAAGTGGAGAAAACACAAAGGTAACAACCACCACTTGAAACCCTGAAAGGCAGATCTAGCATAGAAACGTTACAACCCAAATGTATAGTTTCACAAAGCATGGATCTACAAACTATGAGTGTGGCTTGTGTTTATGCAGAACAGTAATCAGAACAAGCAGTCTCAAGGAAGCAACTAAAAGCATCACTTGGCAAGTGTTCTTCAAAATGGCACTTGTCTCAAATGCTTTTAGTTTTGAAGGATTCTACATTTATTCTCTGTCATGAGTGAGGTTATGATGTTGCTTTCATCATGAAATAGCAGTCAATTGTATTAAAATTTTGGGGAGCCCACATGACATCATATACAAATGTGAGAAATTCTTGTCCCCAAAGAACTTAAGGCATAAAAAATTTGTTTAGATTTTCTGTCTTTAAAGATCAAAAATTCTCTGATCGTAGACAAGGCTGTCATTGGTTCGGGTACTAATAATTCTATGTGTGTGTTATCTCCTTTGACTGAATAAATATGCAATTATGTAAGAAGTCCCTGAGACTCTTGGCTTTGATAGTTGACCCTGCAAAAGTTCTTTTCCAAATTATTACCAAAATAATTACTACTGAGTCATGGTCATATATAATTTTATACTGTTGAATAGATACATTCTGGGAGAAGCCCATATGAGTTATTTTGTTAACTTGTTTTATCAAAACTGAAGAGCGTTCCTCAGTGAGAAGAACCAGCCTCTATTTCAACCTCTATAAATCACAAATTTCATCAGACAACATAAAATTTGCCTTAAAATTGTAAAGAAATCTTTGAAATAATTATGAAAAATGAAAAGCTGAAAATATCAGTCAAAATGAAAAAAAATATTAAAAATAACTTGTTTTGTTTTCATTTTTATTTAGCTTGTTGGATAGCAACACAGTCATGGTCTCAAACATGAGCTGATCAGTATCCTGCAGGGCAAGGCAGCCCATGTCAGTCCATGTCTTTATGGGACTAAAGCACTCCAACCTTATGGCTGGTTAGACGAATAACTTTAATTTCTAACTTTTACTGAGCTTGGAATCACAACCTCCATAATCACTTTTTTCCTTAAGAGCTAGAACAGATGCATAGACCTGATATCTGTAAGCTGAGCAGAGTGATGAACATGCAGAGCCATTCCTGATTTTGAAGGAGCATTTTACCTGGAACATGGATTGAAGTCATAATAAGATACAGAAGAGGCCTACATAATTCAGCTCCAAGGCATCATACATGGGTCTTCCATTATTACATGTCATTGGCATGTTTGAAAAGTAATTCCACTGTGGATGGACATCTTTTTTTCTGACCTGGGAGGATGTCCAGTGATGTCTCATCTGTTAGAATCATTGAGAGGGAGGAAAAAAGGCATCGCGAAGCTCACATGAACCATATCATTGGTGCTATAAAGCACAACTGATACTTCTGACTTAAGTTGGACTATATTAAAGCTCTTTCTACAGCACACAAGGCAGAGATTTCATACAAGGTAACTAGACAAATTCACTTCCCAGATTCATACAGCATGGTTGATTGTGAAGAAGTCACACCTATCACGGTGAAATTTAACACTGATAATGCAAGGTGGATTATTTCTGCTTTCTATTTGAAGTATTTCATAGAATCATATGGCTTGTTGCAGCTCATGAATAAAATAAAAATAATAAACATATAACCAAGTTATAGGATTTGTTCCATTAAATCCATTTCCTAATACATCCTCTGTTCTGATATTTTAATAACCGTATATACTATTTTGTATCTCCCTGGGACAGTAATTTAAGATTTCCTTAGTTCCATTGACTGCAAGATATTTGGGAGAGTTATTCTTGCTTCTAAATTACAAATTGATTAAATTAAATGTACCTATCACGTGTCTTGAATTGGAATAAGGCAAATAAAAGAGAAAAAAGTGATCTGTTTTTGTTTTTTGCTTTCCTCCTGAACCAGGTGATACTGCTTGAATTCTTTCTCCTCTGGTCTAATTTACATTTAACTTGGCTGCTGATAATATGTCTCTAATTTTTAATTTCATGTGATTACTGATGACGTACATGGGTTTGGAGTGAATCCTATAATCAGCCTTCATTTTCAGGAGTGACTTAGGATTTTGGCTACCCATCTGAAAAGGAACTGATTTCTTTTACAGAAATTATTGAAACATTCACCGTCTGAACTTCTAAAGTTCTCTACAGTGTGTATTTAATCATTGAATAACTGACAAACCTCGACTATTTCAGATAATTTAGGTCTACCACCTTTAAAGACTGATGCTTTTCTTTTCTGGTGCTTTTTCTTAACAGGCTTTCTTTGGTTTTGAATATATCCATCATGACCTCCTTTAAAGTAATTAAATCTCTGTGCTAATAGGAAATCTTTCAAGTAACACAATTGTTTTCCCATTTGGGGGATCATTTAAATAATTTAAATTATATTTGATTTATTGTAATATTTTTTTTACTCAGAATTATTGCTAAGTTTAAGTTATGACATGAGTGGAATAGGCTATTGCCATGGAGAAATGGCTCCCTTATTTTCATACATAAAAATGGGAACTTACACAATTATGAAAAAAAAAAGCTAAAATTTAGACAAAAAGATTGTTCTCCAGTCAGATATCATTAGTTCTGTGAAAGAGATCTCTGCAGCTGTGTCAGATGTCTTGTATGCATGAAATAATTTGGCTAGTGCAGTGAGTAAGGTGAAAGTTGCATTTTGTGCCATTGTGCAACTGCTGCACTCCCATTGCCAGGAATGACAGAACCTGTCCTGTTCCAGAAAAACATACTGCCTGTGCAGATAAAATTCTCTTAATTTGGTACCATCTTGTAGCTTTTTTTAGTTTGTGATTAGCAGTTAAGTTCAGCTGTTTGGCTGGCTGAGTGATTAGCAGGTGCTCTTTTCAGTTTCTATTTAATCTTTGTCTCAGCCTTCAGAAGGTATTTGGTGATTGCTTAGTGCAACAAGCACTTTCTAGATGGCTTCTTACTGCAAGCAGCAGGGTGGTTACAGCCAGAGAACTTCTCTCAGTGCAGATGTGTTTCAGGGTGTTTTGAATACCCAACACAGTCAAGGTTAGTCTCTTCTCCGAACAGTATTAATATACATAGGCATAAAACAGGGAGCAAGGAAGAAAATATTCACTGCAGGAGGAAAAATTCTTTAATATACTGTAAACACCTTCTCTAGTGCACATAAATATATCCATTAATGTGAGTAATCTGTAAGATATGATATCTAGCTAAATATTTTTCTGTAGAAATGTGTATAATGCAACCTAAGCACACTCTAAGGATCATCCTCTTTATCTTCCTTTGAAGACAAAATGAAGTAATTTTAATGTAAGATGCTAGAAGCATAGTTATTTGGAACAGGCAATAGCAAGTGCGACAGGATTACTGAGTAACTATTTTCCCCTTAGATTCTGTAAGAGGGAAAGAAAAAGGAGAAAACAGAAACAGCTTAACTCACCAAAAATCAAACCACTGCATTGCCCTCTTAGCCACTGAATGTTTTGGGATGAAAGATCGAAGATTACATCAAAAAAGAAAGACGCTCCCTCTGCCATAAGCTGTACACTATTCAAAAAAACCCCCCCAAAAAAAAAACAACCCAAAAAAACCCCAACCAACAACCAAAAACCCCAAAGAAACAAAACAAGAACCCACCAAAAAACCTGCAGATCGACCCCAGCATCAGAGGCAGGAGAAGTTAGAACAGGTAGAGGGGTAGAGTATGGGGAGAGAGAGGGAAGGGTTAAAGGCATTATCGCAGCCATTAGAAAGAAAAGTTGTAGCAATACAAGCACAGTAGACTTCTCTTTCCCCCCCTGCCCCCCCTCCTTTTCTTTCCCCTACTCGTCTCTTCCCAAGCTGGATCAGTGTGTAGGGAGGGCAGTCATCACGCCATCCTGAGCAGCAAGAGCTGACGTTGGACGAAGCTGCCAGGTAGCTGAAAAAAGGCACAGAAGGCAGCTGATACCCACTTTTCAACGGTTTGTGTTTTTTTTTTAGTCTGTATCTGGACTTCAAGCAACACAGCGCCTGAGACAGCTCATCTGAACCACACTGTATTGCAATACTCGCTCTTCTCAAAGAAAAAGGCTTCACTGAGCAGCAGAATGCTGCCAGTGTCGCAGCTAGGGCTACAATACAGAGCCTTTTTGTAACATTGCACATTTCTTTCTGTTCAGATATTTGAAATACATACATACACTTATATATCAGTTCTTTCTTTTTTGAGGACACCTTTGGCTTTTTTTTTTTTTTTTTTTTTTTTTTTTTTTTTTTTTTTTTTACCCTGATGTGACTTCTTCATCTTGGAATGATGGGGATCTTTCTAGCTTATATTGGATTCATTTTCTTTTCAGTTATGTATATCCAACAAGGACTTTCTACCCAAGGTAAGATCACTTATTGTCAAATATGTGTGTGTCTGGTTTACTATGCTAAAACAGACTGAGAACAGGAGTGGGGTGGGGAGGGGGGTGAGGAAAGGAAGAAAGGGGAAAAGAAGGAAAACTATGAAAATATGTAAAGAGATGAGGACACCAAGCATTAGTTTGTACAAACAAAATTGTCTGTAAATAGGAAAAGAAGTGAGAAGTTTCCCCAAAGTAGAAATATAAAAGGGTTCCTTTATTTACATGCAAAGAGGGAAATAACAGGCACCTTGCAGAAGCGTGAAGGGGTGCTTGGAAATAGACATACATGTGTTTGGGTTGTGCATGTTGTTATACAGGCATGTTTGCATACAATAAACACCTACCCGTGCATGCATAATTATTGCATTCAGACCAAGTACCGGCTGGCTAAGCCTACTGCTTCTCTTAAAATATTGCAGTCTCCTTCCGTGCTGCGTTCCCTTTCCTCTCTTATTATCCTGCAATCCTCAGAGTCAGACCTTCATTCCTATTCCGTGACTATGTGCATTTCTACCATTCTCCCCCCACCAAAAAAAAAAAAAAAAAAAAGAAAAAAAAAGGGAGAAAAAGACAAAATCGACTTCTTTGAATACCTCCCCCACCCCCGTCGTCTCCATCCCTCCCTCTCCGCCGAAAGGCGCGCCTTGCATTTCAAGCAGCCCCGGCGCTGCAGGAGCGGGTTGTCCGGGACCCCGAGGCTGCGGCGCCGCCGTCAGCACCATGGACAGATCCCGCTGCTCCATCCCGGTCCTGCTCCCGCTTCCCCCTCCCACCGCCCCCGCCCGCCCTCCCCTGCCCGCAGCTTGGCAGTGCCGCCGAGGGGATGCCGCCACTATCCCCTCCGTGTCCCCACGCCGCTCACTCGTACTGACCAGAAGGGGAGAGAAGGAGCAAACCGAAAAAAACCCACACCAAACCAAACCAAACCAAAAAACCCCAAAACAAACTTACTAGCCCTGAACACACAAAATGCACGGTCCTTTTGGTAGTTTAACTCGGTGACTGGCTGGCTGGTGGGGGGTCAGAAAAAGGGGCACCGTGGAATATAAAGCTAGAGCTTTGAAAGTATTTGTTGCCAGGCACGAATGTTAGGGGAAAGAAAAGTAACGCTGGTTACCAAATTATCCCACCAATTCCAGGTTGGCTAGGAAGACTGTATAAAGAGAGGGGGAGAGGGGAGGAGACAATGAACAATATTTCTTTCGCATCACATTTCCTTCAGATCATAACATGCTCTAGTCAATCTGTAGCAATTCATAACAGACAGAGACATTGCAGTCTTTCCAAATTTTCCCCTTCTTGAACCACAGCATTTATTTATTAGACTGTTTGTCTGCAGTCCCCCTCCCTCGACTATCATGATTCATTATGTTGCACAATTTTAAAGTGAGTGATAGGGAGGATGAGAAGGAAGTGAAGACTGTGACTTAAAGAATTACTGATGTCTTGGACAATGTATAAAAGCATTAGCTTTTATACCTAGCAGTGGTAAACTGAAATGGACAGATCCTGTTTGTTGAAGGACTGAGACACAAATATGAAGGTTAGTTCTAGAAAGTGTCTGCTGGGACTGAGAAACAGAAGGTGAATTGATTTTTGGTCTGATTATGCAAACAGAGGTTCTCATAATCTGACTAAGTCAGGTAAAGCCTTTGAAAAGGACATTTGACGAGTGATTGTAACACTCACTCAGAAGAGCACCCAGAGGTGCCTGTGACAACAGCTGCTTCGGCTGGCTGTGTGATGTTTAACAATTTAAAAGTCTACAGCTCAGCCCTACAAAATACAATAAATCTGTCTGATTTTTTTCCCTCTCCTAAAGTGGTCTTGTATAAAATCCCTCAGTGAGTCTGGTGAAATACTGCATTCTGCCCAAGGGTATTCAGACCTAATTATGTGAAACTTCACCAGCTCATGGAAGCAAGCAGGGGAATCTATAGCATTTCCCATGAGCAGAATTGAGAGTGTAAAGAGGGTGAATTTGTGCATAAGGGAGGAAAAAAAATAAGGTGAATTTGTGCATATATCTCACACATACCTGGGTGTGAAAAAAAACAGGGAAGATAATGTGTGGGAAACTCGGGGCATGGCGGGGGGGTGGTGGGGGAGAATGAAAAGAGTGGGAATAAGAAAACAGAGAATTTTAAAAGGGGGGGGAGGGAGAAGGGAACAATAAAAAAGACAACACAAGAAGCAGAGCATAAATGATTAGTAGGTAGCAACATGTTATGCATTTGTTTTACAGCAAAATTCACAGAGTTTCCTCGAAATGTCACGGCCACTGAAGGGCAGAATGTTGAGATGTCTTGTGCTTTCCAAAGTGGCTCTACTTCAGTGTACCTTGAAATCCAGTGGTGGTTCCTGCGGGCAGCTGAGGACCAAGAGGCTGGAGCTGAGGTGACAGGCACTCAGGTACTGATCCTCTGCCATGGGGTCCTAAAACCATGTGGAAAATGCTACAGAAAAACGGGGAGGAAAGGGGGGAAGGAAAGAAGGGAAGAGCAGAGGCAAGGAGCAGAGAGAGTTTCTGTATCTCCCTAGGGACTTAATTTTGACTATTGAAATAACAGAGCAGGAACCTGGAGAGAAAACTGCCCACCTCAGGGGTTGGTGGCTTTGGTGCCTGTCACTTCCACGATGGAGCTAGGGCTGTTCACAAGACCACACAGGTTTTCCAAAGTCTATTTCCCCACACACCTTCTTTTTTTTTTTTTTTTTTTTTTTTTTTTTTTTTTTTTTTTTTTTTTTTTTTTTTCCCTCTCTATTTCATTTTCCCTTGGAAAGCAGCTGTTCAAAGATTGCTCCTTGTGGGAATTTTATATCTCCCGTGTGGCAAGATCCTACACGTGCCTTCCAATTTCCAGCTAGCGCAGTCGGGCTGTCAGCACCAACTCCATATGCAGCTGCCACAGGAGGGCACACGCAGGAGGGGGCGGGGGAGGCGGGGGGGAACCAATGCCCCTAAAGAAGTAAAAACCCCAAATCAGACAGCAGCGTGACTTCATCCTTCTGAGCAGGACAAGGAAGGGCCATGTCCACTCACACTGCTATCAGGGGACGCTCCTCCCTATGGCCGCTGCTATCTGCTCACCGGGCTCGGCAAAAGACGCCCCTGAGAGGAGGGAGGGCGGAGGGTGCGCGAGTCCGCGCCGCTCGGTCGCCCGTGCCGGCTGTCCACGGGTGTTCCCTGGCTGTCCCTGGTTGTCCCCGGGCTGTCCCAGGCGCGGCCCGCAGGTGGCAGGCGCGGCACGCCGCTCCCCAGGCTCGGCGGCGGGGCGGGAGCGGCGCGGTGTGGAGCGCGCAGCGGGGCGGGGGCCGGAGACCCACGGCGGCGCTCCTTTCCCTGCAGGTGGAGCTCCTGCCCGAACGGGACCTGGACAGCGACGGCACGAAGATCAGCGTAAGTGTCGACGAGGGCGCGGGCAGTCCCCGCAGGCTGGGGGTCCCTTCCCCAGTCAGGGCCCACCCCACCTCCGAGCGCCGCGTCTCCTCCCCATCCGGCCCGCAGACTGCGGGTAGTCCGAAGCCCGCAGCTCAGTGGTTGGACTCGGTGACCTCAGAGGTCTTTTCCACATAGTTGATTCTATAAGTCTATGACTACTTCCTTGACGGCCGTGGGAAAGGGTGTCAGGACAGCCTTTCCCCATGCAGCCCCCCACACTCCTGGACATGGAGGCATCGACCAGGCTTGGCCGAGGCAAAGTCTATTGGCACACCCTGTTTGTACCCTGTGAAGAATCCAGTCTGAACCCATGCCTGCATTTCTTGTTTTCATTTACCCTGGGCACCTGCTGAGTCTGCCTTAGCACTCCAAAGTTGGTTTTAAGACTGAAATTTGTCCATGAAGCAGCACTTTTCCTTTAGCGGGGTGCGCAACTGCTTACTTAAATGGGTGTTTTGTCAGGTCCATACCCTCTGGCAGAAAGAAAGCTCAGAAAGGCTTTGGACAAAACGTCCCCACTGGGAGCAATCTCAGGTCTTTGCCACTGAGACTCTGTTTTACGAAAGTGAGATTCTGACACCAGAGTTACCAGTCTGCTGCTTAGAGATTAAACCAGAATCTTATCTCAACAGAATTATAAAGCAGCGTTGCTCCATTCCCCCTCCAGCAGTTCCCTGCAGGGAGACGATGCCTTCCACAGACTCATGTCCTGAGTCAGGCACAGCCAGAAGGCTGCTTGTGACCTCAGAATAGGTCAGATCCTCCTCCCTCAGCATCCCAAGAAATGTGTGGTGGTGGGATGAAGGTGTGGTGGTGCTCACTGCAGTGGAAAGACACAGATACTTAGGAGATACTGCAGCATGAATATTCCTTTTGAGTCCAGAGGGGTTTTCCCTTTCTCTGGCACAATCGTTTTGGAAGTGTTTTTTAGCTGCAGACAAGCCTTTAAGTACCAGCAAAGCTTAAGACAGCAACAAATAAAGGGGAATAATTTCTGACAAATCCTTTACTCTGCTGTTTTTTGACGCCTACAAATAACAAACCAAATAATTACATCAGGTCAAAGTGCACCTAAGTATAGCTGAAAGGCATTTATAAATGAGAACTTAGGTATGCTGCGTTCAATACAATACATATTCTAGCCATACTTACATTTTCTGTGACACTTCTCTCCATCAACTAGGAACGATTTGTGTCATGGACCATAACTTCAGTTGCATTTGTAGACTGTCTTAGAAATGAGGCTCCCATGTGGATCTTGGATACTATTCCACTAGACACAGGGCTAGCAGATAATTCATTCCTTATCAATACTAGCTCATTTGAAATCCCTGAAGTAATCCATAAAAACCGAGACACAGTATAGACTGTAAAGCTTGTCTCATCTTTGAAGTTACAAATCTCTTTCATTATATATAATAATAATTCATGAGAAGGTATTTACAGTGCTCCTATAAGCTTGCATAAAACATTTATTTTGTATTTGTGATAAACATAGTCAACATTATGTAGATGTCTAAATCTACTTTTTATCTGCTTTTTGCAAATGTGGCCTTTATTTTTGAAGGCATACACAGCTCCATTAGTACTAATGTAAATTATCATCATAAAGAGAAAATTGAAGTACATTTAATAAACGTTTTTAAAAAATCTAGATATGTGTTGAAATACACCATTTCTATCTATTCTAAGTGATAAAGGAGCACAAACCGAAAACATCCATATGTGTTGCTTGCAACAATTTCTAAATTTGAAATGCTAAAGTCAAAAACCATTCTGTTTCTCACCAAGGCTATGCAGCGCTGTTAACTTTGTAGCTCTTGCATAGGAGCAGATGAAGGCACAATATGACCTACCAATCCTCTTTCCATTCATATGAATCTTCTTTAATCCTTTTGCTGAAAATGTATTGTTCAGTAGAGATATATTATTATTGAATATGATTTAAATAACTATCCAGCACTTTCTGTGCAATTAATATTGCATACATTATGCCTGTAAGTATGTAATCCATACTTGCAACTCAGTTTGCCAAGTATAAATTCAGAGCTGGGTACAGCACAACAGGCTATAAAGTCCATCCAGTACCTTAAAGCAATGACATATTCATGACTATTGCTCTTCAATTTATCAAGAAGGCAGAATAGGTGCCTTGCCAACACTGGTTACTACAGTAGGCCAAGCTATCAGAGGCAATATATTGTACAATTCCCAATAACACATTTCTAGCTTCAGTCTGGCAGTTCTCTGTTTTTCTGATCTGCCATGTATTCATCATCTTGATGTCTCCTTGTTGGCTGTCATTGATAGGACACAAACATTTGCATCCCTGTTTATGTAATGGTGAAGTAAACCAGGTTCAGAAGTTCTTCAAAGCTGAAGATTTATATCCCACTGAATACCTTTTAACTGGCTTCCTGTGGGGCAACAGATATTAATTCAGATAGAGAGTAATAGAAAATTAATTAAATATAAATTCTCTAAAGTGATGAACATACGGAAAGGAATCTGTGTTAACTTTTCCCAGTGCTTCTTAATATCTATCACACATTTCTGGATGTATAATTTACTCATGTGTGTTATAATTATATGAAATAAAAATATGTTATGTTGGACTCAGATGTTAGATAGAATTAAAAATAAATCAGGAGTCTTATTTTAGCTGACAACTCTTAAAACAATTCTGAATGTGTGCTTCTAATAAGTACACAGATAAACAATACAAAAGAAACAACCTGACACAATTTGACTTTTTATTATTAGCAGAAAAAAATACCAGAAGTTGAGACACACTTGAAGGAGACAAACTGAATGTAAAATAGAGTTTCAGTGTACTGAAGAGTACAAGCTAATCTAATAAATAGTTGTTAACATAGTTTAAATTTTGGCAAACATCTCCAACAAAATTGTTAATGCACTAGTTCAGAAACTGAGTTATTCAATAAAGCCAACTAACTGGAAAGGTTTAACCAATAAAGTGCACGGATACTAGGTTTACATAAGGAAGCTCATTAAGAATGTTCATGATCTTAAGCAATTAATTGGAATGAACATGGTAGTTTGTTTTTTTTTTTTCTGAAGCAAATTAGATTTCAGAGCAAACCATCTAAGCATGATGGATATGGAAAGATTTGGAAAGAAGATGTCAGGCATCCTCACAGATACAATTAGCCATACTCATCCTTGATGTAACTTCCCTGCAGTAAGCACAATCACACCATTGAGTAAATCGGTTTTTCCTAAGAGAGAAGAATTCATGACAATGTTTTTTTCTCTGCTTTTTCCCCCCACCCTGGAAAATTTGCAGACAGTGAAAGTACAAGGGAATGACATCTCCCACAAGCTGCAGATTTCAAAAGTGAGGAAAAAGGATGAAGGCTTGTATGAGTGCAGGGTGACCGATGCCAACTATGGAGACCTTCAGGAGTACAAGGCACAGGCATTTCTCAAAGTCAACGCTAACAGCCACTCCCGGCGAATGCAAGCCTTTGAGGCATCCCCCATGTGGTTGCAAGACATGAAACCTCGTAAAAACATCTCAGCAGCTGTCCCAAGTAGCATCCACAATTCTGCCAATCAGCGCGTACGTGCCACCTCCAGTCCTGAAGCAGCAGCCAAAATCCCCAAACAAAGTCCACAATCAGGTATGGTAAAGCATTTTGAGCTTTCATTTGATTGCTTACCGGCATGTAAAAGGAGGCTAAACCATAAGGTAACCAGGAATTGTGACTAGGAAGAGTGTGGTGCTCATTTGTTCCTCTTTCTCTCTGGTTCTATTCTTCCTGCTATCTTTTTACTTCCTAAAATCTGAAGAATAAATTTCTGAGCAGAAGAAGCAAAAAAACCTTAAACTTCTCTGTGTGGATTTTATCTCTACCAGTTTTACCCACCTAAGGCTGGCTCTCAAATCAAAACTTAATTTTCCCTGTAGTGTGTGTGGAGAGACAGGGGCATGTAAGCGAATGGCTCATCTCATTTTAAGATGTCTGTGCATGATAAATTAAACAAAACACTCATCCAGATGTGTTTCTTCCTAAGTTATTTTGCACCTGTCACCTAACATATCTTCAACATTTGTTAAAATTTGTTTATTTTCACTGTCAATCCTATTTTCATAAGGAACTTGACTTCTAAATCTAAGCAGACCTTAGATAGATCAGATAGTTTCTCTGATGTGTGGGCTTTAGAAAGACCGTGGGTGTGTCAGAGAATGTGTTTGTCATCTTCAGATGCTTGATCATTGACTTTGAATCAAGGGTTAAAATGGCAGTGCCTCCATTGTCAGCCATGTAGAAATTAACATTCTATACATTCTGTTGGAGGATTTTGTTCAGCACTGCATACATAACTTATAATCAATATAAGTCTTCATTTTCTACATTGATACTGTAGAATTCACAGTTATGCAAAGGCACATGAATACACAGGAGGTGTAGTTCTGTATGAAGACAATAGAGAAATGGACAAGATAAAAACTTGAGATTTGTAAATGCTTAAATAGCCTCTGGAAGACAAACTGAAAGTTTAATGGTTTCTGAGTTACTTCTGTTTACACCGAGGGCCAGTGTAAGGCACAAAATCACAACCTGCCTTAAAATATATAATGAAAACTAATTAACTGATGCATCATTTTTCTGCTAGGATATTGTTAAAAACTGAATACAACAAATTTCTTAGCACACCTCTTGTGAAATCACTTCAAAGTTACCGGCAAGACAAGTTAGAAAGACTTTTTTATTAGGAAAATGTATTTCCTTACAGATTGGAACAATATGATTTTTCATATAAAAATTCTTATTGCTGTTAAAAAAGATGATGCATATACTATCACTATTTTACCTCTGTATGCACTTTTTAAAATTTATGTAAGTTTTGTTCAGTTTTCTTTCCCTGAAATGGAGCCACTTTCATTTTTAAGCTCTTCCAAAAATATCTAAGCTGTTAGAAGAAAATAAATATTTCACTTGATTTAAAACCACCATTCTACCATGACTTTCCTTTCAGATAAACATATATACTTCTTATTTTCCATTGGACTCATACATTTCAAAGCAGCAGACTTTTCCATAAAGGGAAAACTCTGCTTTCTATTCCATGCTACATGAAATTAATTAAAATAGTCAGAGGTTTATGAAATATGTAGCAACAGACTATACTGCATTGCGGCCAAAGTGTGCACAAAACAGCTAATCCACTAAATCATTTTGGATATATAACTTATTCTATAGTATTGTTTATGTTCTTAGCCCAAGCAGTGTCTTGACTGATTAATGGACATTTCTTGATTGAGATCTTGTAGGTTATTATACAGAAAGATCCTTGTTAAAAAAAAACAAACTTTAATTTTTCACTTGAGCAAAGATTAATGCAGATCAAGTACAGACAATCTTAATCAAAAATAATTTAAATATTAAATAGATAAAATATAGTTTAGTTTATTAGTTATTTTTTATGACAAAGCACAGACAAATGCTGCATTCATCAGAGGTGTATCTTATATACTGAAGAAACTTATATACTGAAGAAACAAAAGTGTATCAGGAATCATTCATATGCTTAATTTCAATTTAATGGTCACCAGCTCCCCAAGTGATTGGTGATATTTCTGGCATCAGATTTAAACATCAGTTCAATTGTTGAGAACCAAGGTTTGTTTTCCTTTACTTGAGAATATCTTGGCCTGGCTCACTGGCTCCAGTGAGCGAGATTTGGATTTTCATTCAATTTTACGGTTGTTCTACAGTAATAGTAATAGAAATACCCGCAGGAGCACAAGGAAGGGGGCAGTTTTAGCTTTATCTAACTTAGGGAAGCAACTTCAGCTGAGGAGGGGATATGTCAGTTGTGAGACCTCAAAGAAAGCAGAAATTAGGTGTTATAGATGTTAATACTCTATCTTTTTATGATACAGAATCAACACAGCCTCCTTACTTTATCAAATTAGAAAGTCTTCCCCTCTCTAACATCTTGCTAACCGTATTTATGCATGCACAGGAGTGCTGTGTGATTACATTACATGTAAGCAATGTATCCATCCAGCCTAGAACTTAGAAACACGTTTGAATACAAATGTTTCATAATTAAGTACATATTTGTACTTGAAAGACATACAGGTTGTGATGTTTGTTCATGTTGAGTAAAACATTGACTTCAGCACTACTGCTTGAAGAGAAAAGTACTATTAACCATAGGTAATTGTATCAAATGTTCTCCAGTATAGAGAGCTGGTATGTAGTTATTGGCAAACAATAAATTTTACTGCTTACAAATAATTGTGAAATACATGTACAACAATGGGAAACATGACACTGTGGAATTATTGGGAATTCTGTATTCAGCTGCTGCTGGAGAACTCAGCTACTAATATATGAAAAATGGATTCTGATAATATGAGTATTTTGTCCCCAAAGTTTATTTGTAAAAGGTAGATAAAATTCTCCTTGACTCCTATCCCGAAGTACACTGCAGAATTTTGTTTCTTTTTTAACAATAGATATTTACTATGTAGCTCTGTAAAAGCATTTTACAGTCACTACCATTTTAAAACATCAGCACTTCCCAACAGATATTTCTGCTATTCTCTTAGTTTGCTCCAAAGTAAGAATATCTGTAATAACTGTTAGGGAGCTATATAGCCACAGCTGATAAATTCAAGTACTGGGAGGCCTATTCAGTATTTTGCACTGCTCTTAAAAATATTATGTGACTGTAAAAGAAAAAGTATATTTATTACTTATAAGCATAATGGAGATTCAATACAGGAAGAAACAGCTAATGAGAACATCTCCCACAGAGAGTCTTCATATAAAACACTAAGAAGCACTAAATGACTGTCTCAAAGTCAAAAAAGTCAGGAAAGCAGAAGTTAAAGCCAACACAGCTTGACCCTTTCATTTCATAATTATGGGCTGCAGCAAATGAAGTAACCCATCACAGCTTAATAGGAATCTGAGTAATTTGACAGAGTAATCTGCATACATCCAGAAAAATGTCCCATGCAGGTGGAGTGACAGAATTTTTTTTTCCTGAATAATTCATAACAACCTATCTTAGTCCAAAGGTGAAAGTACAGAGTTGTGACAAAGCTCTGCAATTCTAAGGAATTAAATGGGGTCCAAGAGCTATAATGAAATCAGGTGAAAGGAAGCGAAATAATCTCCAAGCTTCAGCAAATGCCATTATTTCATGGATACAAATCTAAACTAACTCTGCTGCCTGCATTCAAGTCACTCAACATTTATAGCAACAAAACGAGCTGAAGCATTTGTTGTGCTGAGAATGAGTATATCCCCCAAGCTCTTCCTGTTCTGCCAATGCTCTGTTAAAGCACTCAAAGCCATTAGTTGCTTTTCAGTCTCAAGAAGATCAGTCTCAGAGAATTAAAAATGAAGAAGTGACGATTAGGTCAATTTTTCTGCCTGCTTATATACAGACTCTGCACATTTCTAGCAACTTTTTTTTCTTTCATGAAGTAACAAATTCATCCATTAGGCTATCTACATGCCGGAACTTCCTGTGGTGATGGCAGAATTCCAACAAGTGACTTGAAAAGGAACTCGGAAGAGAAGGTGGTACTTACCTAGGCAGAGTGACCTGGATTCTTGACATCATAAATCACACTGAGAAGCTTATCATCAGGCATGAATGCAAAGAAAAAGAGTATATTTTTTTTTCTTCAGTCTGTTCATATTGATAAATGAAGGACATTACTTCCTGTCTCCATTTTTATCTAGAGAATCTAAGAAACTTTTATCATCAATCTATTTTAAGCAAAAATTTTATGTCAAGTTTGGAATCTTTCAGGATATAAACTAGTTTCCATATTGGGATTTTTATTCTTTTTAATTTATGTTCCATATCCTCTCGAAGAACAGGAGCAAAATGTCTGCTCTAGCCTCTACCAAGGTGACAGCCGCCATTACTGTTTTCTTTGGCTTTCATAGTTACTGTTTTAGAAACTGATTACCTGTAAGGTTGGGGGGCACCAACCATTACTGTGATTGTGGGATAGCAAAAAGTCAAGTCTCTGTTTCCTTTGGACATCACGAAGGCAAAGGCCCAATGATGGTTTTGTTCTTCTTGTTCTGAAGCTTATTCAGCTGTTCTCAGAAATACTTGCAAAAACACTATTACAATTTACACATGTATACACTGCGACCTCTGTTTTTACTTGAAATACACACTATGATTCCCTCTTCATGAAAAGATTCTGCTCTACTTCTTTTAGCTTCTCAAAATAATCAAATCAATTCAAACCATGTTAGTTGATGTAACCCTAATAACTAGTTACCTCTTGACCTTGAAACTGTAAACGTCTTCTGAGAAGTGCTAATATGCTCTGAATAAATTCATTGATAAAGCAACATCTTTACAGCAGCTAACCCTCCACTCTTAGTTGTTTTAAGGCCAGGATTTCCAATGCAAAATCCACTCAATAATGCCTTATGCTTCTTTAAAAAAAAACCCACATCTTAATTTCATATCTGTGTGTACTTATTGATAGAACAAAATGCATACAAGTACTTAAAATCCTGTTCCTAGCGCTTAGTTCACCTAGACCCAGAAACAATCTCTCCTTGGTGTATCTGCAGTTCTGACTCCTGTCACAAGCACGACATTATCTACTTTTTGTAACCATCCCTCATTGCCATTGCCAGTCACTGATATTATACCACTGTCAATTTCTGTTCATTCCTATCCCTCTTATAAAAACACAGATCAGAGAATTAAGAGAAGAAAACAATCACCAGCCACTACTTGTTCCTTTTCTTGTTCTATAATTTTGAGCATCTGTGCAATCCCACATGCCCATACCAGACTGAGTACTTGGGTAACATGCTCTTTCTGAAATCAGAGGTACTATTATCAACCTTATTTATGTCCATGGTTAAACACTATTAATAAATCACAAGAGAAAGTAATGGTCTTCTGAAATTTCTTGCAACAATAATGGGATTTGTGGTTAAATATATGGCAGCATCACTGTACCTCGTACTTCTGTAAAAATGATGGTATTTGGATGCTGCATTAGTTATTTTTCTCTTATGAAGCCAGTCATGAAACAGTGAGAACAGACACAGCAGAAACTAAATGTACAAAGTCTAAGAAAATGATTTTGCCCTTTACCCATCTACATTGTAGTTTATATAATGCACGTGTACTGAGATATTTCCTATTCTTTTAGTAACATTACCAGTGTGTTTCACTGTCTGTCACTGCTACATATGCACTTCATCATATGCACTTTCTTTTAGCTACTTAAAAATAAACCTTTCAGATTAACATCATGTTGAGAGCAAAATTCACATACAAAAATCTGGTAGGAGACTATTCAAGAGCTCCCAGAGTAGCAGAATCACAGTAGTTCTATTCTACATGCCTGATACAATGTTCTTTGGTAAATACCACTGGAAAGATTGCAGGTGGACACATACTCAGTAAACAAAGAGAAGAAAATAAAGGAAGAAGAGAAAAAAAAAGGGGTGGAGGGGAAGCTGTGTATGATTTGTTTGTCAGCTCACTCAAATTGCTTTTCATTGCATCACAATCAGACAGATTGCACTGGGTCATCAGAGATTGCAGCATATGTGACAGGGCCTGCTCTTGAAATAACTGACGGGATTTCCTTGCTTCAGAACACAACCCATTTGTTACTTGACAGATAAACAGCAAAGCAGAGGATATTTTCACTTTTTTCAGATGAGAAGCAGGAAGTTTCCCATCTATGGTGCCCTACTTCATTATGAAAATCCTTTGCATCACATAAAATGAAAAAGAATGGGTGCAATTATTTGCTGGCTGGAATGGATACAACTCTGCTGAAGTCTAAAGGATGTCATTCATCTAAAATAGCAAAAAATTTGGCTAAAGGATGAGGATGAAGATGAATTCTCTTCTACTCATATTGTGAGCGTGAAGTATAAGAAGAATTGAAGCTTTGCCATGCTTGTACCACCGGAAAAAGTTTGGGGCAATGAAGGTTTCTGGGAACTGAATGAGGGGAAGGAAAACACCTGGAAACTGCTCTTTTCAGCTCAGAGATTCAGGGGGAGAGGGCATTCTTGATGGCAGGTTTTGTTGCTTCATTTTTTTTCTGTGTGCTTTTTCTTCACCCTTGATCAACTTTTTTCTAGTGTTTCACTTTGAAACCTTAGCCTAGGCCTGCTAGAAAGCTCAACAATTTCATTATCTTCCTATTCCCTACAGCGGGATTTTATATTTAAATAAATCATTTAAAAGTTTCAAAGATATTCCAGAGACTGTTACTATATTTGCGCTACAGTAATAATCAATTAATTCTTCTTTGTTGATGACAAAGCTGGATGGTATTTGAAGAGCAACTAATGATCTTGCTGCCTACCTTGAGAAGAGAAGACTCTACTCCAAACTCCATTTTACCCTATCATAAGGAAGTTGCCACTGTACTTTTTGGCAGTGCAAATTGTTATCCTGTCTGTGTGTGGGTGGTCTAGTCAGATCCATCTCACTGAAGTTTGTTCCCCCACCTACTCACAAATGCTACTATCTTGGAAAAAAGCCACTAATTTTCTGTGAGTAAAAATGTGAAAGTTAGTTGCACAGCCCCGTTTACAGTGATTCAAACATTTGTGTGTTCATCAACCAACAAAAATACAAACCAAAAATCTGGATGCTACTTCTGCTGCCATTCTTATTTCTACCGCTGTTATTACCTCAGCTGCTGTTGTTTCCTGGGACACTGACTGAGGATTTTGGCCACCAAATCACAGCCACAGACAGGCCTATAAGGATTATAAAAATGACTTCAACAAGACTACAGAAGATGGTGTATCCGTCTCCAGTTCATTCTGTGCCACTGAAGAAAAGAGTTGAAAAGACAAGATATTTTGTCAAGGAGCAACAATAAATCAGTCATGAAGCCAAGAACTAGCAGTAGGTCTCACAGGGAGCTATACATTCAGAGCATGCAAGGCCCTTTACTAGAATTATAATGTTAGATAATATGACTACATAGGTTTGTGCCTGTCTGAAATGCTGAGAAAACAAGTCAGTTATCTATTTTGTACTTTTCTGAATTATTACCACACATTCAATGTCTACTATTTAGTGGCCATCTTTTACCTGAATAGTCTTTGAATGATGATTAATGATATTTCATGGTTATGATTGATCCCACATCTCAGATGTATTTGTCATAAATACTTTGAGCTTAATTCTCACAATCCACCATTTTCAAACTAATGTACTGTAGTTGTAGGGGTGATTTAAAAAAAAATTGCATCCTTTTTTTTTTTTTTTTTAATATATTTGCTAAACAGAAATAACAAGGATGAGGGTTTTGGATTGTGAACACTGAGTTAGCTCTAGCAGTTTAAGATGTTGCCACGCGAAGTATTTGTCTTGCTCCAATCAGAAGTTATTGCCTCAAATCTGGATGGCAGGAGGAAATATGTGTCCATTGCACTGCTTTCCTAGCTCACAGTGTCAAGCCTCTATATTGTTATAATGGCATCTATGACAGCTGATAAACTAAAACAGAGCTCTTAAATTGAGATAGGTGAAGAGATTACATGGGGTTTGCCTGTATCACTTCTTCTATTGGGGATTTAATTTCCATAAGAGGGGGAGGCAGAGAGATGAAGGCACTATCATCTTAAACTGCTCCAGCTAAACCCATTAAAAACTTGTGAGTCATAGCTCTTAGACAGAGGCACCTTCTGTTAGTCAGAGACATTGTTCTAATCTCTATAATAACTGCGTTATTCACCAGGCAAACAAAGGATCAGAGGAATGGTCCCTGCCTCAAAACACTTACTATCTAGGAATCAGACAGAAGAAAACACACTCATCCAGTGGAAACCTAGCTGAATTCCATGAAAATAGCTCATATAGATGATATAAATGGAAGGAGACCAGGTTGACTAACTGTATGTCAAACATAAGCCTAAGTGTCAGGTGTGAAAAATGAGAAAAGGGGGACTGCATGTCACATATTGAAATAGTTACAAAAATAATAATTTTTATTCTGTTTTATAATACCTTCTTTGTATATGTTTTTCATTACAATGCTGTTGAAGATGATAGTGTAATATTAAATATCACTCACTTAAATTTTCTTTCCAATAGATGAAAGGATTAACAAGATACAAAAAACAAAGGGGCAAAAAGACAAGTGCAATTCTCTTTTCCTTCAAATAAGAGTCCTGTTGTAACTTTATGGTATCTTTCAAAGGTGGCTCCGTTTACTGTTTAATTAAATGTGGCATATATCAAGTATACACACATTTATATACACGTTATAAAAATGCTGAGCAGTTTGTGTTGGAGTCATGTTTAGTTATAGCAACACAAGCTGGCTACTAAAAAAAGAGTCAATTCAAGCATTTTTGTTAACAGCCTAAATTCCACCTTCATTCAGTATAGGGCATAATCATATGAAAGTATAGGATGAAGATGAGTTACCACAGAACAGTCAGAAAAAACTGCATTTGCTTTAGAATCAGCCATTTCATACAGATAAATACAAATGTACCCGTTTATGTTTTTTTCTGTCACACTTAAAAAAGGCTCTAAGATATTTTTTATCCATGGTTATGAGAGATGGGATGAAAGAGAAGAATGAGAAGGAAAAGTGCCCAGTGCTGATAAGAGCAGTCAAAAAACCTACTGCCAGTTGTTCTGAAACACTAACAATTATCAATTATCATTTGGTTACGCTTGCACCCCTCCCCCTCAGCTTTGAACTACTGCAATAGGCATTGTTTCCTGGACTGCTTCTCACACTAGTTTTATTTAAATAGCTAACACTGATATTTCACAGACTATATGCAAACACCTCTTTTAGCAACCGTTTTCCTAAAAAGTACTCTCTCACTGAAATAGAAACAGCTGAAGTCAATGCATTACTTACACATGTGAAAAGATGTGTAAAAACTTTGCAAGTCCAAATACCAGCTAAAGGAAGGAAGAGAAATAGGTTGTCTGCTACAAATGGCTGATGTCTGGATATTTGTTACTGTAAGGCAGAATGTCATTCTCCTGAGGAAGTCAGGGAAGGTGGAGAAATTGGCTAAATCAAGTATGCTATCCAGTTAACCTTTCTGAAATACTGTGTTCAAACTCAAAAGTCACTTTTGGCTGTTTTCTTCAGAAAACTACAAACATCTATAAATGTTGATGAACTGCTTGTTTTAATTATATGTTTAAGGATCTCACACCTTCCTCCTGTCTGTTCAAGGCAAAAGGATGATAGGATTGAATCATATTGGTGATCTCGTTTTCATCTTTGAGAAAGACGTTAGAGATTCTCTTAGCTTCTTCACAGTGCATGATGGCCCAATTAGGAAGCCTTGTTCTATGCATGAGATTAAAAAATGAGATATGAACAAGAGCACTTCTTAAAGAATTAAACAGGGAATGATGACTCTCAGATATGTTTTAGTCGAAAGACAAAAATGACAAGATTTAAATGTTTCTCTAGGTAGGAGTTAATGTCAGGAATGATGTAGAAAGTGATCTGGATGTAAAATTCCAGGTTATTTCATACCAGTATAGCCTTAAGTCTACTTCTGTTCATCTTGGCATAGTGAAAATGCAGAAGTCAAAGTCCCACTCCTCTTTCTTTCTCCTTTCATACTGCTATCTGTTCTCCTTTTATAATTTTACTATGGCTTGTTCTGGACTACTGCCTGAAGCCAAGTATCATTGTTCCTACACGCTACCAATATTTGAAGTCTCCACTAGTTTTTTTCTCTTCCAAATATTTCCATCTCAAGTTTACATTAGAACATGACCTGAAGTGTAGCTGGCAGCAAGGTAAAGGCTGTGACCTGCCTTAGCCCACAAAGGGCTCCAGAAGTCATTGTGGCTCAGATTTCTGGAAGAACTCTCTCCTCTGTTTAGGATTGGACAGCTTTAACTTTTTTTGCCCCATTACAAGACTGAACACCTCTGGGTGCCTTAACTAGTAAAAGCTAAGGATTAAGCCTCCATCTGGAATCCCATCTCTCTCATCCCTTCTGGGCATCACTAACAGAAAAGGAATAGATATCAGATGAATGCAAAGTCCAAGTAGACTTCAGGGAAATTCAATACATAATCTGTTCTAAGTTTCTTCTGCTGTGTGAGACAAATTCATTTGCCCTCTGCAGTATGTGATGAACAACTCCCATGATTTTAAGCTGATTACTGTACAGCCAATGGCGAAAGATGAAGTAAAAGCCTAAGCAAAAGGGTTCATTGAATATGAATGATACTCACTGCTCATCATCATTCAGTCATTCAGTTCCCCAAAATCTAACACAGATGACTGAGCCCTAAAAAGACTTGAGAAGTTATTCCCTCAAAGAGGGAAAGGGAAATTTTGCATTTGTGGATAAGAAAATTTCTTCCTGAGTGTGGGTATATTTATCCCATCACTATAGAAGAGATACACACAATTGTGATTTATGCACTTCAGAGGAATAAGAATGATAGCAATTGATAGGCCAGAGGGAAAGAATCTATTTATTGAAAACCTGAGTGAGACATATTCAAATAAAAAATTAAAAAAAAATCAGCTGTACTTAGTTTTACCTGTCTTTATGGTAATAAAACTTCAAATATCCTCCAAGTAATCTTATGGTTCATTTATGTCCCCAGTAAAATTAAGGTAGGTTGGATTTCAAATCCAACAGTATAAAGCAAAGCTAAATGTTGCAAAACTAGGCACTAAAAGGTGGAAAATCTCAGCACAAACCTGAAAAACAAAACCTCCAAGGTTTCAATACCTCTGTGATTTCAGAAATCAGTAGAACAACAAAATTAACTCATACCCAGCACAGCCCAAATATATGTCTCTGAAATACATGTATTGATATTTTGGCCTAATGTAATACGTACAGAGAATTTGGGATGAACTTTTGTGTGACTGCCTGTATTTCTCCTGTACTGGTCCGTACAAAACCAGGACTCTACCGAGGCTTTGCTCTTTCCTGTGATCAGTGGGTTACTACTGAAACTCAAGGATAACCTAACTAAACTTATATGTTTAGTAAAGTACTAAAGAAATGCTGTTGAATTTTCAGATTCCTTCTGTTATTTGTATGAGAATTCCTTCAGATTCCTTCATTATTTGTCTGAGAATGCACTGTGCATTGTACACACAACAGTAAGGAGATAATTTTCAGAGGCTCTGACAGGTATTGAGGCTCAGAATGCTGGATGCTATTACATCCCAGAGAAATCCTAAACCTTAGTAAGCACAAGGGATGCCAAAATAGCTAAACTGCAATTCTGGCAGATGCAAACTGTTTGAGACCCCAGATGATTTACTGTGTAAGGCTCTCTTACAAATATGCTAAAATTTTAGTTCCTGAGGCAGCTGCTTTGTTCACAATTCAGTGTTTCATCCAGTGGTGAAAAATAAATGGGCAAAATTATTCAAACATTCTTGCTTGCATCCCCAAATCCCACGTATCAGACACAAATTTTGTCTGATCAATATCTTAGTGTAGGCAAGGGGTCATGCCTGATGGCATGCAGGCATGGAATGATTAACTACGTTTTTGACCAGCTGCATTTTACTGAGAATTTATACATTCTGGTGACTTTATTTTATATTTAGGTGCTCTAAAATTAATTTAATTAACAGAGGAAAATTGATGTTTAGCTGTGGGGTTCATACACTATGTGCCTTGCAATACAAGCATTTGTGGCAGAGATTTTTTTTATTTTAAACACTAGGGTCACAAGTATTTATTACTATTTTTTTCTTTGTGTTCCTAACATTTAAGCAAATCATAAATTGGAATAAAACGCAGTTTCAAACACTTTAATGGCATGAGCTAATCTTTCATGCTGTTGCACAAAAACTTATGATCACATGCCTTTGGCAAAATAGCATTTGTTTACAGGAGAAAGCGAAGTATTTCAGAGACATTTGCCCTTTTGGATATATGTTAGGAGTAGGAAATAAAAGACAACTAATGGGGATTTACATATCACAAGAAGAATGTAACTGGATCCCTGTGACTGACAGGTGAAACTGTGAGAATGGTGAGATTGTCTGACCCACACATCAAGTGGAATTTAACTAATAATGTAGAAATAATACACACATACATTACCTGACAGTTCTTCCTCTGAGTGACTGTCTTTGAGGATTACATAATTGCAGTCCAGCTTTACCCAATGTTGTTGACCTGCAATAAAATTTCTTTTAGCTCTCATTATGTTAATTAGAAAATAATGCTTGAAATGGTGGGATAATGAGTAATCAGTGTAGTAAATCCACAGCCAGAGAGACAGCTTTTAACTTACATTAACATGCTCACAGTTCAGATGACACTATTCAAGTCCTAGTCAGAATGGTAGACTAAAACAACACCTGCATGGAAGTCTAAATTTGGATGTAGTGGAATTGAGTCTCTGATTTAAGTGCCCCATGACTTCGAGATTCTAAGTCAAAATGGAAATTTATGAATACTTTTTGTCACTTGTTTTTTTTCAAGATGAAAAACAAAATAACAAAATATGAGCAAAAACTACAGAACAGAAAAAGGAAAAAAATATGAAAAAACTGCTTTCAGTTTTCCCATGTTCTTGTTCTACATTTGCAGCTTTCACTCTTGCAAAATCTAAACAAATGCTTAGGTTCATGAAAGAAAAAAAATATAATTCCTTTGTTCTGGAAAAGAAAAATGAAGCTTTAGTATACTTAAATTTCAATTTTATTTCATAAAGCATCACTGAAAATATGAGAGCACACTTAATAGCCATATATGTCATTGTCGATTGCAAGTCAATTTTATGTGGGCTGATATATGACCAAAAATTTCTCTGTTTGAATTAAACAGCATTTTGGAAACTATTAAATCAGATTAAGATCTAATAACCAGTTCCCAAAACCTTGCAGAGGACACTGTCTATTACAGTTTTTTCCAACAATCCTAATAGCCCCTTTCTTCACATAAAAACTGAAATTGTTTTAGTTGTCATTTCCCCTAATTTTTTTCCAGTATGTTCAGAATTCTTTAGCTTGTACTTACTGCATGTACTCTAATCTAAATCCCCTGCAAGCTAGACAAACTTGCTGTTCAGAGAAGAGCATGGATGTAGAACATGTGAAATGAATTGGAGGGAAGTCATGATTTATGCAGAAACTGAACATTATAAATAAAAAGACCACATGTATGCATTATATATTATCCCGTAATTTGGGGATCTACAGATTGAATTATTGAAAAAAAGCAAAATGAAAAGAAAAATCAGAGAATATTTGGTCTGCAAATATGGTGCTGCTTTTCCACTGTGACATATTTTAAGTTAAACTTATATCATACTTTTTCTCTTCTGCACATTACAGCTTTAAAATTCTGAAATTGTAACATCATTATTTGTTATAAAACTCTTTTAAAATACATTCATGAGATTCTTCCAAGTCCCATTTTATGTATTTTGTGCAGACAAAATGTATCTCCAAAGGGCTCTTTGGAGTTGTATTGAGACATATTTCCTTGGTTCAATCAAACTGAAAAAAAAACCTGAATAAAATAAGTAAAAATAATTTAATACATCAGGAAATGATCTAACACTAACAAAGATTCTAAATAAGTTTTGCTAACTTCAGAAAGGAAAGAAAAGCCTTCATAAAAATCTGTGAAATGACAGCTTTTGCAGAGAGAACAAAGTCATGTTGCAGTAAAACCAAAACCAGAAATTGAACTCTTGAGTTCAAGATAATAAATACTGTCTGTGTGAGAACAACACACAGGAAAAAGTTGCAGCAAATTTGCTTGTGCATTTGCTTGTTTGTAATACAGAACAAGAGTCCTGAGAAGCACAGCAAACTATGGCAGTGTAGTACAAGTGATGTTATCAGAGGGGCCAGAGAGCAGTGGGCTTCACACTCATGTCTTCTTTCAGTAGAAGCTAAGCTCAGATATCCCTTGGACTTCTCCTGGAAAAATGTTAGCAATGTCTTTGAGACAAGTTCTCATTTAAGAGTTAATATTTATTTAGCAATTCAGTTCACACATGTATAATTGAAGTAGTACTATTGCTTAGAAGGTCTTGTGAATGTGACAGAGGACTAAGAGTGTTTTGTGGCAACCACTATATATGTAACATTTCACACCATGTATTTATCACAGCAATGAGTGTTGATCTAAAATCTGTGATTTAATCCCCAGTTCAAGAAGGAAAAAATTGCTAAAGACAGGAACAGAAATACTTCTTGCTTCACTTATAGTTGGCAGATACGCAGAATAGTGTTACATCTGAAAACTTTAAAAAAATGAGCACTTGCCTGGATTGCTTTTTGCTTTCATTGAGTATACTTCTTATGACAAGAAAAATATGTTTTTGGGGGCTGCATTGAAATCCATAATTTAGTTTAATATTAAGTTCTTTACAAAAATTTCTGATACATGATTAATAGATTAAAACAAAACAAAACAAAACAATTTATTACAAGTCCATCATTATCATGGACTGCTTATAACACCGTTGTTGCCCTGTTATAGGACTGATGCCTCTAACCATCAATAATATTTATAATTTTCAAATACACAACACAGATAAAAAATCTATTAATCATGCATCGACTTGTTATAATCTGAACTTCTACTTACAGTGTTACCAAATTACACTTATAGATTTGACCTTAAGTAATTAGTTTCAAATTCTGAATGTAATTCTAGATGATATGGGGAGTTATCAAGCACTGAGACTTGGCATGTAAGACAACTAAATACTCGTGCCCTTGGTGTATGAACATTTCAGTTTAATCAGCCTAGCCCCAAATGGTTTTATTATGCTAGCATACTAAATATAGAGTCATGGGTTTATAAATAATTATATGGGTTATTATTTTTTTCATGGCTTTTTAAAAAGAAAACAAAGTCTGGGGTAATATAATTTCTCAAAAATAAATACTCCAAATCTTTTGGCAATCTGTTTCCCCCTTGTAAATAGAACAGCCATTTGCCTGTATCTTTTTTGTTAGCAATCAATGATATGATGCTGGAAATGATTTTGTAAAGAACACGCTGAGGTGTTTGTCTTTGTTCCTCTTGGTTTATGGTTTCATAGACAATATTGTATAAAAAGACAGACAAGAAAAAAAAAAGCAAATCAAAACAAGAAAACCCCTCCCTGGGACTGAAATACTTTGTATGTGTTGTTATTTGCAGTGCATGCCAAGACATTCATGGGCACCAGAGCCAACCTGGCGAGCTAATTAAATAAATAAATGTATGTGTTTAAAACAGCCTTATAAGGAGCATTGGAAATCTGCAAGATGAGCGAATATCTTATAACTTCTTCCGCAGGTGCGAGGATAGCTACAAGCCATGGACTTTCTGTCCTGCTTCTTGTTTGTGGCTTTGTGAAGGGTGCTTTGCTTTAATCTAAAAGTGCTGACTTTTTCCAATATCACTTTCTCTTCTTAAAGCAAAGAGCAAATCGCCTGTAAAATCCACGGAGCGGACAGCAAAGTTGACCCTAACCTCCAACCACCACTCTGCACCCAATGTACTCTAAATCTCTACACAAGGAGCACCTTCTTCAGGAAGTACAAACAAAATTACTAAATAAATAAAATAAAATAAAATGAAATAAATATTATAAAAAAGAAGAGGATACCACATGTTTTCTTGATATATCTTATTTTCTTTGGCGTATCACTGATATTTTATTTGAAGAGAACTGGTGTGATGTAATCAAACATTTTGTAACAGCAAGACCTAGTTTCCTTTTCTTTCGGCAAGGAGAAGCCTCATCCTTGACTTCTCAGGGGCTGGCCTGCGAGTCCTCAGTGTTACAGAAATAACCGTGGATGACATTTGGTTTCCTACGATGAAAGAACCATTCCAGCCTGGAAGCAAAAAGAGGCCAAATAATGAAACAAACCATAGTGATTAAACATAAATAGAATACAGACAAACTTTATCAAAAAGCCTTTTTTTTTTTTTTTTTTTTTTTTGGCATGAGGAACAGGGAGGAGAAAATATATTCTACAAAGCGGCTCAGCAGACTAGGGGATGTTGTTTCTGAAAGACATGTGAGGATATTTTTCTTTCGAGTTATTTTTCTTTTTGCTTTTCAATATATTATTCTTTTCTCCCTTTTGAGGTTTTTTTTTTCTGTCCTTCTGATTGTTTCTTGTTTAATGGTGGCAAATACCATCTTAGGCCAACCCCTGATGACTATGTGGAGGTTTATATATATACATCCTTTTTTTTTGTGTGTGTGTGTGTTCTATATTTCAGTGTGTTTTCTCTAATTTTGCAACTCCTGTATATGCAAAACTAACTTAAATTCTGTAAATTGCTTACAGTCTGTGTGATATAACTTCAGAGTAGACATACTTTGGTCCTCCTGCAAGCCAGTTTTTAATATTATCTATATGTCGTGCCACCAAGCAACATCTTTATTTCCTTTTTTGACAAAACACCACTTTTTAGTTTGTAATTCAGTAATGTGTGGATTTTGTAATGCATATCTTCACTTTGACTGATTTGACCCCCTTCAGCCCTCTGTTTACTCTGTAAATGCACATTAAAATTTGTTATGGTCTCTAGACAATGAATTATATTTAGTTTGTATGTTGTGTTGGAGTTCAGATGCTGAAAGCTCTTTGAACTTGTGATGTTTATAGAAGATGAAGTGATTCAATCACTAGAGACTGTAAAATGCAGGTTTGCAGTCAAGTACTGCACATAAAGGAGGGTAAGAAACAGAAAACAGACAAATAAACCAGAACATGTCTTTAAGGATGTTCTTTTGCTAAAGAGTTTTAGGAAAGTGAATTTCTTACACTGATAAAATATATTTGCATCAAGCTCCTTCTACATGGCCAAAGAAGTGTCTTTCTTTGCTTTTTCTGAAAGTGGATTGTCATTACTCATTGATACTCTTAATTAAAATACTTTCTGTCTGTGAACTGAATGTGAGAATTTTGCTGTTGAGTGAAGTAATATGTGTTACATGAATTACATTCATTAATGCAGGAAGCAAAAATTGCTGCCATTTGCAGCTGCAATCAGGAAGGTTTTTTCTTTTTCCCGTCTTTCCACTGATGATGAAAAATTCACACCCTTTCATTTATCAGCACAGACAATCACATACACCACATGCTTATTATGATCTATTTATAGCAGCATTAAGTAGCTGCAGTGTGGTCAGCTGTGTGATTTCTCCTCACTTTGTAAGTACTGCAGAAGAAATTTTAAAAGTGTGTTTATTATCTCGCCAGTCTGTGGTCTACAGGCCTAACATTTTATTTCAAAATACTCATAAGTCTGATGTCTTTCCCCATTACTTTCAAAGGATAAAGAACAAATAAAGGCATAGGATCAACGTTTTGTTAACCTAATGCTTTGGAAGAGGATAAAATATTTGTGCAGATCTAATTTCCCATAAATTCTGTAGTATAAGCTTGACTGGGAATAGTCAGTCTTTCTTTGGTTTTAGACAAGTCTTAGCAGTAATAAAGAGAGCAGAAGTTTGGCATAATACAAACAAATGAGGAGTAACCATCAGGAGAAAATGGTCAAAATTTATTTTATTTCAAGATAAAATTTATGACCCACTTGGAATGTTGTATATTGAAAAAGATTGTCTCCATAGTTATAACAGGTTATCAGTCTACTGACAAAGAAAAACTGTCTTCATTAAAATATTCTGAATCAAAGCCAATATTGTGGATCAGAGAGGACACAAAGAGGATAAAAAAAGTAAAGAGTCAGATATTTTTTGAAGTCTAACTTTCTGAACACACCTGTGGAACCAAACCTTGAGAGTTCTGGAGAAAAATCTCCATTTTCCCTCTGAAACTGATATCTGTGACTTGATGATGTGAGAATCTTCTGCTTGGAGCTTGGAAACTTCAGTTTGCATTGGTCTTAACTGGAACCAAATGCTTAATGTCACATGTTTCATTTGTTTACTGTATCCATGTATCTTGTATGAATATTCCATGTATGCACACAGAGACTACCCATCATGACATATGGCATTTGACAGCACAGTTTAGCCTCACATTGCTAAAGTTGTTACTATGTTAAACTGATATTGTGTTTTGCTTTATGCTGTTAGCTGCTTGGATATAAATCACCATGTACTAGGAATTCAGATTAAAGAATGAGCTGAAATTAAAGCCGAATTCTAGAGCACTTGGATTAGTGTGATGCAAGCCAGAAGACATTCCCATATTGTGATTTGCTATTGTACAACTGTGTCAGCAAAAAGAAAAAGGACAAAAGAAATCTGTAGGACTTTTGAAAAGCATTTAAATTTTCCATGAGATGCTAAGAGGACACAGAAGTTGTTCTTCCCATCTCAAAACAACACACCCAAATTCTTCAGATAAAGCTGATCCAGCCCTTTTGGTTGCAGATCTAGAGCACAGCTTTAGTTTCTGCAAATCTGTGTGGTGCAGCAGCAACATCTTCTAACAGGAGCAGATATTACATTTCTAAATTTTAAACTGTTAACAGCTATTCTTCACATTGAGAATCTGCCTGAAGCTCCTAGAATTTCTCAAAAAGGAAGTTAAAATACAGTAGACACTCTTGTTTCGAAGCATTCTGTTATGAATAATACTTGGCATAGCAATAAAACTACTACCTTTTTCTGCCAGGTGCAGTTCTAGTTTGGATTTAGCAAAAATAGATTTAAAAAAAGTGACTTAATTAAATCCTGAAAAGCTCCCTGTTGAGTAGGGTATCTAGAAGGGTAATTTGCATCTAGCAGTCATAATATCTCTCGATTTAGTGTCCTTAACCTTTTTACAAAAAGAGTCCATTTTTGAGGTCTCTTTTACATGACTCATGCTTCTCAATTTGTGTCCCCAAAGCCTCATTGCATATGGTGACTTTCTTCAGGTTGTTCCAAGAGGTTTTGTTTTTAATAGAAGAATAAGCATGGGTGAGTATGAAACACTTCTGTATTTCAAGGTATATGCCTCCTACACTCACACACTTTGAGATCTGATGTATCATCAGGGTAAAAGAATCATGTTCCAGCTCCATGAGCTGTCAATGACAGCCTTTGTATTACATGCAAAAAAGATCTGTGGCATTTTGGTACTACTACCAGCGATTAGTACTGCAACAGAGCCTGTCTCAAAATTTTTCTTTTTCAATGGGTTACCAATATTTTTTTAAGCTCTGGAACCTCGTGTGTAGAAGTTGCTGCATAACATGTTTGAATGTCTCTTTTGTAATTGTATTTGGTAGACTTTGCAAAGAAATTTGTGGAGCATGAGGAGGGCTCAGACCATGGATTTAAAAAAGGTTGGCAGAGTAATTTAAGATTGACAGTTCCTCAGAGCTCCTATTAAGAAAGGTACTAGAAAATTTGAATGGTAAGCACCGAATCTATCAGAAGGAATTGTCATTTCTTTTTCCTTCTTGATACTGAATATTTACATTACAGCACTACCTGAAGGCAAAGATCCGAAGTAGGTATAAACATGAGACACCATGGCAAAAACAATAAGACTGTTTGGAAGTTCATATTTTTTAATCTAATTCAGTGCTACTGTGATTCAAGAGCAGAACATACCCTAGAACCAGGTTTTTTTTCCACAATCATTCTCTAAAGTACCTTTGCTTTGTTCAAGTAAAATGAGGAAATAGTGACCAGAGCACAAATCTGAATGCTTGCCTGATATTTTTCAGTGTTAAACACTTCTAATAATTGCTAATTTCTAATGATCTTTAACTTCTAATGACCTTAGGTGATCTCATCATTTAGGTCATCATTAAAAAAAAACAAAACCCCCTCCTGCTTTCCCCAAAAAACCAAAAGCAGCACTGCTGTCAATCTTATATTACTTCCTTAAATTAAAAAAAAAAAAAAAAAAAAAAAAAAAGAAGAAGAAAGAAAGAAGGAAAATAATTCAAACCTTTGTCATTTGCAGGGTATGGGAACGTTTGTCCATGACATTACTATTGGCAAATGTCAAATGTTGTTTATAGAGCTAAAAGCATTAGAAACCAAGAATGGGATCATCATGCTTTGTAATATAATTTTTTAAAGGTTAATCTTCCATGATTTGCTCAGCTAAACAATGCTAAGCACACAGTAAATTGATTAATGCAACTCACTATAAATGCCTACAGTCTTTTGTTCTGAGCTTCCTAAATATTGATTTATTTGATTTCACAGTCATAAAGTTTGCACATACATTGACATGGTTGAAAGATTAAACATAGTTTTTTCTAGTGTTATTCATCCAAAAAAAAATGTAAGAAGAAAGTTAAATTTGTCTGTAACAATGAATTACAATCAATTGGTGAAGATACTTGCAAAGGAACAAAAGCATGCTTTCCTGAGAGTCAAGTTTAATTGCAATTCATTATTTAAATTCTCTATTTCAGGCTATTCCTTTTTTGCCAACCTTTCAATCAACTTCTAAAACTATACTATATATCTGATTACTCCTTACAAGGTGACAGGACAAAATAATGTCACCTTTGTTATGAAAAATCTAGGAGGGAAAAAAAACAATCTTTTCATTTAACAACAGTCTAAATTCTCACTGTTTACAGTGCCCTATCACCTCAAAATATCTTGAGAGAGATATATAAATATAGATATATATTGATATATATATATAGTTTGATTTCCAACTCTATCATGCTGATAATAGAGATGGCATTCAGATGGGAGCAAATGAATGTTTCAATTATTGAAATGCTCCTTTACATTGATGTTGCAGCACAGAAAAAAGTCTTATGTGTTATGAGACTATTTACTGAGTGAAGCTCATAAGAAAGCCAAAATATACATAATAGACTATTAATTCCTTTCTTATTTTTATATGCCATGAATTTGAAAAACAAGAGAGAAGATTGCATCTGAAAACTAGCTGCTTAAAATAAAACATTTCATTCAAATCTTTGAAGAAGCAAATTCCTTATTAAAATTACTTGTTTAACCTTTTAAAATATATGGGGTTTAGATTTTTGAGAAAAGTTATATATATTATATATAATATCCTTGTATATAAAATTGGGAAGGAAGGAGATAGTAACTTCTTTTGCTACTTCTGATAGAAGATTATGTTCGTTGCTGCTGATTGTCTTCAATACCAAATGATTTTAAAAACTCTTTAAATCCCTGGTAACCATAGTTTAAAAAAATAGATTCCAATTTTTCTGATCATCTACAAGACACTTTAGTTTCCAGATACTAACCAGCACTGGTTAAGGTTTTAAAAATGTTGTTTTTTCATCATAATACAAAATAAGCAATCCATACTTTATTAAAAATAAATGTCAACATGTTTACTAAACCTCCATAATGTCTTTTTCTTTTGTGATTAGGGCACAAGATATATTATTTTTGTTCATATATTTAATCTGCTCAGTGGGGCTAAGCACTGAAAAGACAGGGAAAAATGGTTCCTAGTTGTTCCACCTACTAATTGAAATCCTGTGTAGGAGAGAAAACACAGGTGTGACTCTTTCTGTTTCCCCACAATGGCCAAAACACAGAATCTTCACAGGGTCTCACAAAAAAAATCACTGCTATAAAAGATGACAGTGGTACTTCAACTTTGCAACAAGGTGAAAAACAATGAAATTGAATGCAATTTCTTTAGCAAAATGCAAAGCTTTTTCTTCCAAACCTATTACTGTTCCCATAGATATGAAAGAAGGTCTTGCAATTAGCGCTTTGAACAGGGAAAGTATTTGTCCACCTTTTGGTAACTGCACAGTGGCAACCCCAAAGAGACTCAGCTGTCCCCCTTTTACCATCTCTCTCCTACATATGATTATTAATCATGAAGACACTCAGAAGATGAATATATATTACAAAACAATACTTTTCTATACTTAGACCTTTTTATTTTTACTATTTTTAACAGAAAAATCATTTTGTCTCAGTTAACTTTATTTTAAAAAGTAAGGCAATGTTTACATAATTCATAAGCATTGTAGATAGTTTATTGGAGTTTTATTTCTAAATAATTCCCAGCATTCAGGATAACAGAAGAGTCTTAAAAAGTCTCCCAGTAGTATTCTAAAGCTGTTTATGTGTCAGAACTACTTGCATTAATGGAAAAATAAAACAAAACAAAAACAAAAACAAAACAAAAAACGTAAAAACAAACAAAACCCCTCCTCATCTGTAGTTCCTTCTAATCAGGAAGGAAAACCCTGGGGAAAGGAGGTGACAAGAAGAAATCTTTTGAAGTGATTCCGGTGATAGTGATCTGAAATTTGCCTTTAACCTTTCCAGTATTCTTCCTGGACTTAGCAAGGGAGCAAATTTTGAAAGAACTTATGATGCACGTGCAGCAGCAGAAATAATGAATGAAATGCTGCTGTTAATCTTGCGTGACCTACTGAGCTTATGCATGAGCACTGGGCACAAGGGCAGAATATCTGACATTGTCTGGATTCTAGAAATCTTAATGCCAGTAGCTGCTGGATATGGGCTACTCCCACGTCTGGACAGGATTTGTGTAACTAGAAAATCTGTTTCCTTTCTAAAGGTCCCAACCCATAGGACAAATAAAATATAGAATATTGAAAAATAATGAATATTGAAAAAAATTCCTCAGGAGTCTCCCATACTCTCTGTGTTTGTGATTGACACTTCTAATATAGAAGTCCAGCAAAACTGATCTCAACAATAACCTCCACAGATGGACCTGGAGAATACTATTCAACCTGAAGTTTACATCCCAACTTTATTTCTTTCAATTTTGAAAGGTATGTCAGCATTGAAATAGAATGTAGGCAAATAGAAAGAAGACAAATGACATGTGCCAAAATTCTCGGTCACAAAATATTAAATATGAATTATCAAGTATATCTAATATTAAATATAATTTTATTAGACACTTTAAAGAATCACTTATTTATAATCAGGAAATTTAAGGAGAAATCTGGGAATTATGCTCTAGTATGCATTTTATTTCAAAAAATGGCAAACTTAGAGCTGTTTGCAAAATTAAGTGCTATTTAGTATGCTTGTCTATACAGGTAAACAATATAGATGTTTAAGACATTTGTCATGAAAATGTACATAGAACACACAGAATTATAGAGACAGACCTACTAATGGTAACACACTTCCTTTTCTCAGCAGATGGATGAAGCAGATGGAAGAACTGTGTTTTCTTCACACTTTTCCTACTGATCAGTAGTTGTCAGCAATAATGTCAATTCTGTTCTGGAAATATGTATGCAGTGATTTTTTTTTCTTATTAGCCTCATTTTATTTTTTTTTTTTTCATCAGACTAGGCTTTTGGTAGTCCTTGGAAATATGTAACAGAAAAAAAACACAGCAGTTGTATAGAAGTATGTGGGCCTTCAAGTATATCCACCAGACAAATACAATCAGGTTTTCCTTAGGAAAAGAAAGACACAAGATGAAAGACATAAGTACTGTAAGATGAAAATTTTATATACAAGTCATATTTGAGACACTGTTCATTAAGATTTGCCTTTACATATGCAAAAAAAAAAAAAGAGGAGGATCTACTTGAAACATTTCTGTGGCAAAATTCTAAAATATTCTATTTGTCCTCATTTTCTTGTGGATAGCTCTCTTGTAGTCTGTATTCTGTTTCAACAAGTTAGGATATTAAGCTGTACAACCTTGCTGGAGTGGATGAGAAACACTTGTACAATGTGTTTCACTAGGTCATCTTTGAAGGCTCTGACTTCCCAGCTGTAAAACGGCAACAAACAAGTGGAGCAGCAGAAATGTTTTAAAAGAATCATAGCCATCAGGGGGAGATTTCGAAAGAGCACTATTCAGGAAAGTGACACAAGATCTGCTAATGAACCAGCATACGAAGTTCCTAACACTGGAATAATTTGTTTCTGTGCTAACTGTAGATATTCCAGAGAAAGACATATGTGCTCAATGTGTCAGAACCAATGAAAACCCCATTGTAGTAGTTAATGGGCAAACAAGCAGAAAATATATTATGACATATATGAAACAAGCTACATAATAAACTCTGAAAGTAATAAAATGACATGATATGTTTGTATTGTATGCTGCTGAAGAAAACTACCTGCAGGTTTAAACTCATTATTCCTGACAGCACTGATACCAGAATGTGGCAGTGAGATAAAGATCTAACTCAAAATGAACTTGTGATGGCTGAAACCACCATATCCCAAGAAGTAACTGTATGAGTAATAAAGACAAATAGTAAAATTCTAAGTGAAACTGGACATCTAAGATAATAGTAAAACCTGCAGATCCAGTAGAAGAGTTTTATAAAAGGCTTGTGTGGTTGTGTAGCAAGCAGGACTGAGGAACAGTCCATCCCCGTGTACTTGGCACTGGTGAGGCTGCGACTCAAATCTTGATGTTCAGGACCCCTCACTGCAAGAAAGATACTGAAGTGCTGGAACATGTCCAGGGAAGGGCAAGGAAGCTGGTGAAGGGTCTGGAGCACAATTCTGATGAGGAGCAGCTGAAGGAGTTGAGGCTGTTTAGCCTGGAATAAAGGAGGCTTAGGAAGGACCCGATCGCTCTCTACAAGTACCTGAAAGGAGGCTGCAGTAAGGTGGGGCTCAGTCTCTTCTACTAAGTAACAAGCAACAAGATGGGAGGAAACTACCTCAATTTGTGCTGGAGGAGGTTTAGTTAGGATATTAGGAAAAAATTCTCACCAAAAGGGTTGTCAAACACTAGATTGCGCAGAGAAGTGGTGGAGTCACCATCTCTAGAGGTATTTAAAAGGCATTTCGATTTAGCTT
Organism: Trochalopteron elliotii; assembly: GCA_024734555.1. Lineage (NCBI taxonomy): Eukaryota > Metazoa > Chordata > Aves > Passeriformes > Leiothrichidae > Trochalopteron > Trochalopteron elliotii. The sequence goes on from JANPWX010000038.1 coordinate 2,390,556, forward strand.
TTAAGGGTATGATTTAATAGGGAATTTGGCTTGTTAGGTTAATGGTTGAACTCGATGGTCTTACAGATCCTTTCCAAATTAAATTATTTTATGACTCTGTGACTATATATCTCCATGTTTAAAAACTAAAGATAACAAACACCTACTCCTGGTGAGGAATGAAATATAGACATATAATTAGACATATAATTCTATGTACAAATTATTCCAGGAAAATAGTTCTGCTTATCTCTGAGAAGTGTATAGATATGGCTACCACTAAACACTAGATACTGAATAAGGTGGACCTCATTACATTCTGCAAAATGGAAGTGCAGAGATTTCAGAGATTTTTCTGACTGGGAACACAGGAAGGACCATGGCAATTGCTAAGACTGTAATGCCGTACTGTGCCTTTTTAAACTACTCTTCCAACAAAGCCTTTTTTCAAAATTTTCAATTTTTTTACACTCTAGTTCCTATTTCCTTTTGAATAGAACTATGAAAAACAATATGCTTTTCCAAAGCCTTCTCTGTAGGAGTTTTTAAGCTTCAGAAGGAAGACACTGGTGGTTTATGATCAATTTACTGCCAACAATTCTTAGTTGGAAGAAAGGTAGATGTGGTAGTTACTTCAATAAATCACAAGTAGAGCATCAGTACTATCTCTTTAAGGCAGAGTAACTGAGACATTTTAAAATTCATATGATGTTGTAATGAATTTGACTGACAGTATTATTTTGCTTTGGTTGAAAGTACAAGCAGATAATTGTCACATGCCAAGAAAAAGTGTCAACTCAGCCTAAGATATTGGGCCATTCTGCTGACTATATAGAATCCTATTTAGGAGAAACATACCTTGTATTGATTTTTAAACTGACTTCTATCCCCATTAAACCCCATGTATTTTGGGAAAGTCTAGCTTTAATCCTAATGCAGTTACAGTAATCTTTCTACTGATTAATTTGGACAAAAGTGAGTGGGACATGTATGAAAAATGTAGAAAGTAATACATAAAAGTTAAACACATGTAGATTGGCATAAAATTTACCATCACTACTGGCTCATCTTTCTGGCAGGATCTATCATAGAAGCATATTTTTTGCCTTTTTCTTCCCTGTCCCCTTAATTTTGTGGTTTCTTCTCATATATCTATTGTAAAGGAATGTATAAATATGATGTGCTCAATTATTAATCATGTATCATTCAAGCCTGGCAAGCAGCTTCAGAAATAAAAATGCAGTGAAGACTTAAAATTATATCCCACTTCAGGAGTTTTACCTAAAAATAGCTGGCTCTTATATGAGCCACATCCTGTTGATTTTTATCGCAGAAGTACCAGGCTGGAATTCTAAGTATTCACACACTGTAAGACAGATTCACTTAAAAAAATAGAGAAAGTTGAATAAGTCATGCTAATTCAATCCAAACTCAGGTACTTTTCTCTGCTGCAGTGGTACAAAGAGCCCACACAGGAGCAGAGAAAATGAAAAGTAAGGCATGGCTGGAGGAAACCACTATGTACTGACTGTAACTCGCACAGACACACACACTCCCCCAAACTTGCATGGTGCATTGCCTTGTTGTAGGGACTGAGTGTAACTTACGGCAATAACAAGGAGGAAGCAGGAATTTGGAGTGAAGTTGAGTATGGAAAAAAAAGGGAGGAAAGGTGTTTTCTCTAAGTGTGTAAATGTTTGGTTTATTGTCCTTTTCCTTCCAATACCCAAATAAGTAATTCCATATTTATTTTCATTGGCAATAAATTTATTCACTTCAAATAAAATCTGTTTTGCTGACAATGATAATTAATAAGTGGTCTTCCTGACTCCGTATTGATATGAAATGTTTCTCATTCCTGATTTTTTTTTTTTTGTCTTCCCCTGTCCTACTGAGGAGGGGAAGTAAGAGCGTTGCTGAGTGTGAGATTGCCTACCAGCTAGGACCAACATGTCATACTTTTCCTTTTTTTGGAAAAGAAGAGTGAAAAAGAGAAGAAAAAAAATTAAAGTCTTCTCACATATTCTTAGTTGCAGAATGTGTGGGATGACTTGTCAGACTTTTCTTTAATTTCAACAAATCCTTTCTGGTTGTTTCCAATGTTCTGGAGTGGATTACTGGATTTCAGAGGCAAATGACTCAAAGGTATGTATAAAACACTTCATAAGCTGTGTCTCCCTGTCTGGTTCATTCCAGGAAAATGTAGGAATTGTTTAAGCAGTTCTGGAATTTGCATTCAAATGCAATCTCAGATTGAGATAATTCCCATTCTGTCAGCAACAAAACAGGCAACCTCCTCCTTAGTCAGTGTCAGAGATTTAGAGCACTTAGCTCTAGACCACACAAAGAGATGAAGTCTCAGATTCTGGGTTCTTGTTTCTTTACATTCAGTTACAACAGCTTGGTGGGAAAAGATAGTTCTTTTCACCCTGCTACAACACTTCTATAATTTCTCAAGAGAGTTGCAGGTGTTAAAATGTACAAGGTTTAGTATCAGGTGTAGAATGGAGGTTAGTTAATAGACAGGTCAACTGTGAAACTCAGCCTTCATAAGGAATTATCACAGAAGCAAACTTAACAATGTCTGTCCAGATGTCCTTGCCATGTACTTGCCATGGATGACTACCTCAAACAAGTTTGTTTTTTTTTTTTTTTTCCCCTGATTACTCCCTGCTGATAAACATGATGGTTCTTTTCAGGCTCCCTCTCTGCATTGTTTTCCTTCTGGGTGATTTGTTGCTGGATCCTCTAAATGTTTATTTATTGATGCATTTATTTTTCATTGCAGTTCTTTATGTCTCTTGTAGGAAGGAAGACAAGGAAAAGGGAAGAAGACTGGATGTGTCTTTTGACTAGAAATATTTGTCCCCAGATGGAAATGAGTAAGATTCTTTGCATGGGTAGCTGGGGTTAGATGGCAGTCAATGCCAGGCCAGAGAGACAAATTAGGACTATTTTTCTTTAGAAAATTGTCTCTTAAAAATGAGAGAGTAGCAGTATCAAAGAAACCTCTCAAGGACAAAGATTTGGTGAGCAGGGAGCTCCAAAGCCAGTTAGAGGCTGGAGTTTTTATCTATGAGGGCACCTTTTTAATATAAAACAATACCTTAATTAGATTTCATGAGAAGAGGAAAGATATGAAAAAGAAGAATTATGTTTTTACTCTTTAAAGTAATAGTCACTAATCCCCAAAAATAACACTAGTCAAGAAAGGGCATTCAGAAGAAACAGGAAACTGAATATTTAGAATTTGATCTTGAAATACAAATTCTTATGTCTTTGAATGACTACTTGTGGTATAGTTTCCCCTCAGCTAACTAAGGGGCTTCAGTAATGATAAGAGAAAAGTTTTTAGCTGGTGGAGGTTTTTCAGTGTCAAATTCTTCTCTTAAAATTTGTTCTAGATTTTGCAGTGACAAATGGCAGGTATTGTAAATTGCCTCCCATACTGCTATAACAGGAGGTTCACCTTCAGAGTCATTCTGAGCAGTGATAATGATGGTCTTAAATAGCATAGTGGAAAATCACTAAAACAGCCTCAGACCAACAAGGATGAAAATGTATGAAAATGAGTTGAGACTATGGAAAACGGGAAAAAAAAAGACTGGTCTGCAGTGAAGAGACAAAAAGCAGAAAATAGGGAAAGTTCTGATAACAACAAACCTATTATAAATGGTTTAGAAGAGCAGGAATATTAAACACAAAATATTCCAGTTTATCTGATGAGAAATTTGATTAGCTCAATAGTCAACTGCCTCTGTACTTAAACCTTGCCCTGTGGCACTGATTAAACTATGTAACACCAAACAAAAAGAGAGATAAAGAGAAAGCACTCTTCATCACTTGCTCAATTCTGCATGGTAAAGGAACAGAAATTGTCACAAAACCCCCTTCATACAACCAGCAAAATCAACAGAAGTTTATTGATCCAGCTAAATCTCTATGAATATGTCATGATTCTTTCCAATTATTGTGTTTGGTGAGTGCTAAATTGGTAATCACACCATACAATTAATTATACTTTAAGTTTTCTCACACATTAGAAAACTTTAGCATTTTATATATATGTTTTTATTTCATTAGAAAATGTCTGAGTGATTTCTGTATACTGACCTATGAAGTGACTTTTCACTTTTCCTTGTGGAAAAGAAAAACGTGAAAGGAGAAATGACAGAGTATAATAAAATTACAAGTGGCGTAAAGTAAGATGGACAGAAATTGTTCATTTTCTTTTCCAGTGCAGGAAAGAGGAGGTGTCAAATTGAGCCAGTAGCAATACATTTCAAGACAGAAAAAAGTAGGTGCAAAAGACCTCGTAAAAGATAACGCGGATTCAAGAAGTTCATGTAGGTTGGTTGATTGGGAGACTGAAAAGGTTTATGGAAGAGAAATTCGTGTTGGGTTGCAAATTAGTAAGACCACATAGACTCAGGAGATTTTCAGTGTGAAAATAGCTGGACCGTGAAATTAGCATTACACAGAAGTGTCATTTTATAACCTTGTCCTGCTCTTCCTTTTTCAATCCATTCACTTGCGGATGTTGAAGGATACAGAACATGACTCAGCCTTTGGCTTCAGCCACTACAGCTGTTAAAAGTGTATTAGATTCTGTAACTGCTGTCACTCACTGACCTCTCCAAGTGAAACTGGAAATGTGTCTTGAAATTTATTGAAGAAATTTATCTATTATTCTATCTATGAATTCTTAAAACCTTTTTAATAATCTGCAAGCTTTACTTATATCCCTACTGATTTTAAGGGATGTTTATTTATTTATTTATTTATCACATTTTGTGTGTATTATCCACAACCTCTATTGATGACCATATTTCCTCCCCTTGTTTCTTTTGACAAAGTTTTCCCCTTCTATTATTCCTTCTACTCCCAGTTTCTAAGAGGCCCTGATCTATATGAATTGGGTTATACCATTGAGCTGAAATAACACTCTGTTCTTTCTTTTTTTCTTCTATCTGTAAGGTGAGAATTGGCAGCACTTTTCCTATCAGGTATCAACTTTAATTTGTGAACAGTTTTTCTTAGATTCAAATTCTCTTTTTAATTCTGTCCCCTTTATTAAGTAGAATAAATTTTAGATAGGTAACTAAGAGGAGAATCTTGTCAGTCTCTACAAACCACAAAGTAGAGAAATATTTTAACAATTTGATGGCCCCTGAAAAATTCTGCCAGTAAAATTTTAAAAATAAAGTTTTATCTCAATTTTAAAACAAAACTTTTATTTCCATAGTTTTATCTTCTGACAGGAAGCAGTCTGCTGTACCTGCCTTGTTTAGACAATATATCTTTGGTCAAGAATTTGTCTCTTGCTGGGCATACACATCAAGCTGTCTTGCCAGTTCTTTCACTTATTCTTTCCTAATGTACTTCATAAACTCTGCATCAGAATCACCTTATTCTATCAACTTTTATTCATGTCTCATCTGAAACATAACTGTCTAGAAACATTCTACAGCACCTTCACGGCAGAAGAGATAATCACGTTAAGGTGAAAATGCAAGGATAAGTTTTCAAATGTACCCAAACTAAGTAGCTAAATTAGTGTAATGATCAGTATACTATATTTACACTTAAGGAGAGCACCAAGAAAAAAATATTAAACTATAATAGGCAGAAGTCTTAATATTATTTGACATTTTACTTTTATCACTTAACATTCAGTAAACAAGTAAGTTTTTAAGAGCAAACATTTACCACTCATTTATAAGTTATCATACTTATTTCCTTCTTCCATGTTAAAAGGTTATTATTTTTATGGTATTAAGATACTGCCTTATGGTAACTCTGAAAACACTCATCCTGGTAACAGTGCTACTGCACCAGTTCCAAAACAAACCCATCTTTCAACATTAAGCATTGGAGTGGCAGGCAAGACTTCTTTCCATCATTGTCTCCAGAACTGTAGGATCAAAATGAGAGGATATTTCTTTAATATTCAATTAGTAAATAACCTATGGCTTTGCTTTATAGCATGCTTGATTTATACAGTATGAAATGACATCCTCTTCCCTGACAGCAACCAACCATATATATTATGGAAACTCAGAGTTGCCTACTTCCTTGCTTACTTCTAAATGCTGAAGAATTCAAATCAAGTTATTTTACCAGCATACTGTTAATAAAAATCAATTAAGTTCACTACATGAAAAAACAGCTATAACAATTTCCCTCCTATCTTAAAAAACAGACAAGCTTTTACATAAAATAAACCTAAAACATTGGAATATTTTTTGAAATTATTCAGTATGTCAAACTCTAAGAAAAAAACCCAGAACTTACTTCAAAAACCATCATCCAGAAATACTAAAATCAGCACAATTTATTTCTACTTCCTAATTTGTGCAATACTGTGACTTAATAGTATGTATCCATTGACAGCTCTAAATGTGTTTTTTCTTTACTGTATCTATGTACATATATAGCAAGACCAGAAATGGTTCAATGAAAAGAGTCTCCATTATACAGTGAAGGCTTCTCTAAGTAATTATTTACCTGCAGAACTTGGGTAGTTCAAAGCCCATTTTCCACTGCGTTCTTTTGCTTATCATTGATTTACTGAATGTGATCAGAGAGTCTCTTTCATTAGAGGCTTTAAGAAACAGATTAGACAAACAGTTATCAGAAATTCTGTTGTACAATTCGTCATGTATGGGAGCAGCAAAATTAACTTGGTGGCTCTCAAGGTCCCTACATCCTATGTGCTATGCTTTTACAAAATTTAGCAGCAAACTCAAAAGTGAGAGAAAACTTTGATATTTTTGAACATGAACAAATGCCTTGTCATATCAACAAAAGCTTTTTTCAATAAGTTCCAAACTGTATAGGATTAAGTAACACAACATTGATCATTCTAATCCATGTCTTTACAGTCTGTAATATATCTTTTATTATTAGAGTGTAAATTGACAAAAATATGATTTTAATAGATGTTGCAAATACATTTGAAAATGTATTTGGACACACACATACATTAAAAGTGTGAGACAGCAGTGTGTAATCAAAGTTGTGAAATATATTTTTAGCACTGTTTATAGCTGAAAGAGCTGCTCAATGATATGTAGAAGGGCAGACATCTGGATCATTATAGTATCTGTATGAACAAAAAATAGAGAGATGATTTCACAGCCATTTTTGACCTCTCTGAATAATTTTAATCTGACTATGCAAAAACTCTTCCCCAAGCAGACAACAGCATTGTACAACAGCATTATTGTAGGCAGTCAATGTATGGCTGCTGAATAAGTGATTCAGTCCTTACAGAATTGGTATTTAGATCTGGCATCTGTTTTTCTTGGCTTCTTTCACTGCTGATTCTGCCAGCTTCTTAATCTGAGTCCCTTGCTTTCTCCTACATGCATAGACATTTTCCCATTGCCTCTAAATTTTCTGCAGCAAGCAACAAGTTGACCTGTCTTCTTTTCTGTGATCCTGTTTTGTTCCGACACAGTGTGCAACACATTCTATAATCCTATGAAGGATATTTCAACCTTTAGCACATTGTTTGATGTTGATTCCCCTCTCCATTGCTCCATACACAAAGGACTGTGAGACAGAATGAAGAAAGATCTGAATCCACCATAAAAGATGGGATACTTGAGGTAACAATAGGATTTTTTCCTCCTAAATACATATTCCTTAAACATAACAGAAAAAATCCTAGGACACCACAAAACCTGAAGTTTCAAAACCAGAAAGGCTGCAGAGGAATCAGTCTTGCTGATAACACATTTCTAACAGAGTTTTCACGGCCGTGTTATCACTTCCTTCTCCTTAATTTGGAGGCAGTAAAGGCCTTTTCATCTCTGTGTATTCTGAGCTCCTTAACAGCTATCAAACTTAGACCCACCAGCAATGTAAACATTTACAGGCAATGTCAAATCTAGCCATGGTACAGGACAATATGAGGCAAAACAGTATATAGTGTAATATAGTATAATACTATTACATAGTATACATATTGTATAGGGTAACTCAATATGGTGCAGTACTGCTTAAAACTGCACAGGATCCTCTGTTAACCCACCCATATTCAGGCACAGTAGCTTAAAATGCAAACCCATTGATAGTGACTAAGGTGAGAGGCAAAATGCAGTACTAAAAATCCCTCAGCTATCACCCTGAAGGGCATTTCTAATGTAAATCCAGAAATCTAATTAGGCAGCTTGACTAAAAAAAAAAAATTCCCACTTGAAAAACCAGTTAAGGTCATTAAATTGAATAGATTCCAGCTACCATGTGGAACAGCACTAATCATATGGAACTGTATTAACTGTTCACTTTAGCATTACCAAGCAAAGTATTTGCATGCAATGTAAACAGAAAGAGAAGATAGTGCAATATTAAGTCCTCGGAAATGGAAAATAGAAGAGCAATTGGTAATGATGGCCAATATGACCAGATGTACATGCAGGTGGCTCACAGACATGAGTAGATGAGCTCAGAGCATGTTTTTGGAAGGGGTTTCAAAGACGGCTGAAAGATTGCTTTCCATGATAATGAGAAGATGGAAAAAATTTTCTAGAGGCATTTTGTTTTGCAAGGATCTTATGTAATATTTATTCCAGTGCTATGGATCTCTTGCTGTCACCACCAGTAACAACAAAAAGGCACAGGGAGAAAAATAGAATCTCCAAATAGTGAGGGACGTAGTTCTACAGAAATATTTTATTACTACTTCTTTGGCATTGTTTCAAGAAAGGTCACAAAGCCCTTGAAAATATGCTAAAGTTTCTGTGAACCTTTCAATATCAGGGCAAAAATAAAGAAACCATGACCTTCCTGATTCTTTCAGAGACTTCAGAAAATCACCTCCATATTTCACTGTAGGCTTGCCCTGGTGGACTTTAAAAAAAAAAAAAAACCTACAAACTCAATCACCAGAGGTATACAGAGTATATTTTTTTATCTTCCCTGTAGTATTGATAAAGTTCCACCTAATTAGTCACTTACCCGTTAGTCACTTTCAAAATGCCTTCCAATTTATTGCATATTATTGAGTGCTGAAGTACAAAGGCCTGTTGAGCCAACTGTAATTTCTTCTACTTGGCTGCTCAGTTAAACACCACTACTTTTCCATGTGCAAGTAAAGGGATTTTTTTTTTCATTCTATCTAATTTTGTAGAGTTTTTTTCTCATGTTTAAAAAAGTTGATCTTAATTAGTTTAAAAGCTTGGTGACATTTGAAGTGCTACATCATTCACTTTAAGATCTGAAAGTAATGTAGCAAGGCTGACTTTGGAAATTCTATCTGAATCCAACAAATGAACTCTTAAAGTCTGTGTGAACTCTGCTACTTGACACACAAATGAGGAGAGCTTCTGCAGATGTCTGCTTCACACTTCATGTAGTAAAGCTGTGGTTTTCCCCTCCTCCTTCCTCAGACAAAATGAACTTACATTATTTGCCCAGGAACATTCCTCTATGTGTGACTGGTACCCCTTGCTCCTTACCTCTGGTAACATCCTGGCAAGGAGTCCCAGAAAAAGCTGTCTGTCCACATAGTGTATTTGTCTGCTGTATCTCATCTTTGAATGCTGTTGGCCATAAATTCCAACACTTAATAGAACAATTTATAATAATTCGGGCATGCTTTTAGAGAAAAGTGGAACAGCTTTGGAGAGGTTGGTAAGAGAGGAGCATCAAGTAGGCACATAGGTCATTTGGCTCGACAGACTTAATTTTTTTTTTCCATCTGCCAAGATAGCAGTTAAATAAAGTTAATTCCTGAAAGCATATGACAGCAAAATTTCCCAGAGCTTTTACATTCCTTTTAATAAAAAAATTTATTAGAGGCATGCCATTATTTCCTACCTTCTAAGTGAGTTATTTACTGATTTTACTGACTATAAGATATCCTAGTAACATTTCAAATACTAATAGAATATTTATTTCATTAGCCAGCACTACCTTTTCCATTTCTCTAGTGTATATCAACTTACAGGAAATGAAACAGGTAAAAACAATATGCAGAGAATTCTTTTTGAGTCATCTCCTATTCAGAGTACTGTACTCAGGAGAAATATCTTTGAATTTAGGGGAGAATCACTGTTCTCTTCAAATGGTTTTTTTCTGTCTTATGTATGCTCCCAACACTCTTGTGATTCTGTACTGAATAATACTGTTAAATTCTGTACTGAAATTGTATTAGCCTTTCATATGCAGTATACTGATGAGAAAATGAGAAGGATAGAAGGATCATCATTTCCATGTTATGATTTCTTTGGAATAAACTCTCTAAATCCACCACCAGTGCTATTAATTAGATAACGTGATTAATTAATGAGAAGACCAGTCTGTTTCACCTTGGCTAACATTCATAGACCAGTTTGATTCTTCTGATATTTATGAAAGTTTCATATGAAAAATATAATTCCATTTAAAGAACTCAAACTTCCACCAATATGCAAAGTTTGCTCTGCCAAGTCTCCGTTTGTAGTTAGAGGGACTTAAACAGTACTTCTTCAAAGAAGAGAGGTTTTCTTTTAACTGATTTGTAGTTTCTATATGTGACAGCAGTGGGTGGAGTTATTTTTATCTTATTCTATAATATGTTTGTACTACTTTTGTGTTATTTCTTTTTCCTGTGGTTTACACAAAAGCAGGTTGTTAAATTGATATTATGATCTGTGTGTCCCAAGCCTAGTTCTCAGTTAGAAGCAGGAGCAACTCTGAATCCATTGAATAATATCAAATTACAACCTTAGAGTCTCATTCTTTCTTAATCATTTAGAGTTTAGAATGAGACTGTCTCCTGAAAGGCCCAGGTTGATTTCAAACTCTGATTTGCTTCTATCATCTCTATCTTTTTATGGGCTTGCAAGATTACAACACCTAGATGCTCAGTTGACAACATCACTGTAGGCAAAGCCTCTTTTTTTATAGTTTGGATATTGTACATACTCAAGATTTTGATAACGTTGACTGCATTAGTTGAGGCAGTTTGTGAGCCTACCTATGACTGTAGGTTTTGAAGCAGTTTCCATGGGCAAGGTCTGCTGAATAGCAGGCATTTATAACCTTACACATAACCTTCCAGATCCTACTTTTTTAGCAATGAAATATCTTCTGTCACAGTACAAATACAGCAATTTGATTTTTATGTTACTGAAGTAATATTATTCATCTTAGGCTACACATCCCAAGTCTTAGAAAAGTCAATATCTTGCATAATCTGCCACCAGATCTATAACATATCTTCTCTAATCATTCCTTTCTACTTTTGATTTTTATCTCTTATTTACATAGTACTCAAAATTTAGTGGTTTTTTACTTCCTTGGATTTACGTATTTTAAATTGATTAACTGAACTGGTATATTGCTGCTAAATCGGAATAATTACAATCAAGCACATTAAGAACAATATTCATTTTTTCCCTGGTGTTCTTGAACTTCAACAAGTCCTACTCCAACAATTACCTTCTATGCTTCTCTTGCTGCCTTTTAATAATGTGTTAACATTCCAGGAGTTTTATTCAACAAACAGACTCTTAGGAAAAAAAGTCCACTGCATTTTCACAAAGGCTTTGTGCCTTTCTTCTGAAACTGTGAAGACCTCTTCTGTGCTGCTTTATGAAAAAGGAAGCACCAGGAACCACAGGTAAAATAGAATAATTATTTATTTTAAGCAACAGCCTGCAGATACTATAGTAGAAGGATATCACCTCTTCTTCTTCTTCTTTTATTGCCTTGTAATTTCTACTGAAATTGAATGCAAGTGGGTTATAAAAGTGAGTGTGATATTTCCTGAACAGAAGCATAAATGGAAAAAGCAAGAGATTTTCTTAGCTGTTAGCTGATCTCTAAATTTATTATTTTAACTAGAGTTTGGGATCTATAGATGCATTTAACTTAAAGGAGTTTTTGTTCTATTGCAACACAGGAAGCAAAATATTCAGTTGATTTCTATGATTTGATATGGCAATCACCCTCCACAGAAATGCTTGACCAGATCATACACCAAAAAAAAAGAGGCACTTTCCATAAGCTACGGCACCTGTGAGTGTCATTTTGGAGGAGGTGGATAGTGGATGGTGAAAAAAGGATTGCATTTCTTCAAAGAGATAATTTGGTTATTTGATATGGCATGAGATTTGCGTACGAAATTATCCAAATTTGCAAAGGGAAAAAGCATCAGTTTTCACCCAATCTGCAAAAATTCAGAACTATTTTATAATTTTAATATATTTATTCTACTCATTCTAGCAGAACAATGAAAAATATGAAAGACAGAAAATGAAATTTATTTTTTCTTGGTCAACTGACGTGTGGTGAATTTTCTGTTGACATCACATGCAAATCCATTGCAGTCACTCTTGAATAGTGGTTATATGAACCCCAAGGCTGAGCAGATAATCTTAAAAAAATAAAAAAGAATACACAAGTGGATATAAAATAATTTATCTCACTGTTTGAGCAGTCGGCCAGTACCCAGTGTGTCACACCACTATCACTCAGGAGTAGTGTTATGTCCAGTACAATCCCAGTGAATATCCAATATATAACCACCTTTATACAAAATATAGGCTATAGAACAATTCACTAGATTGCTTTTTCCCTTCCTCAGGTTCTTCATGATCATTTGAAGATATTTAAACATTTCAGACAAAGAAAAAGTTTAGACACAGAAGCACAAAGTGTTTTCATAACTTTTCTTTCTAAAAGCTTTGCATGTAATTTATATATTTGCTTAAAACTGCTCTCCTGCTAATCAGTTGCATCCATAGACAACATTTCCTCTTTCTTTGTTGTAAATGATTTGACTATGAATTACAGCTCTGACACATTCTATTCAATGTGACAACATTCTTAATTCTAGAGACGAGAAGCTCTGGCAGTCTTCTGATGATCTATTCATACGAGGTTCTTTTACATACTTCTGCATTTTTACTGTGAAGAAAAATTAACTCTTTGAATTGGAGTGTGAACTCTCAAAGAATCTCCTCCTCAAGAGTTAGGTTCCCCAAACTCCGATTCTTATTCTGGTAATTTTCTTCTTTTGGAAGAATTTCTACTCTTTTATGGAAGATGCCCCCAGTCTGAATAGATATACTGGTGTGCAGGAAGCACCATCGTACCCAGAGTCCACTAAATGCACTCATGGTTGTTGTCAGCATTCCGTTATGGGTAAGTAGCTAAATGAATATCTACTTCTCAGGCCCCATACATCCCTTGTGATCATCAATATATTCAACTGGTCCACTTAATTCTGTAGAACAGAAAAAAAATTTCTTTTGTGGTTGACAATTTTGCCTATATTTCTAGAGAGAAAACTCCATGTTGATGTTCCATTAACAACTGTGGTATGAGATGGAAATTTTTACTAAAACATATTAATTTTTTCAGGTTTTTTTTTTACTGTTCTTACAGACTTTCCTTTTAGAATACCAACATGATTTGCTGGTAACAACTGCCTGAATATGAACCACAAACACTAACCAAATGAAAAAGGCTGTGTAACATTTGGCAGCACGAGCTTTTAGATGATGATTAGTGAACTGTTTCTGCACAGATATAAGATAAATCACAGAGCAACTGCAATGTCTCAGGACCCCTCATGATGGTGTGTTTTCCCATTCAGAAATTCTGTATAAAACAATAGTCATTACTTTTATGCAAGGTGGAAAGAGCCCACAAATTTATAATAGTTGTACAATTCCAGAAGCTGGTGTTAAAACTGGTAAAAGTAGCAACTGCTTCATGTATTATGTCAAATCAAATTTTAATTAATATACTGCATTTGCCTTGAGAGCTCAACACACACAGAGTAGAAACATTTAAAATGTTCTCTAAAGCTTTTCTGACTGTCTAATTTTTGTCCCACTACTATATAATTGTTCCATGGTCTAATTAACATATATGATCTAGCAATAAAAACTAGTTTTCAGGTTTTCAAGATGATTGTGTACATAAGGTACACATTATATATTTTATACATATGGCAAAATCACTCAGCTTTACGGGTTGTGAAGGGAAGGTGTGATGTCTTGCATTTCACCCACAAAAAAAAAAATCAGTTCTATATGTTGCACAGCACAGAAAAAACCTGTCCATTCTCTGTAGCTGGCAGATCCTCATCATGTCAATTGGCATAGGTGGTCTTGTGTGCAGATGACAGTACTCATCTCTGAATGTACAGGAAGGAAACAACACAGATGAGTCTGCATTTAAATCTTGAAAGTGAGCTCACAGACATCAGTCAACAAGCAAGTATAACCAGTAGTGGCAATATACTCCTAGTGACATTGAGAAGGAGTACAACTCTCACAACAGTCTCTTCAAAGTCAGCAGAACAAGTTGTGGATCAAAACAGAGTACAATACAATTGTGGGGAGCTAATAAGATATAGGAAAAGAAAAAAAGAAATAAGGATTTTGGCTCAGAAATGAACATTTTAGAGTGTTATGCAATTTCTATTGAAATATGCTATCACATCCAAGCAAGCATCCTGAAAAAAAAAAAAGTCACCTATGTGTTTTCAGTGCCATCATTCAAAGTAATCTTCCCTTAAAATAAATCAGAAGATAAGTAGGATAATGTCTAGATCAGCAATCACAACTGCTAGAGTGCCGAGGAATGGAAAGTCATTGGGCAGGTTCCCCAATGTGCAGCATATGCTGTGGTCATGAAAGCTTAAGCCTCATGACCTGCTATGAACACAAGCTGTTCCCAACTAGTGGTCAATAATTTTCTGTATCATTTACAATAAATTAAAAACCACCAACACAGTACAAAATTGTGTCCACCTGCTTTCTAGGACATATTTGCATATTTGCTAATAGAACAGGCATTAGTAAAGAATCTCTCTGTATCAAATTTTATTGAGAAATTCTAGAAGCATTTAAAGCTTAGGAAATAAATTAGAACTTAAAGCTTAAGAAATATGGGGTTTTAGAAGTGCTAATCAGCCTTTCCTATAAAAATTTTACTTCACATATAAATCATGGGAGTTTTGTCATTATTTCTAAAAGAAGTAAAATCACACCCTACTTTTGCAACCTCTTAGTTGTTAGACCATAGGGAATTCAAAACTGCTTTTCTCCTCTTGCATAAAATATTCAATAATCTATAAAACACTTTTTTTCCTATATACTTTAGGTTTCTGACATGAACACCTGTGTTTCAGAAAAACTAATTCTACCAGTTGGTATTGAGCTATATCCTTCCTTCTGGTGCTTCTAGTTTGTTCCTGAAAATACTAGATCTTAACAAAGTATCTCTCTAGTGATTCAGACTGGAAAACCATTGTATGTCAAATAGTGATTTATATAATTGTTTGGATGACCAAAAGGAGGGTTTCCATCCACAGACAAGATCTGCACAGCATGTAGTGCAAAAAACATCTGGGGTCAATCCAATGATGCATAAAAGCAGAGGTCCCAGCCTCTGGAGGAATACAAGATTTACATGCTATCTGTGTTCCTCTTTTTACTCTTTATTCTTAAAACAGCTATTTTATTGGGCCATTTGTTGTCAGATCTTTCTTACCAAGAGCCAGAAAGAACCTCGAACCATCTCTCTCTTTTGCAGCCTTTGCCTTGGTGCAAAACTATTTCTCAGGGCTGCTCTTGGCTTCTCTGACTTTTATATTTTTCTGTTCTTCAAACAAAAATAGATTTGCAGAATGCTATGAGGCTGATTAACCTTGTCCCCCAAGAAAACAGCCAAAATTGCTGTGGATACAGAACTTTGGGTCTGAGGTAATTTACTCTCAGAGACAACAGTCTGAAGGGTCTTTCATCTTTTGGTGAAGATGTTTATTACTACACTATTGCTGAGAGGCTACTTTTCTAGGGGCTACTAATTACATGTTCTAACCTAACTGGATTCATCAAGAATCTTCAAAGACAACCTAGTTGAGAAAATACTCAGTTAACTACAGAAAGTCTTGACAGCCTAGAAGGTACCACTTTTGATAGTCAATAGTCAGATGACAAAAAGATCAGGCAGTATTATGGAATTCAGCTTTCAAAACAGTTAATGAGTTGTTTTTTTCCCCAAAGCTCACTTTGAGCAGAGGAAAGATAGCTTAAGTGTCCAGCTTCTGAAAGACCATTGCAAAATGCACAGCTGACAAAGTACAGGAAAGCTGGAGAATGAAGACTGCTAAGCAAAATATATCGGCAAGCTCCTTCAGATTAACCTAGAACTCCATTAAGAGGGTTCCTTGGTTAGCAAAAAAACATTTCAAAAGAATTATTATTTGGGGAACTTCATAATCAATCATGATGATAGATGGTTTCATTTGTCTGGGAGAGACGGTTTCAGTACTGTGACAGGGCAAAAAGGAACAACAGCAAATTTGACCGTGAGCCACTTGGCACAGTGTTTCAGCATATGCTGCTCTGCATCACAGTTTTAGAAGGACAGAAAGCTCTTAGAAAAGTAAGTGGACAGAATCAGTCTCATATGAGGCAGCCAAAGGCATAAATGCCATTTTCATGTGAAGATTTCTTCAGTTAAAAAAAAACTTGATTCTCCCCATTAGGCAGCAGTCTTTGCTAATAAATGTAACTAGTTTTGTTCAAGTATTCTTGGAGTAATATTGAAGTGGCAGACCTCCTTAGTGAGAATGTCCTGAACAAGTAGATACTGAATTAACTGCACTTACAGACTGGGCCATGAACTCCTGCACATAGAAGGATTCAGAATTAAGCTATGACTCCACTACAGAGTCTTCACTCAGTGCAAATGATGATGGTCTGTAGAGAGCAGATATTCCTCATCTGACAATCTGCTCCATGGCCACTGTAATGCTAGTGACACTGGCCTTTAATGAAGCCAGTGCCACTACAGGATTCATCTGGAGTGATGAAGGTCAGCTACATCACTCTCAACATGCCTCTTACCAGCGCAGGACCCAAAGGGGAAAAACTAATGGCTCATCAGTGGCACAGATGTGCCTGCAGGAAAATGTTCCTCTGGTTATTTATGGTTGGATAAAGTCATTTACAGAGTCTCAGTGGAGCCAAAGGGCCATAACCAGACAAGAGAATCTATTTTCTTTTTTAATCTCCACAGGAATTTCCATATACTGTAACTACATTGCATTCATGGAATGTTTCCCTCAAAGAAAAATCTGTTTCATCCAAACCCACTATTTGAAAGAGATTTCTGGAGGGGGTTTTCTACAGAATATTTCCCACTAGAAAATCAGGGTGAAATGAAAAATTGACGTGTGTTCAATGTAATCTACCCATTTAGTTGGGGCAAAAGAAAGCAGGAACTATAAAAGAGAATGAGATAAAAGAGCCGATTACCCAGTGCCTTCAACGGTCATCAGAAATACCTGATGAACACGCAGTTTAATATTAATGTTGCTCAAGCAAAATATTCTAATATCTACAAAGGTATTTTTGAAACAATTTTCCATCAGAAGAAAGGAGGTTCTATGTTTTCACTTTTGAAGAGATTGAGGACAAAAGAGCACTACCTCAACACTTCCCATGTGACAAAATTCCTTTTAGAGATGATTTTTAGCAATGATTGGCAAGAAGTTCTCTTTGATGACTGTAAACAGAAGTTAATGAGAAGAAAAGACTAGGTGAACCTTGAGATGGACAAAGCTGAGGTATTCAGAAGATGCAAAGCAAAGGCAGAAAGAGGACATAGAACGAGAAGTCGGCATACAAATGAAGTGCAGGGTTGGGAAGCAACTGAAAAAAGATGGTTAAAGCTTAAGTAGTCTTCCTGCTAATGGTCTCAAGTATTTTTTCTGTCTTAAACCTCAAAACTTAATTTATTAAAGATTCTCATTACATCTACATGCTAGCCTGAGTACATGATATTTACTAGTATTCTTAAAAAAAATTGTTGCTTAACTTTCATAGGACTTTAACCCCCCTGCTTGAACAGTGAAAAACGATCATTCTTTAGATAGCTTCATATATATAGGAAACTTTCTACACACAGGTGCATCAACATTGAATTACTCTATTTATCTTCATATCATTTGTCATACACAAAACAGAGTATTACTTTTAAATTACAAAGTATCTGTCTCAAAATCATTTTACACAAATTTAATCAGCCCTGTTATAAAGTGAATCATCATTTCCTTCAGCCACCACATCAGAAGTTTTAAGAAATTTTTTCGTAATTTCAGCATTCATTCTTCATTAGCCTTCTCCAAAAAGTCAAGATAGATCCTGATACTTGTGCCATATTATATAAGGAAAGGATTTTTATATTGTTTTTCAAATTCTGTAATTTAAAACGCTGTCCAAATTCTGTGTTGCATTGTTTTATTTAACTGTATTTAACAGAAAAATGCAAACTCATCAATAAAAATATTTTGGCTTTCAACTATATGGTCAATCTACTTAGTCAGGAAGTGCTAAGAAGATCTATAGTCACAATGCTCCCCAAAACAAAACAAAACAACAACCAAATACAACAAAGAAAACCAAGAAAACAAACAAAAAGAAACAAAAATCTTCATAAGCAGGATATATGTGTGCATAAAACTGAGGAATCAGTAGTTACCATTTTACATGTAGCACATATGTTCATGACAAACACTTTTATTGTCTACATAATTTCAATAAATCCTGCAGACTGTTATCTTTTTGAAACAGTGATTAGATTACCCTATTGCAAAAATCACAAGTAATTAATAATATTTTTGAATATTTGTGTGCAGTTCTGAAATTTATGTTTACATTTTAACTTATTAATTATTTACTTATGCATTCAAAAAGAAAATGTGGAAGCTTTTTAATTGTTAATGATGACAAGAAAAAGTTTGAAAAAGTTTAAAAAAGTCAAATCTGGATCTTCTCCGTCAATGAAAACAGTAAAGAAACTTCTACATGATTAAAACGTTACCCTTAAATGATGCTTTCCAGAAAAATGCATACTCATATTAGCAAATAAATTCTTGATTTTATATCAGATAAAACGTTTTTAACCTAATTTCCTAGTGAAAACTACTGTGGTAAATGACAGAATTTACAGAGCCATGAAATGGACAGAGAAATATGTTGAGTGTGTTAAAGAATAAGATATTTTTGTAACCATTCTTTGTGCAACTTATATCATGTGGTCTGCTACTTCAGTAAAATGAATGTTCACTGGCCTACTTTTAGATATAGATTTGAAAATCATGATGCAAAGCATAAAATATTAATTAATATATCTATTTAGAGGTACTTTTTAGAAGCTTGTACAATGGCACAATTGTTCAGCACACGACATTTTGACATAACAGCACAATAGTCTCCTCAATGCATAAAACACAAATGTACTTGCTTTAAGTAGGATACATATTTATATAGGAAGATGAGGAGCCAAAATAAAAACTATGTGTGTTCACCTATACTTATTTTAGCTCTACCCCAAAATACATTAACAAGTGAAACAATCCAAATGCTGATGAACAGCTGTGAGTTTCACAAATTGTCTCTGGACTTTACTAAACTGGACATAAAATATTGTGTACTCTGCTTCTAAACAAAAGTGTAGGTGAGTGCAATTTTAATTTAACAACATGGCTTTTCTGTAAGCACACTAAAGCACACTTTGAGTCACAGAATAACCTCCAATGAAATCAATAAGCATTAAGAATTTAAATAGCTTCCAAGACTGGGGACACAGAATTTACTACAGGGTACGAACAGTCTCAATTTGGCAAGGCCAGAGTGCTTTGCTGAATAAGGAGTTTGAGATATGCGCAAAGTTTAGCTGTAAAATATTTTACCAAGTATGGCCCATAATGACAAATTAAGTGAAAATCAAGAATACTTCTAATCTTTCAAAAATACTTTTAGCTTAAAATTAATTAAACTTCTTTCACAACATTTTTAATGGCACAGGCTTTTAAATCTTATTTCTTCCCTTGAATCTGTTCAGCTATCCAATAGACTATGATTTTAAGATTTGGTTCATGTTTTGTAAATTGATCTATGAAAAATCAAAAATGTTCAAGAGATTAGTTATAGCTTAAACAAAAATCAAATATTAGCTTCTGAAGACCATTAGCTGGGGTTTTCTACAATATAAATTATAACTTGCAGTATTGAATTCCTTATAAGAAATATATTGATAAATACTTGCATTTTTCAAGTTTCCCTGGACAGTTTTCATGAAATCGAGTGCCTAGTCCATGAAGTCTTCTGTCCTTATTTAAAATGAATATGGATTTTGACACATGTTCACAGATGGTTACCTAGGAAATTCTAGCATGCTTTGGACATAACTGAAAGAAGTTATTCTCAGAAGCATCTGCAATTTTAGGAGGATGCTACTTGAGAACTACGCATATAAAAAAGTGAAAAGATTAGGCTCTGTCACCACGGATGTGTCAGTTTCTCCATTACCCAGATCAAATTTAGCTATAGTTTGCATAAAGAGGAAGGGTGATTCACCTTGGGTCAAAGATTCAGTGCTCAGTAAAGTTTTCAGTGACCTTATCTATTGCTGTCACTTTCCACTGTAGGGATCAATTTAACTTTACAGCATCCAAAGCCTCTTTTATTCCATTTTGCTGCAACAGCACAATTCAACACAATTCTTTAATTGAGTGCTCTTAGGTCCCCAGTGGGCACTTAAGACTCTCAGGGTAATTGTGTAATAGAATACACAGTCTGACTGGCTGCAACCTACTGGATTTCTTTTTTGTTCTGACACTCCAGAACAAAAACAAAAAACCTTCTTCACCCTTCTACTCTCCAAAGTATGATCATAGAAGATTTTTTTTTTTTTAAGAGGGGAAAAAAGGGATAGGGAGGATAAATATGAATAATGTGAATATCCAAGGAATGCTAACAAAATTCAGAAAAAAAATAATTTGGCCACAAGCATTCAGTACAAAATTGAATTCATCGCCTGCAAAGTAAAGACTGATTTAAACTCACTCATAAAAGCAGCATTAAGGAGAAATCTAGATCTTCAGACAAGAAATTCTGATGTAAGATTAAATGCTGTACAAGGTTATACCATCCAAAGCCTCAGGTTTTAATATATGTTTTTCTTTAGCTCACCTGGTAAATCTGGCAAACAGAATTAGCTATGCAGGCCATCTACTCAACATGTCCTCAAAGTCAAACAGAATCAGTAGTTACAGCACTTCTTCATCATATGCTCTTTTAAAAAGTTATTTTATATTTATTATTTCTATTGCATACAGGTGGTTGCTGGTACACAACAGCAAATTGAATGTATTTTATAAAAACAGTTATAGATCTCAAATATTGTTCAGGACTTAATAACATTATCATCCACCTTGTTTGCAACCTAAAAAGTCAGATTTCCAGGGGAAGCTGAAAGAGATATGATGGACCCTTTAGCTCTAAAAATCCCTACATAAGATTCCTTGCTATTTCAGCTTTGAAATTAGTTAGGGGACAAGAACTAATACTAATAAATTATTCAGTTAAATTTGCACAACTAGATGCCATTTACAGTATTTTAAACATTCATTTTCAAACTTTCTTTTAAGAAGGCGTAGTCACAGAGCAACAGGGTTAGCAAGCTATTTCATAATATGAACATTTAATGATTTAAAATTATTACCTTCATAGGGAGGCAGTAACTCTAAATTAGTCAATATGATGTTTTATCTGATTTGATTTCAAACTTCAATATCTGTATGTTTTCATGCTGCACTCAGAAATTTTGCAAACATGAATTTATTTCTCACATTCAGTGAGGCTTCTCAAGCATTTAACTACACATTTATATGGTTTTTGAGGAAAAGATAAATCATCCATCTACTGATAGGTGACAGAAAAAGTAAAGGAAATACTCACTGGTTTAGTATATATGTGTGTGTATATATATATATATATATATGTATAAATCTGTTTACTTTTTCCACCTCAACCCCCACTTCAGAGACTTAAACCAATTCAATGACCTAGGTGGGTATGGAAGGTGTGTTACAGAGACAGCTGGTGTCTGAATCAGCAGGTTACACATCACTGTACTGCAATCTAGATGAGCTTTCAAGATTTAGGCATTTCTCTCTTACTAGCAAGAATAACTCATGTACTGATTGTGATGTTTTAAAGTACACAGTCTTGTCTTTAAGTACCTAATGATAGCATATATTTTGAGATAAACCTGAAAGTATAAGTAATGGGCTTTTTCCACCTAAATGTCTGGCTCTTCTATTAGGGGCTGAGAACTAGCTCTCCTTACAGCAATTATTCTGGCTAAACCCTGTTGTTAAAGAGATAGATGACCAAGACCAGTTAAACTGTTCTTAATCTTATGGGTGGAACTGCAAGCAAAATAGTGAATTTTCAATACTGATTACAGAATGTGTATTATAATACTGATTATTGAGAGAGTTGGAAAATTATAATGCATCTTTTCAACTTCGAATAATTACAGCTCTGTATGAGTCTTTGCAAAATATAAGAAACACACATTTTTGTCTTATTTATATGTTACTTGAAGAATACTGGAAATATTATAATTTGGTGCCTACACTGTAAATACACAAGCTTGTAAATGCAGATTGGTCAATTCCATCCTTTAAAAGAAAAGTTTCATGGTTTTTGCCTTATTTATTTTCTAAGATGTTTTAAATAAGGAAAAATTTATAAAAGCAACCATTTTTATGGCTTTTATGGTGTATCCAGTATTCCACAGAGGACTATTTTACATGCAACATATATCAAAAAATAGCAGTTTAATAAATTCAAGAGGCACCTTGATCAGAGGGCAGGTAAGGAATATGAATGCCACTGCTAAAGAAACAAAACCTGCTTGGTACTAAATTTATTTCATCCCAACAAAAGAAATTCAGGAAAACTTCAGAAAGAAAAACAAACAAACATAAACAGCCCACAGACTTTAAAAACATGTAAAAGAGTTCTGTCTTTTCAGAGTATAAAAAGAGCAGCCTCTGAATTCTTTACTGGAATTCAGAAATTGCATTCCCCTCCTCCACCTGCACTACAGAGAGAGCAATATAACCCATAGCCCACTAAATACAGTATTGCTAAGAGTAGGCCATAAGTGTTGTATTGATGTTGCAAGGACTCAGAAATGAGCTTTGTCAGGATTACTTTGTACTTTTCTTGACCTGCCTGGAATTTTGCTTTAGCTTGTTTAGCTATAACAGCTTGACTAGATGGCTATGATTAGTTTGTTTTATTTTTGCATAATTATGTATTATATAACTGTAATCCTGTACATACTCTTGCAAAAAGTATTTATTCTGTAGAACAAAACAATCATGGCTCTAACATAATGGTGTAAAGCAGAGAAATACAGGCTTGGTATGACAGTGGAGGTTTTAAAAGCAGGTTGAAAACCGTGTGGAATGTAGAGGACCACTGGCATGGGATGGTGAGAGACGTGACCCAGGGTTGGCTCTAGAGAGCCTAGACCTGTAAACTCAGCTATGGATAATTAAAGGAATGCGGGGTAACAAGGAGAAAAGCAAGAAGTATCCAGTATATGCAACACACTTTCTATATAGTAAATTCAGCTCTAACATGGACCTACCAACCTACAAAGAAAGAGCAAAGTTGGCAATATGTGTTAGAAGAACATAGAAATGACCCTAGGCAGCTCCTACAGTAAGGAGGAAGCAATTACTATTAACATCATATTTCTCTTGTCAATGAACTCAGCATCTTGAAAACTTGCATGTCCAACTGAAAATGTCAACTGGTAGAAGCCAAGGAGCAGTGGAAGGGTAAATATAAATGCAAGGAAAGGGGTAGATAAAAGAAGTCCATGTTTAATAATTTTACTTTATTACTCTTACTGATTTTTCCATAATACAGGAGGGTTTGTTAATTTTTTTTTCTTTATTTTCCTATCACAAATTTGAAGCAATGAATATTCTTTAAATAGCTATTTAAGGCTTCAGTTATACAAAGAAAAAATATTGGCTTTACATATATAAGATTTGTTTCCTTTTCCCCTTAGGAAGACAGAATCTTACGTTTAGATCCCTGCAAAATGGTACTGAACTGTTGGCATTTTTTCACAAACGGGACGGGACCACCAGGTGACATGTCAGGAGCTTTATTCAGGCACCAGTCTTGGCTACAGTGAGGTAAAGCTGACATGTAGGAGATATAGGCACACAGGAAGTGGTACATGCTCTTGTTTACTGTGGGCAGCCAAAGATCTCTTTGTTACAGAGCATTTTAAAAGTTTTGCAGCCAACTGGTTTATATCTAAAGCTCACAAACAATTGTTCTAGCCAATCACTAAAATAACATGTAGACCTGCATCAAACAATGCTTACTTGTATGTTTTCTATTAACAATACACAATATTCCATTATCAAGCTTAAAACCTTCTACTATCTTGCTAAGCATATTCTTCTGGAGTCCTAAGGTCTATCTTAGCCAAACCTAAAATCTTCAACTATTTTTTCATGTCCTTGCTTGCTGTATTATTGTCTCTTCTCTACTTTCAGGCTTTGCAGTTGCAGCTAGCTCTAAATTTTCTGCTCTTTCTGTTTCCAAAGCCTGCTTTCACAGCTTCTAAAAGTCTTCTTATCTTTACTATTTCCCACACCAAACCATTTTTTAGAGTATCAAGACAAGGAAATAACCTTCTAGTTTATTACAATACTGCAATATTGCAACCTAATGTTCGTTTAGAACAGTTTCCCCCACAATCTTCCACACACTGTTTTTCCTTCTACATACCCTTTTTTCCTGTTTGTATGTACCAACTTTTAGATTTAAAAAGAATCCACAGGGGTGTGTGTATTTGTTCAGGCATTTGAAGAAAAAATATTTTTATGCTTTGCTGTCTGCTTTTAAGATATTTAATCCTAATAGAATGCTATTGCAGTAACATTTTTAATTTCAGTTTCAAGTAACGCAGAATGGCAGAAACACTAGATATAATGCATTTATTTCTATAACAACCTACTCTGACAAGACCTCATTATACTTCAGGCTATCATCTGGAGCATCTGTTCACATATCCCTTAAACTGTGAAGTGGGCAATGTATCAGCACAAAGTGCATGCTAGAACACCAGAGTGATACTAGGATCATCCCTTCTCAAGTGAAAATGAATACCTTTAGCCAAACTTTTGCATATGTCCTTTCAAAAAAAAAAAAAAAAGTAATTCTATACCCTGCACATCACCAGAACATATGGGCTGCTACTTGCAAAAAAGTAACATGTAAGTAAAAACATTAGAAGAGACTACATAGAATATGGTTTCCTCATGGAAATATTTCTACAGGACAAGCAGCCTATAGGCTAAATAGGTTGAAGCTATTATAGCATCAGGTAACAAATTTCAAAGCTGAAGGTATCTGTAAAGCAACGCATTTTCACTTTTTTGCACACATATTACATCTACTTCAAACAGATCTTGAAATCTGAAAGACTATGGGGTTTGATTGAAACAAGTGCTATTTCCTTACTAACTGTGCTAATTCAGCAAAATGGTAAAGCTGAGCTGAATCATCATGCAAATCTGTGAGAAGCTTTAAAATACTAGCTGTAGAATGAATATACATTTTATATTTATTCATGAAGCCAAGAGACTAAAAATCTGAATCTTCCTTACATCTGCTGAACTTTACAATACACTACAGAGCAAGAATTGTAATATTAAAAATAAAAATAAACCCCAAACCTAGTATAAGGTACAGTCATAGCCATTTGAAATTGGCTATCATTTATATCACATTATTATAATGTGCAGAGAGCACACATTTCCTGATAGAGCTGTTAGTTATGTTTATGTTCCAGTACAAGACACATGCACAGCATGCTTTACTAAAAAGTAGTGTGTAAGAGAAACAGACACTCTGTTTGCATCAGAATTCTAACTGCAGAGGATGCTAAAAATATCTACAATTGCACTCCCAGCTTCATGTTCAGTTTTCAATCTCCTATCAACCAAAACACCTGAATATTAACGTGAAGTTGGCCATCATTCTGAAATGCATTGACCACCTTTTCTCACAAGACAATAAATGTGGTAGAAGCTACACAAACACATTCAAGTGTTGTCCCAAAACAGACTACTGCATGCAATTAGCAAGCTCCAAAGTACTGCAATTTTGAAAACATGCAAAAACTGATAAACATCCTCAGAGAGCCTCCAGGCACAACTCCAGAGATGAGATATCCTTATTGAAGATATTGCTCCAGAAAACCATTCAGAGGAGCATAGCCCTTCTTCTTCCTGAAGCTGATCCACAGAATTCCTTCTTCACTAACAGTACAAAGAGATATACCTTACTTGACTTTTCTTCCTGGAAATTATATTTTGTCTGAAAAGGCTCTTCTTCAGTAGGGAAATATGCCTAGAAGATTCAAGATAAGCATCTTCCATTGCTGCAAGCAGTTGGTCCAACAGTTGTGACTGACCAGAAGGTACTATGGTTACATGCCAGCATTTCAAAGGTTCTGCTTGCATATTTGGGTGCTGAATAGGCTGGAAGCAATGAGGCTGCTTATATCTGGTCTCTGTCAACCCTCAGCTCCTTAGTCTACTATTTCCCATCTGCTATATGTCTCACTGAATACTTAAAATGAAGAATCAAAGCAGTTCAAAAGAGGAGGAAGAGACAAAGAGTCTTACCAAAAATTTTAAAGGTAAGAAAAAAATTAAAATAAGAAGAATTAAGTGGTCAGTTAACAATTTTTCTGATCAAAATTATGGCAAACTTCTTGTTTTGGTTCCAGAGATTTGATGTAGATGAGTTGTCATCTACAGGAGGACTCAGTACTTCAGTAAGTCTAAGGACAAGAAGCCTAAGGACATCTGTGGATTATATTTCCTGGTAAGTTTATGATATGCATTAAGGGAAAAAAAAAAAAAAAAAGACAAAGAAAATGGCTCAGAAAAGTGTAATTCTCCAAAATGTATGGAGAACCTTATTCTTTCTAACTAGTGACTTATTTTCTATGTCTGAAATGTCTTCAGTTCATAATTTATTTTAGGGATTAGAAATTTCTAAAAGTTCAAATGAGTCCCAGTTGTCATGTTATGCCAATGTAGTGACATTGTTATGTGTAATATATCATCAAACTGACAATTTTGTCGTACAAAGGGGAATGAAAGATAATGGATTACAATGAAGGGCCTTGAACAGATAGATTTCAGAATTTAATGATTTCAGTTTAGAAAAAAAATGCTTTCTCAGGATTGTTCATCTTATTACTCTATTTTCTCCTTCATTTAGACTTAAAAAGTTGGTAACAGTTTAATCACTACCAAATGTTTCCAACAACTTTATTTTTAATAGTGGCCTTGCTTCAAAGCATTCTATATTGCTGCCAATAGCCTGGCAAAGTCTCTGAAAATTACAGACATTAAAAATGGCCATTCCCTACATAAAATGATCTGGCCTTTGTCCATTTCTTTAATACTAAATGAACAAAATCCAATAAAAGATTCTTCCTCAGGCTCAAGACATTCTTTCTCCTTAGAATTTATGTGAAATGAGTATGCATGATAAAAAAGAAAGTAAAATACATTTTACTGGCATGTGGCATGTATGTAAAATCATAACAGAGTGTTCAAAATGTATAAATTTTCTAATGCCTTGTGATAATGCCTCTCCTTTTATTTGATTATATACATACACAGGCATGCACCTTTAATAAAAGTAGAACTGCTATAGAAAGGAAAGAAAGACATAGACTGCAAAGTAGCCCATGGTCTTGTACCAGCTTCCAGCTGCAATTAGAGCTGGAGCTTGTAACAGACTTTCCCACATATCAAGTGCATATTCTAGCAATTCTGAAGTAGTTGATCAATTTTTCAATCTGAAAATTCTCAATCTGAAATACTCATAAAGGAGGAGTTGATTCTTATTTTTAAACATGTCTTCATAATTTTGTATATTGAGAAAAGTACTTGGGGGCAAACTGGGCACTCTCTGAAAGCACTGAACCATCCATAGAAAAGTGTTACTGATAGAGCTTCACTAGTTTAAGAAAACTCAGTGTAGCTAAGGACACGAGATTGAGAATACATCCAAAATTCTTCCCCTTATCATAATTCCACGTGATTTGAAAATGTCATTGTTCCTCAGGGATCAGTATTGGGACCAATGCTGCTTCATATCTTTTTCAGCAACCCAGAGAGTTGGATTGAGTGCAAGTTTGCTGATGACATCAAGGTCTGTAGTCTGGTTGACATGGTGGAGGGAAGGGATGCCGTCTTGACAGGACTTTGACGGGCTTCAGAGGTGGGCCCATGTGAACTTCGTGAAGTTGAACAAGGCAAAGTGCAAGGTGCTGCACCTGGGTTGGAGCAATTCCAAGCTCAAATACAGTCTGGGCAGAGAATGGATTGAGAGAAGCCCAGAGAAGATGGACTTGTGGGTTTTGGTTGATAAGAGGCTCAATATGAGCTGACAATGTGTTTTCAGCCCAAAAAGCCAGTCATGTCCTGGGCTGCATCAAAAGTAGCAGGGCTAGCAGGGTGAGGGAGGTGTTCTTTTCCCTCTCCTCTTCACTCCTGAGACCCCACCTGGAGTGCTGCATCCAGCTAT
The DNA here is from genome assembly GCA_024734555.1 of Trochalopteron elliotii. Classification (NCBI taxonomy): domain Eukaryota; kingdom Metazoa; phylum Chordata; class Aves; order Passeriformes; family Leiothrichidae; genus Trochalopteron; species Trochalopteron elliotii. Next base: position 2,418,989 of record JANPWX010000038.1, read on the forward strand.
GGCTTCCCCAGCATAAGAAGAATGTGAGCCTGCTGAAGTGAGATCAGGGGACGGCCACAAAAGATGATCAGAGGGCTGGAACCCCTCATCCATGAGAACAGGCTGAGGCAGTTGGGGTTGTTCAGCCTGAAGAAGAACAGTCTCCAAGGAGACCTTATAGCACTTTCCACTACCTTAAAGGGATCCTACAAGGAGGCTGGAAGGACTTGACATATAGCAATAAGACAAGAGGCAATGTTTTTAAACTAAAAGAGGGTAGGTTTTGATAGATATTAGAAAGAAGTAATTTACTGTGAGGGTACTAGAATAGATTCCCCAGAAAAGCTGTAAATGCCCCATTCCTGAAAGTGTTCAAGGCCAGGTTGGATGGGGATTTGAGACATCTGATCTACTGGAAACTTTCCCTGCCCATGGCAGAGGGGTTGGAAGGAGATGATCTTTAAGGTCCCTTCCAAGCCAAAGCATTCTATGATTCCATGATTAAAAACTTTGCATGTCCAAGTTCTAATGGCTGCAAAAAGCCTGAAAAACTAAATACACCACTGAAATGCCACTTGTATTGTCTGTAGGTGGGAAGATTTTGAGCAACATGAGGGCTACAGAGATAGCTGTTTTTACAGGAGATCAGAAGGAGTCTTGTCCCAGACTCAGCTGGTTTCAGCCTTCTCCATGATGGACCCACAACAGGACAAAGTGGAGGTTGTTGGCCATTTGTGCATTTCCTCTAGCATAGCATATTCAAAGAGAGAGGAGAAAGGAGAAAGTGTGAGAAACAATCCTGCAAGCAACAAGATCTGACAAGGAGGGTGAGGATGTGCCCCAGGTGACATTACCAGACATTCCCTTATAACCCTTGCTGGAGCAATTTATTTCCCGGTAGCCTGTGTACTTGACCATATTGGAATAAATATCCATCTTGGAGCCCTCAAAGGACTCCACTCTGAAATGTTGTTGATTATTTCCTTTTAAGAATAAGATAGTAAAGAATATATATTTTGTGTGTATATTTTCAGATTCCTAGACCTACTATTTATTAGTCATAATGGATCACAATGGTCAAGGTTGCTTTCTAATGTACAATTCATTATGGTTATGAGTTAAATTATTGTACTTCCTGGAATTCTGAATGCCACAGATATGTAACACAAGTTTCGGAAGATTAACTTGCTATCAAATATCATACTCTAATTTAAAAATTTATATATTAGGAGATTAGAGGATTGGACTCAAATCCAAAGGAAGAGATAGCACTACTATGATGTCTTCTATGAAGAATTACCCTTAGATTTTTCACATTCTTTGTTTAGTTAAATAACAAATGATTTCTGTACATAGATGTACAAATGTGAACAGGTATAGATACATAAGATAAATGCTTAAGCGTTTATATATATTAAAAATATGCACACATGTCTAGCCCTTGAGACAGCATGCTGTGCATCTAGATTTCAGATTACAGCAGACAGTTTTGATTATTTGCATGTATAAAGCTGTATTTGGCAGTACATTTTAACTTCTTATGGTTAAGTGAGGCTCAGGTGAGATTATTCTGAATGCTAAGATGCCATAGGAGAATGTTAGTTCTCTGACAATAAAGAGACTGACTTTTGATTTGCAGTGCCATGTCATTCACTCTTGTCACTTCTTAGCTAATGGAGCACATCGGGGAGCTCAAGTCTGTTCCCTGAGTCAGACTGTTTCAGCCAGCTCAGCCCAACTCTGTTAATTCCTGTCATTAAACAACACTCTATCTGGTCCAAACCAGCAGAACCTATTCAAACTCAGAAGAAGATTGCTTTATTGGCATACAGGAGTCTTGTCTCTCTCTTTTAGTCTGCCGAATGCCTCCACCAAAGAAACTTAACCAATAGGTACCCATTTGATTTTATCAACAACTCACACACTTCTTGACGAAAAAGCATATTGCAATCTTTGCCAACTTTATACTGCCATTTCACCACTACAGTGCAAGTATTGGAAGGCAACAAAACTGTAGAAAATGTTAACTCTTTAGCAGCTGGCTGCCGTGTATCAATTTAAATCTATGCCACTACAAAAAAATACACACTCGCCAAGAACTCAATATATCTTTTCAAGAATGTGCTTTAAAAGGTGTGATTGCATATCACTTTATCATTAGCGGAAAAAAAAAAAAAGGAACTGGATTTCCATTTCTCAAAGTTTTAGCTGTCAATAGCTCAACACTATTTCCACAGAAAGAAAAATATGACCACCTGTGTTTTATTGTCACATGAATAAATAATGCCAAAGATTGACACGTTCACAGAAGTGTGTGGTTTCTTCTTTTTTGTTTTATTTTGGCAGCTGTGCACACTTGTTTATTTCCTGAGGTGAAAATTTGATCAGGACAGACAGAATTTTATTAAGGTAAGACAGAAAGGGAGAAAATAACTGAAGAGAAAGAAATAAAAGGTCTATGAACACATAGAAAGAAAGCAACTAGGGGAAATGGGGGGATGATGGTGTAAAGAGCCTGAAGGAGACAAAGGTATGGAACTGAATTAAGCAGCAAATCAACATAAAAGAATGAATGCCCAGATTAAAAACTCAGAAAGTCTCCTGGAATTGATGGCAACTATCTCCATTATAGCCACCACACTCTGCTCAATTCGGTTGAATTTCTATGTATTGTAGCAATTGTGGGGGTTTTTTTCTTTGATTTAATGGTTTGGGAGTTCTTTTTCTCTTCTTTCCACCATGACCAAAAAGACAGAGTAACTTTTGTGGTGTTCTTGGTATTTCATACAGAGGAAGCAAGTTGAGCTTTAAAGTGATGCAACAATATTGGTTCAGTCCCATGCTCAATAACACTTCAATCACAATCACAGCCCTATTTTCCTCAAAACATCTTAGTGATCTCCCAACCCAGTATTAGCAGAGGCAGGTATTGCTTGTCTGATGAGACCAGATGCAACAATATCTAAGGGTACTGCAGCTGCTTGTGACAAACTGTTTTTTGGCTACAAACTCTCCCTCTCTTGGTGGTGACTTGAAGAAATCTTTTTGTGTATATACATGTGGTCATGGCAAGTGCAAGAGTTCTGTTCAACTTGTTTTGGACATGGAATTTTGGGATACTGTACTCAGAGAGGCCTGGCCCTGAGGGTACTTCCAACATTCCTGCTATTACATATCCCATTATATCTGGTCCTGTTTAGAAATAGTCTACCCTGGAGTAAAACTAAATGGTTCTGTTCTAGATAAAATGTGCATTAATAAAAAGATGTCCCTGAAGTCACAAAGAAAACTTGATAAATAAGCAATACACCAAGAAAACAAGCAAACTACTTAGTTGTTTAATTAATAAAATAAAATGTATTTAATGAAATTGGTAATATTTTCCCACTGCAGTATAATGTGAAGTAACTAGGAGATTTTCATTTAATATAATATGCTACAATAGCTATACAGTTCTGATTAAAACCAAACAGGGACCAAATTATGAATGTATTAATAATGATGCTCTCTTCATGAAATCCTATAGCATTTTTTTAGTTCCCTAAGGATGTCCCAGAATACATCAGAACTCCCTAGTTATCCAATGATGTGTAGAGATGATGCATTCTGTGTAATTTTTTTAGCAAATTAGTACTTACTAAAAATGATATGAATGAAACAAAGAATTAGAATTTAGGCAAATAGTACTCATTAAATTGGATGCAAAAGGGGAGGATGCCAGGGAGGAAATAACCCTAGAATATGTTTTCTGTCATTATTTTCAGCCATTCAACAAATATTTTCTGGATCACTGAAAATGGATAACACCTTTTCAGAGATGCATGTTAATTTCCTGTTCTCTCTCAAGCTTGTAGTGTACTTTTGCAGGAAGACAGCATGATTGATCATCTGTTTCCTATGCATGGTATTTGGTTACTGATATTTTCTCAACTGAGAAAGAAAACAAAGTAGGACTGGCTTGGTTTAGCAGCTTTGCACTGACTATTCATTACTAACCAACACCATTACCAGGGAATAAAAGGTAAAATCAGGAAATTATCACCTAAACATGTGAGGTCCTGAAAACTCTAATTCCCTCCCTTGAGTCCTAAGACAGGAAGAGTGCCAAAGGAGAACAAAGCAAGGTCACCAATTAAAGAAGCATCCATGCAAGCTCTTGAGAGGTAGCATAGTATAAGGGACAGTTGCAATCTCACCAATTAAATATACCTTGAGGTCATACTTACCAACCCATACAAAATGGGCTGAAGGACTAATGACTCAAATCAGCATACAAAAACTTTTAAATTTTTAAATTTAAATGATTTTTAAATGGTCGTCTTTACTGCTGTGACAGCTGCTTTATAGACTATTGCATTGTTAAATGGATCAGTATTCCTTTGATGCTGTGGAAAACCTGAGATACACTCATAATCGGAGACTGACTAAGAAGACATTAAATACAGAACTTATTTAGGCAACTGCTCTCTTTCTTTAAGGACTTTACTGTGAGCTGGTTAACTTCCAGTCTGATAAGGGAATACAATTACCTGTTACTTTTCTGTGTGAGTTATTCCCTGTTATGGGCATAAAAGAGAAGGGAGAATGTAGATGCAGCAAATCTGTTGCTTTCTCCACAACATAAACAATCAGAAAACAGTCAAATGCATAGGGAAAAGGGAATAGGGAGAGGAAATATTTTAATCAAAGGGAAAGCCCTTTATAAGACCAGTCATTCTTTCAAAGAAACAAACTCAAAGTGGTGTTGCAGGCAGGGAAAAAAAAATAAATTGTTCTCAGTATTTGAAACTGTTCTCAGTATTCACTGGCAACATGCAGAAGAGGCAGGCTTAAATTGCTGTCCAGAAGTTTCAGGGCAAACACTGCTCCCTTGAACAAATAACTACTAGAAGGTGGGCTAACAACATATGGGAATCAAAAGCCAGTTTTCACAAAGCAAGGACTGAAAGCCCACTGAGTTCTGCAGTAAAGAATATTTATAAAATGATTATAAAAATCTGGTGAATAGAGAGAGGTTAAACCTGATATTACATTATTCAAAGTCATAAAGTAAAGGTTGAAGGTGAAGAGCTCTAGAAAAGCTTTTCAAGAATGGGCAATAAGATATCAGATGAAATTCAATAATTGCTGTCTTTATAAGAAACATTGCAAAAAACATGCAAACTGATTCAGATACTCCACCCAAGCCTTTTTTTCTCCTTAGCCTGTGCTGCACCACTATAAAACTAATGTTCTCTGCCAAAATGTAAAACCTGTAGGTACTTTTGGTAAACAAGAATAAAGAGATGACTCTTTAAAAACAAGGGTTTTCTTTGCTGACACCTTCAGATTGAAATAGTAATCCCTTTCCTGCTATGAATGCAGCCCAGAGCCTTGTTCAGACGCCTGCCTCTGTAGATGAGGGACTCCATATCATCCTCTCCTTCAACTGCTGGGGCTAAAGGAATCAAATACGGTTTATGGAAAGGGCATACGGTTTATGCCCTAAAGTATTACAGAGGATGCTCAGAAAGGAAAACAAAGATTGCAAAAATAAGAACAAAAATTGTATATGAACATGAAAGTGTAACTATTTTCAAAACCACTTAGTGTTTCAATTTTGAATACGTTCATTAATTACATATAAAAAATTAATTAAATACAGAAATATGTTGTCTTTTTAATTACTGAATACTCTTAGAAAAGCAAACTCAGTATTTAAGTGTAAAAATATAAGCATTTAAAAGAATAGTTCTACAAATTATTGCAAGAAAAGAAATCCCACAGTTAAGTTCTTCCTAGTTGAACAGGATAATCTAGCAATGTTAACAGGAAAGAAATGCAGATAGAAAAACCTAAAATATTTATCTGTAGTGGAAAAGATTTTAGTTGATGAAAATGCTATTTAAAGGAAAGATTTAAGTTTGAAACTATTACCTTTTAAATATCTTTTTTCAAATATATCTTGATTTAGGCTTGTAAAAAAAAGCAAGAATTTGAAGCATTCTGTTTTCAATGGTTTGATTTAGGAGGAAACAGTTGCAGTGAATTATTAAAATTTACTGTAAGCACTTGAATAAATTAATATAGATTTGTTTTGATAGCAGCAGTTGAATTTTGGCAGGGACTATAAGGATATGCTGATTTGCTTTTATAAGAGCTGATGCAGATTCATTTGAGATCTTCACAAGCCCTTTTATATAATCTTTCTTGAGTATTATATTTTTTCCTCCAATGCAGAATAGTTTATTTTAACTATGCAATCTGATAAGAACATATTCCATATGAAGCTGAACCTTGAGGTTTTTTTCCTTAATGTATTTTTGCATTATTGACATTATGTCCGTGTTCTGCTAGATTCACTATTTCCATCAGGACAAAGGACAACTGATGGTTGTGATGGTGCATGCCCCCAAGTCCTTCCCTTGTTCCATAGTATGATTTCAGAAATGCTCATTTGGCCTTGGCCTTGACAAATAGCACCTGGACTAAGCTCCTCTTGAGCCTCTCAGAAACACCGTCAGCTCCCGGGAACTAGTGCTGTCTAATGAGCTCCTGTTTCTTAACAAACAGCTTTGGTAACTTAAGTTTCTTGCCTGAATAACAACCCAAGTGAAACAATATTTCTGTTATTGAACTTTCAAAGAAAGTTAGGGGCCCAAATTGCTGCCAGGTTGGAAAATTATTATTGCTGAATCCAGGGAGCTTGCAACCATATGAACATCAGCTCTAAATGAGATGCTCTGAGTTTTCCTGGACCCCAGTGGGCTGTGACCAGCAACCTCCCTCTGAGTGGGGCCTCTCAGAGATAGTGAACTCTCAGGTTTGCTGTACTTGGAGGACAGAACAATGATGACAGAGCCTGACCTGATACCCCCACACCTTTTGCCCATTGTGAAGATGCAAAGATGTGAGCACTTCACTGAACTTGAGGGGAATTTTTCACAGGTATATATCTCATGCATGCTCCTTTAGGTCTCTATGAGTGTGGCTGTGAATAAGCAATAGAAAATGTATTATGAACATCGTTCTCTTAGATTCTTAAGTAACTTAGATTCCTAAGTAAGATAGGCCTATAAACAAGTTACTCTTGTGCTCATAATAAATTCTATAAAATCTTTTGTTAAATTATTTAAAAGAGGCTATAAATTTGGTACTTGTTAAATTGAAGTGCTGTTAAAACCTTTAGGCCTAAACCATTGGTCAGGGGTCTAAGCCCAGGCTAAGTTTGGCAAGGGGGGTCTACTCTGAACCTTGTAACTCAATGGGAGAATCTCTTTTATTCCTTTCTATCCTTACTCCTTTCCACCTTTTTACATCCCCAGACTCCACATAGATAATTTTTGACTGATTTCAGTTTTAAATTAATTGATTTTTCTCTGTGTGCTTTAACAATCTAGTAAGTCGTAGAGTGAATTTTTACAACAGATCTTGTCACTCTTTCATTTTAATACTGTACCTGGTTTTGCTGATACATTTGCTGATTCTTTGAATAACCTAAGACTCTTATTTGGAACAAACAGTCAGGGAGATGATTCTTTCTGCTCTAGTGTAAATGAGTAAATACTGGAAATATTGCAAGGAAAGACAGACCTCAAAATTGTGATGGTTTTTCCACTACAAGAATTCAGATTCAGTCAATATTACTTTAGAATGGAATTTCTTCTACAAAAATGTATGACTACTTTCTTTGGAAACACCAAGTCCTTTTCAAAATAGCAGTAGCTAATGGCATGGTACATGTTATAAGAGACATGAAAACCTAAGCATAATCAGTACTTCCCAACTTGAGCTTTCAGCTTGAGGTGGTGAAGATGAAAGGTGTTTTTTCTCTAGTTATTATCAAGGAAAGGTATGGAAGACCTCATCACGACAGACTAACACAAATGTTATCTGCTAAATGACTACTTTTCACATGGTTGCTAAGCTTTGATGTGAATTTATGCAGCTTGTGTGAAGACACCTTAATGAAATATGACCTGAGTTGTATCTCTGTACTTTAGCAAGTAATGACTTGTGCTAAAGACTGGAGACCAGCACTAACCATGACTTTCTTTGGTGCCAGATAATTCCTACATACAAACACACCATGCACTAAACATCTGTCACAGGAGCTGAAATGATGCAAAGGTACTAAGAAAGAAGAGAAGATTTAAATATATATTGGATCCAAGAGAGAATGATACTGTTGGAAAATAGCAGGCAAAGTAACAGCCATGGTGTACAGACTTCACAGTAAAGAAGTGAATTTCCTCTGGAAAATTATATATAAAGCATACGGTCAGTATATAATGGTGTTATAATAGTTTTTCAAGGCTGAAACATCGTGATATATTTCAGCATTAGGGTTTGTAATTAAGTTTTTATTCCATACTTCTGAAAGCATCAATGTAACTACTGCTTAGAAGACATTTATTTGTCAAATTATCATTGTCATTTCAAGTGTCACTTTGACACACACAGCAGTTAAACATTTTTTCTGGAAATAGTGAAAATTAGGGGAAAAAAGTAGGATTGGGGTGATATCATAGAACCATAAAATACTTTGTACTGGAAGGAATCTTTAAAGGTTGTCTAATCCCCATATAATAAGCAAGGACATCTTCAAATACATCAGGTTTCTCAGAACCTCACCCAGCTTAATCATGAGTGTTTCCAGGCATGGGACACCCACAGTTCTTTGGGAAACTCCTTCCAGTGTTTTACCACCATCATGATTAAAAATTTCATGTATATTCATATTTATTTGTTATAATGAAGACTTCAATGTCTTTATGTTTTGAAAAACTAGAAGACCTATTCTCCCTTTAACTGCACAGTGCAAACTCAGAGTTCTTCCCCAATCTTCTCTATCTTTTCTAAAAAGAAATAATAAATAAAATTCCTAATCAAGAAAAACAGATAACACCAGCAATTTAGTATAGTGACATAAATTGTTAAAAACCTCACCACTTCAGTGCCAAAATGCTGCAATCAATTATGTTTTCAAATAATTACGGCTTTTTTAACATTATAAATCAGATTAGTTTATGCTCTTTTGCAGGCTTATCAGGTACATATGAATACATAAGATGTCCATTAACGTTTATTTATTTTTCCAGTTTTGCTAGATTCCAGCAATCTATGTTTTTGCAATGGAGTTTTCTTGATTCCCATAGGAACAAAGGATTGTGTCATTAGCAAGATTCTTGTGTGACTTTCAGAGCTGTGTCTCCAGTTTCTTCCTAGCCTCCTCCTGGTCAATTCAGTCTGCAGTCTTTTGGGACAATGAGTGTAACAGTGTGTCTTTTTGGAGTGCAGTCATGGCCCTTCTAGATCCCAGTCAGCCTCTCCAGTAGAGAAACTGCTTGAGAGCTGCTCACACAGCCACACACATTAAAGGCTAGCTCAGCAAGAGAGGCAGAAGGCTCCCAGCCCAAATCAATTTCCAGCAACCGTTTATTCCAGTGTGCTGAAGGTGAATCCAGAGCCAGAGAGGGGGAGCATGTAGTTTTTCTTAATTACACAGAGTCTCAGGTTTGTGGGTGGCACAGGGGGCAAGGCAGGGGGCAAGTGACCATAGGGAAGAGAGGAACAGGACACCAAGCCCCATAGCCAATGGGGAAACAGGGAAAGGGGATGCCATGGGGTGAGTGATGAACTTGCGAAACCCAGAGAGAGGATTGCACAATGTCTGCAAGGGTCCATGGGGGAGAAGCCTTCTTTACACCTGAGGTATCTTTAATCTTCACTTTTCCAGGGAACGGCAGTTGGAAATTCCTTTAATGGCATGAGGGACTCCACAGATGAGCTACGTATTTCTTGAACACAAAATAGCAAAATAAGTTGCTACTCTCAGTTGGAGTATAAATATAATTGTAACACAATTAATAAAAATAATAAACCTCACCCAGTTATATGGACCATATTAGAGGCTATAAAACTGGGCAAACTTTGGCTTATTCTAATCTTCTATGGTAGATTATTCTATATAGGAATTTCCATAACTTATGCTTTGTCAGAGGCTCTCATATGCTTTCCCCTGAATCTATACCTTTTAGCCTTCTAAAGAAAACGTATTAAAGAAACTAGTATGGAAAAAGCAGAATTAATCTTTACCACAATTCTTGCTTGCCATCCTATGCTCCATAAGAAAACATTATGCTTTTTTACAATAGTAAATTTTCCTTGAAAATCCTTCTTTATAAATCCATTACAGGCAAAGTATTCTCCAAACTGATTGGATCTTGGTGCATGAGCTGCAGGAATAAAAATGCATAAGAATTCAGACATAAATAACATTACTTTTTTTTTCTTTTTTATTTTTTTTTAAGCAAACAAGAGAGAAGCAAGTATTTAAACATTTCTAACTTAAGTTGAACTTCCAGTGTCTTCAAATGGAGAAGGTATGGATAATAAAAGTAAAGTCTGCATGAAGATGTGCTAAAAGAAAAGATTTGGATCCGCTTGAGTGTCTTAATATTGCACCAAAAGGCCATAGAGCAAAATGAAGTTAGGCTTTGTTGTAGCACTGGTCAATTAAAGTTAAAATTAAAATATATGTATATATATGTACAAAACAACAAAGTAACATGTAATTATTTTTTATTTAATGCAGTTAATTGCAGCTTTCCTCAAGAATACATTTTCCTAGATTGCCTTAACTGCTATTTATTTCGTGGATCAAGCTGGGTAACAATTTTTTTCTTTTTTTTCTCACATACATTTATGCTGTTTTTCAAATCATATGTATGTTATCTTACGTCTCATTTTTCAATTTTTCTAGTTCCCCCTTTATGAATCAATACTTCTGTTATTTACTTCAATTTTCTTCTTAGTTTAAGCTTAGGATGAAATTTATGTCACCTCAGTTTTCTAAACAAATCCCCAATCTTATTAAATTGCCCAGGAAAAGTCACTTCCAAGGAGCATTTCATCCACTGCCAAGATGGGAATTTTCCTCAAGTTTTAATTTTTTCCACTACTTTTGACATTGTGGCTTTGGGTCCTTTTCTTCAGGTAATTTACACTAATGCAGCTGCAGTCTTGCCATCACTCCTTCCCCTTGCTGGTACCTCCTCCTTTCTGCAAACAAGTTGGTTTGAGGAAAGAGATCAGTGAAGAACAAACCACAAGGCACAGTTGCAGGGAGAATATGGCAGCCCGAGTTTTGTCTAGATTTTAGAGCACTGGTTTTTACTTGTAAATTAACTCTAGTTCTTGAAAATCTGTCCAGGCTAGGTCTTGAAAGGACCCAATCTCTGCAGATCTTCAGAAGTAATTATTCTAGGCTGATAAGCATTCTTTTGGCAATTCTTTTGAATATTTATTTTCTAGGCAATTGTGAAATGGTGTCCTATTGGCCTTCCAAGAGTGGCTAACTCCACTTTAATCTGCTCCTGATACTTGCTATGTGCCTCTAGAACTGAAAACACATCCAAATTGTTAGCATTAATCATTTGCTAAAATAGAATACCTTTCTCACTGCTTGTAAAAATAATGGTGCTGATTGTTTCAGCATACAATTTGTATAAATTGTAGCAATAATTGTAGCAATAATTGTAGCATAAATTGTAGCAAGTTATTTCTTTGATATTTAAAGACAAATAAGACTATCAGGGTAGTCCAACATTCTGCCCTGTTGTACTTTGAGATGTCACTATTAATGCTGCGAAGTATCTGTTGCTCTATCGATTCTAAGACTTTTTAACTTCAGAGAAATATTTTTGAGGCATTTCCACAGATGTGAGAACAGAGTAGCTGATATGCACACTTAATTTTCAATGCAATAAAATTATCTACAATATGAGTAAGACTTTACAGGTTTCTGTCTCTCCAGAAGCTTGTAGTCATAGAAAAGATTGCTAACATTGGTAGGTATTAATTTCAAGTGAAGAAAGATGTTTTCTTACTTGGTGATGAAGTCAAGGTAGTCTGGTTTACAAGAATAGCAGCGACACCAGAGCTAGTAGCAGTCCTAAAAAGAAGGTAAATTTGTCTACAAATAAACCTACACATAACAGAACTGCACTTCCCCAACTCCCCACAATACTCTTATCAGTCAGGACACAGATCTTGACTCCAAAAAACACAGATTCAGGAAGAACTTGAGAACACTGCCTAAACTGATGCTGACTGCTGCAAGATCAATGCTCACATCTGTGACCCAGATGTGCTAGTTTTGGCTGGGATACAGCTGATTTTCTTCACCGTGCCTAGGAGCTGCATTTTGGATTTGTGCTGAACAAAATGATGATGATATAGTGATATTTTTCCTATTGCTGAGCAGGACTTACAGAGACAAGATATTTTCCAGTTTTTGGACTGCCACACTGGTGAGGAAACTGGGGGTGCATGGAAAACTGAGAGGAGACACAGCTGGGACAGGTGACTCCAACTGAGCAAAAGGATATTCCAGACCATATGACATTATTCTCAGCAAATAAAGTGGAGAGAAGGAAAGGAGGGGGTTGTTTGGAGTGATGGAATTTGTCTCCTCAAGTCACTGCTACATGTGATGGGGCCCTGCTTTCCAGGGGTTTGTTGGACACCTGCCGTGAGAAGTGGTGAATGAATTGGTGCCTTTTCTCTGCTTGTGTGCACAGCTTGTGGTTTTTCTATTTAAATGTATTTATCCCAGCCTGTGAGTTTTCTAGCTCTTACCCTTCTGATTCTCTACCTGACCCCACTGGTGGGGGAGTGAGAGAGCAGCTGTGTGGGGCTTGGTTGCTTGCTGGGATTAGACCATGACAGTCCTTTTTGACATCCATTGCAGAGGCACAATGTTTTGAAGGTAATGTCAGATTCGTAATCTGACTTTCTCTCCAAGACTTAACTAAGGTATCTTTGTTCTATGTACTTAAATTTTCTATGTACTTACATTTTCTTTTTCTGCTAACCCATTAATGACTGACGTACATGACACAGTCTCATCTCAAAAGCAGCTTTTGTCAGCTCATCTGAAATTCCTTCTTCAGTTCTATAATGTGAAAATTAAGCCATCAGGACATTAATCATGCATTTGTGACTATGCAGATGTTGGCTAATATGTAAAAGTTTAATATAATGATCTTACACTAGCTTTTACCATCCTTAAAGAATGCTTATATAATATTATTTTCTACCTTAGGTACAGATAGATTAGCAATTTAGCCTTGCATTAGTGAAAAAAACCCCACAAAACATTTGGGTAAGGCCATTTTCCTTCTTTTTATCCATTACTTTGTCTACATCATTCATAATTGTTTAAATGGTAAACAGAATAGCAGTAAATTCAGATATGTGTTAAATACTCTGAGAATCTTTCTTCTTCTGGTTAGTTTGTCTCATATGTATCCTCTGTAAAGATGAGGAAATGCCTCCATCTTGCTTTCCTAATGGGTAACAGAGATGGATGAAACTCAGAAATTTAATTTTGGAGTTTAATGTTGTATCCTATATGCAAACCCTTGACAAAGAAACTGCAGACGGAATTTTCATAGGAAACTGAACCTACCCAAGAGCAGGTGGAGTACTATTGAAGCGTATCTCTTATGCAGGATGTGGAAAATATGTAATTATGCTACAATCACTCCTCACTTAAGCATGTTTCATTAATGAACTTACACATCTTGGTATCTATCCAGAAAGAACCCCAAACAACCCTTCTGTAAGAAGCCACTTTTGAATACTGCTGCAGATGGGAGAGCGTGTTATCCACAGTCAAAACTTCCTACAATCATGTTTTAGCTTCTGAATACAAAAATGGTAGAAGATGAATGTAGCCTCTAAGGAAGCTAGCAGAAGGAAGAAAATTATCAAATCAGATGCGTTTTTTCTGTCATATGCTTATGAATAGGAGAAATGTGAAAGAAGCAGCTGTAAATAAAAAATAAAAATAAAAAGAAGGGGAAGATATTTAAAATATTTTAGTTCACATTTCTTTAAAAAAATCTAGTAAAACCTACAGAAAGCTGAAAGTTTATTTTGAACCAGTTCTGGATAAGTATTCTAATAGCAAAGTCTTGTTTTTTCTTAATCCATCCTGTAAACACTGTTGTGTTTGCTATTTTTAGCTTGGCTTTCCAGGTTGGACATTCGCCTTAACAAATTTCTGGCTTGTGCAGTTACATCTGCTAAAGATTAAGTTGAATTCAGTGGGAACCTTTCAGTGAGTGGTATTTCAAGGATTAGGTGTGCTGTCAACTTTTTGACCTCTGCCAAGGTCAGAATATCTGGCCCAAAGACATTTGAATATTAACTGAAATATGACTTTTTGGTAACTGAAACACAGAAGTATGTATTTAAAGGAAAACAAAACAAAAGGGTTTCTTTTATGGAAGGGGGTGAGAATGATGTTGGATGAAATTAAAAATCCACTAAAAAGTTCAGAGCAACTATGGCTTGGTCTTGTAACCATGAAAAAAGGATGCAAAGGAGCACCAAAGATTCCCTAGGAAAAGAATGCTATAAATACTTTTTTATTTGAGAACTAATTGTTCAAAGACATTCAAGCAGAAACTGTAATAGAGTATAAGTTAAACAATAAGTTGGTGATAGCAGGTAGTATGAAAATATAACCTTGTCCTAGGGTGACTATGATGCCTGTATCCCCACATCGGCTGTTCTGTGTTCTGTACCTTTACGACTGGTTCTGAGAGTGAGCAGGGAAAGAAGAAGCGCGCAGTTTGAGAAACAAACTCACTCCTCTGAATCTGCTCTCGTCCTTGGGACTGTGTGGTTGTTTTTTTTTTTTTCCTTTGTCAGATGCACGGAGGGCAGGCAGAGAGAGTTTTTTTTTCCCCTTTGTTAGTCTAGCTAGCTGAGACAAAGAAGCTTTCCTGGACTGGTTTTTTTTTGGTTTTTTTTTTCTTTGGGACTGTTTAAATCTGCTCTGGACTGAAAAACCCAGAGGAGCACCAGGATCTTGCACCCGTGGCCCACCGGGCCGGGACTCGGCATCTTCCAGCACTGAAGGGACTGATAAACAGACTCCTGACACGGACTCTCAGTTTTGCCATCTCTCTTCGGAGCAGCGAGAGGTTTTATTGTTTCATATTATTATTATTATTACTATTATTATTCATTCTTTATGCTTGTGGGCATTTTGTTTGTTAAATAAATAGGGTTTTTTTCCACTCTTCTCTGAGGGAGTTCTTTCCCCGGACCGGCTGGGTGGAGGGGCTGTTTGAATTTGCTTTTCAGAGGAACCCCATTTGGAGATTTCCTCCCAAATTTGCCCTAAACCAGGACAAACCTAGATTTACCTGAGATGATTATAATACTAAACCTCAAGGAAATTAGTATATGTAAACGATAATATAATGGACTAGACCAAGATCAGCATTAGGAATTTTGTCATAGGCATGAGTGATCAAGCATGGGTGTCCAATCACCTGTGTTTGAGAAAGAAACCTGCTTTAGGGAAAACTGGAATTTAATGTTCAGGGCTAGACTGAACCACAGCAGTGGATGTGGAGCTAACTGTACTGCCTCAGGGAAAAAAAAAGTGGTTTTGAAAGGCACTTTCTTTTCTTCACTTACCATTTTCATATTTCCTTCAGGGGGTGAGGCAAAGTGAAAGAGATACTACCCCCAGACTAATATTCCTGCAGGAGCAGTCAGGTGATGTTCCAAGCCCCTTCTACTTAAATGCTCAGATAACCTTTTTCTTTTGTCTGTTAGACTGCCTAGGGAGCTGTTCCCTACATCTCCCATCCACTGCAGAAAATCTTTGTTCCTCCCAAAGCTTTCCCAGTTTGTTTGCCATATATCTCTGAGTTTCAGTTTCTCTTCTGCTTTGACTCTCCTAACCATAAAGTTATGATTTCCTTCCCCTTCAATTCTCCCACCTACTCCTTTTTCCTCATTTCCATGTTCTGCAGACCAGACCCTCTGTAACAGTCAAAGCTGCTGAGCTGTCTTTGCTTGTTCTGCCTCCACCACCTCAATTTCTGGCAGAGCCCATGCTACTAAATTTCCTCCATCAGGTACCTACTTTTTCCTGGGCACAGCAGCTGGGACAACCCAATCTTCTTCCAAATTTGAGCCCTGGACTCATGCTCTGAAAGACATGTCAGAAATTTCAAACAGTGGAAACAACCTCCTCAGGTGATATTCTGAGGGCAGAAAGAATAACACACAGAGAAAAAAAGGGTGTTTTCTGATCTGCCCTCCTTCCTATTTTATCAGTTAATTGAAGTGCTATATATACACCACTTTGCAGCAGTTTCAGGTCCCTCTTGACTCAACGTAGACATATTGGCTATCAGTCTTAGCTCCTTACTCTTTCCTGCCACTGTTTGGCCACTGCTAAGAAAAAATAGCAGCTAGACATTTACTGCTTCTATCCCATTTTCTCCTTCTGGTAGGAGGCCATGCAAGGAGACCACTGATAATTTACTCTCTTTTAGGATACTGATGCAGAACCACAGTCTGGCCTGGTATACTTGGTATTGGAGCACAGCACAAAGGATTTACAACAATACATTTTAATTAATCAGTCTCTAGAATTAATCCTACACACAGCTAGACTTAGAATTATTTTTAAATCAAGTGTGCCAGTGTACCATTTTCCTCTCACTCAGTCTTTGAATTTGGCAATAAAGCTGGATGAATTTTTGCCAAGGTGATTCATTTTATCCAGACCTCTAATTATATTTGGGCAATTAAGGAGAGAGATGGGGGCAGTTCAACAAGTCAAGAGGATTTTATAAATAAAAATTTGTCTAGTATAATGGAAAGCAATAGCTACCAAGTAAAATTATATAAATAGAGAGCTAATGTTTGCTGAAGAAAAATAAAAACAAAAACTGATCTTTCTGCAATTATGCAGGTTGATTTGCTGGATGAGAAAAATGCAGAATCTGGAATGAAACAGGAATGGGATTTCAGTGTCATAAAATCCAAGTATACGCAACAAGTAAGTAAATTCTGCTACTCCAAGACAACAAAAACTGTACCTTGAGTCCAATACATATTGAGAGACCATTTTGGCTTTAACTTGTTTCCCATTATGCTGTTTTACCTGGGTTCCAGTTACTTAGTGCACTAAGCTGCATGTGGTAACGGTGATCCAGGTCCTTTGATAACCATCATTAGCTTGTCAGCAAACAGTGAACTCTAATTTAAATTCTATTTATCTTTACTCTCCTATTTATTCTACTAATAAAATATCTGTGCTGTGAAAACATCATCGGTTTCTTACTACATCAAATTTTACCTCTGTTAAGAATTAATATACAGTAACCATTTCAAGAAATCAGAGCAGAGCTCTATATAAACTGAGCCCTATACTCTTTAGGAAAGAAAAACAGTAATATCAGCAGGTGTTTAGATTTACAGAGGGTGTACAATTTTATATTTGTTGTTGAAAAGATGAAACATGATAATTACCACTTAGTTTTCTTTCAAGCACTTACTTCAAACAAGTAAGGCTAGAATAACAATTCACTTCCTTAACTTTATTGATACAGAATCACAAATCAAGTGTAATGTTGTCAAAATGACCCGAGAAAACATTTTTATATCTGTTTTTCTGATGTTGTGAGTGATGATTCTGCATATTTTGCTTGAACTATTCATTTTCACCAGAAGACATTTGAAGACAAATCTAATCAGTTTCTGAGTCATGTTTAAAATAACTGTGAGACTGATTTTCCATTGTCCTGAAGAGTGTATAGTCATTTCAATGGTGCAGAATGGTCCCACTTCAGCAATCTGCTTAAAGTACATGCCTGACTAAGTGTGTGAATCGTCCCATTGATTTCAAAGGAAGTATTTATATCTTTAATGAGAGGCACACTTGGAAATGCAGACTGAATCACAGCTGGAGCAGGACTCAGTCTCTCTCCGGCTTGTATACTGGTATTTCAAGGCATGCACCCACTTATTTGTACCACCTGCCTCGGCTGAGTGAAAGGGTGACCAGGCTGCTGGTTCCAGGTCACAAACACAACAATCCAATCTACAATGGGCTTCCAGACAGATGCAGTGCTCTTTTGGACAGACAAACACCATTACTCTAACCAGTGGTATGTGTATGTTAACTCATCCCTATACAACATCATTGTATAAAACCTCTAAATGCACAAAACTGTGCAAAACCAGTCAGCTAAATAAATACCAAAATGAAAGAACAATTGCTGTATTTTACATGTAATTTATAATGTAACACAAGAATTATTAGTAAGATGTAGAAACAGCTGAAGTATGACTAATCTTAGATTATCTTTGCAACACCATTTCCATGTTTAGGGCAGGATTATTCTGTTTTTACAGAACCAAAGTTCCTGGGGATGCTAAAGCTAAACACCATTATATACCTTAGACTGAATTGTATATCAGATCATTTTGCATTTCACATTTGTGTGTAATCAGTTGTGTTCAATAAATTTAGGTGCTAGTAATTCTTACAAGAGATACACAAAGAGCAAAGACAAATAAAGGGTTAGTAGATAAAGAAGGTTTAAAGATATTCTAACAACTGAATCTCTAATCAACAATACTAATAGCATTTTACAGTTTTATTTGCTCTATAGTTTAGCTACATTTCTTTTAATTTCTTCTTGCAAGTGTTTAAATTTTATTTCATATAAAGCAGAACATAGTTGGAAAGAGATATTAAACAAAACTGTATTAATTTTATGAATACTTTTTAAAGTTACTTTTAAGCAATTTTCTCGTAAACATTTGTAATTCTAGGTACACAAATGATGTTTTAAATAGAAGCTCTGTTTACCTCTCCACATCATGAAGCTGCACTAGTGCACACAGATCTAGCAAATAGCTTTGACATTCTCAGCTCTTTTAATATTATTCTTCAACTTCCCATCCCTCTTTCATCACTTGTTCCACCAGGCAAAGACATTTTGCTGCTTTTATGTCATGACCTAAGCCCCACAGAACTGAAAACAGGGAACCATAGGTTGGCTGAGGATTGGCTAGAGAAGGATCTCTGCTTCCATCTATTGGTGAATGCTGGAAGAAAGGAAGAAGGCCTTACTCATTTCTCTACTTCCTCTCTTCTCAGTGGGAGTTTTCTGCAGAGAGTCCCCTGGGCCCCCAGTTGCCCTGTTGTCCACACCTGTGCCACAGAAAAATGAAGTGAGGCCTTCTGAATGAACTGGTAGTGTTCTCCAGTTGCTGTATCCTAGATCTATCAACCTTATTGCAAGGCAGAAAATATCAACCAAAGAACATGTCCCATGGATCAGTCCAGTTACCAGTATTGCTGAGGGACACCAGGCAGCTTCCCTGGGACCAAACTCAACACTAAAGACAACCTCTAAGCAAATTACCACACAGAGAAAACACTATCACTTACAATATTTCTCTAAATGTAACAGTCTGACAGGAGAAAGACAGAAAGCAATGCTCTACATAGACTTACTCCAAGCAAAATAACTGAAGATATTTACTATTCCCAAATTTTCAAGTGAGAGCACAAGTCAAATTCATTGAATTCAAGAACTGCTAGACATTTATTGCTTGCTCTTCTTGTTCAAATCTTGCACCAATATAGTTTGGCTAATGTGAAATCAGAAGGTCAATAATATTTATATTTCTTAGTAGTACACATAACCACTTAACTACATGTTGCCTTTTCTCATATTGACTCTTTTCCCTTGTAGGTATTATTATCTCTTAATATCTACCTTCTTAATATTTGTCTATTAATTTTCTTGATTATCTTCTGGTTTTAATGCATTTTCTCTGTATTCAACTTGGTCTATTCCACTTCAGTTGTTATTATCCCATCTCCGTCATATTTCCTTAAATATTGTAACCACTTGCCTATCCCTTTATTTTGTCTCCTTAACTCACTGTTGGTATCCTTTGCTTTCTTCTTCTTGGCATTAGTTATTTGCTGTTTTAAGAGTGTCCCTTCACACTCTTGCTCCTATGAATCCCTCCCAATATATCTTTACTTGCTGGGCCACCATGTTTACTTCAAACTGTCACCCACAAGGGCAGCAGAAATCTTTCTATTGCCAGCAAAACGACTCTCTCAGAGGTCTTCATGTGGTGTATGAATCTGTATTCAAGCTAGTGCTACACACTAAATTAGACAGAACATTCTATCATCTGTTCAGAGCAGCTGTAAAGAGTTGCACAGACACCGCTTTGACTGCACAGCAACAAATTTTATTGGTCTTGGTAACCCCGGAGATTATACTACACAGTGAGCACCATCTACTGGCATTCAATTATTTATACATGTATGTGGATATAAAGCGCTTTTCTATTTTTGAACTGAAAAATGGTTATTTTTAATTTTTTTTTTTTTTTTGCAGACCTACAACTAGTTTTCTGTTCAGATCACTGCACAGTAATAGCTACAATTCTGGCTGGGAGGGAAAAAATCCCATGATATTTAAAATACATTATTTTAAATTAATGTAAACATACATGTAATTTAACACACACAATTTGTAGATAAATATGTTAACAAACACACACATATTAATGGTAATCTTGGTTTTAAATCACTTCCTCTTCGCTTTTATCCTAGGAAGCCTACCTAAAGAAAAAAAAGGTGCTTAATGCCACAGAAATAACTGCAGATATTGCAGCATGAATATATTTTATTAATATTCTGAAAATCTCTTAGCTACAGAAAGATTCTGAAGAGGGAGAGATTTTGAAATACAAATTTAATTTCGACAAGTATTTGGTACATATACATCAAAGGAAGAGCTGGACAAGACTTTTCTAATCAGAATTTTTCCAAGCTCAGAATGTTCTGAAAGAAGCTTTGATTTTCTTCTAAGCCTTATACTTCCTGTGAGTAAAACCCAAAAAATCTATTGTAGAAAAAGGAATCTATTGTATTTAGTTTTCTTCTTATTCAAAAAACATTATTTCATGCCATTCAATTAGCATGGTTTAACATCAAACTGGCTTCACCAATTATACTTCTTGGCATGATAGAAGTGGTAGAATTTGAATTTGATGATGTTTGGGGTCTCTGTATTCTCAGTTGGTATTGTTTTACTCTGCAGACTTATTGTTTAATTTTTATTTTAGCAGTAGGAATACAAGAGTTTTAGTCCAATTTTTCTAGTGGAAAAATTAGAAAATACTCTTCTTTAGATCTTGTGCTTTCCAGAAATATACAAGTTGCAGAGATAAGACTTTCCTTTCAGTTTCTTGCATAAGATGTCAGGACAATGTCCATACTACACTACTTAACTGAGTGTGCCCAGGAACTTTCCCCAAGTATAAGTAACATGGAGTAGATTGTTGGATTTGTGGTATTCAAAAATTATCAAATTACTTTATTCTCAACCTCAGAAATTGCTGCAGGGAGCTGAACATGGAGTTATATAAACGTCAAGCTGTGCCAAGAAACTGTTTAGGATTCACCAATTTATATTTAGGGGACATAGGAATAGTTTGATGGACTAGACAGTCATATTTCAGTGCCTAGAAATGCTTGTTGATTAATCTACTAGCACAGACACAGCCTTAGAGTTTTAAAAAGTGAAGCTAATCCTAGTGACAGGCTGATCGAGATGTACTTCTCAAAGCTGCATATTTTGCCACAGGAGACCTGGAACCTCATATAAGATGCACTAACTGTCTCATTTAAGGCACATAGGGGAGATCTACAGGTTTTATTCAGTATTAAGGAAAAATTACATCATTGTGCTTGACATCATTGACATTTATATGCCAATTGTCAAATTAATTCAGAGCAGTGACTCTGGACTTTATAAATATATATCACAAATTAAATACATTCAAGGATATTCTCCTGATATTCACCACCAGTTAAACTGTGAGTTTCAATGTATTTCAGCATACCATCTAATTTCAAGAGATATTAATACCTATCAAACCAATTCTGTTAAAATCCTGGTAATAATACACTGGCTTAACTAAAATCTTTTACATACTTTTAATGGATGATAACACTGAAAAATACCTAACTTTAAGTTGGACAAAAGAGTTCTATGTATTTAAACATAATAGCTGATCCAGAACAGTGAAAGCCACAGCTTGGAAATAAAAACAGTACAGCACATAAATATAACCACTGCCTAGCTTTCTCAACATTTGTTTCTGGATGAAGACATTATTTCCAGAGCAAGGATTAGGTTTCCTCCCTAAATGTCAGTTATCTACTGAACCCTACAAGATTTCTGTGGGATAATATGCACAAGGACATTTGGACTAACTCCGTGTTACCCTGCAATCTTACTTCTATTCTTCCCCCCTGAATTGGGATAATGAGTTAAGCTTGCATCCTCTCCTGGCATTCTAGCCTTACTAAATTGTCATCAACATAAAATATTCTTTTAAGCAAAATATTTTGTTGGTCTAAAAAGCTATTTAATTATACTGCATTATACTAGATGAATGCAAATGAATTATCAAAAATGCTACTGAGATTTAGCAATGAATTTCTATACAGCTCTATTACTTGTGCCAAAAGTAATGAAGACTTTCCCTTTTCAATTTTAAGTGTACAAAGGGAAAACACAAATGGGAATATATGTTTTATACCACACCATGCCTTTTTCAATTAGCTAGAGAGAATAAGCCTTCCTCAGACTGATAATTCTTCTGAAGATTCTCTTTCCATGCTTTCATAGAAGACTCTATGTGTGCTTTTAAATTGATTTGTGCATGCACCCCAAAGCTCTGGCAAGGCGCATTTAAAAAATTGCAGTAAAATATACATCAATATTTAAATACATTAGATACTCTTGAACTTTTACCTTGAGCAGTTTTTTTGGATTTGCATAAAAATGTGTTTCTTTAAAGACTGAGAAGAGACTGGAACATGAAGATACACACTCTAGAAACAGGCATGCTTAATGCTTACTTTAAGGAACATTTTAGCTAGATAAAAAGTTTCAAGTTCAGGACTTGAACTAAATTGAATATTAGAGGCAAATGCCTCAGTAAATGTAATACATACAAGAAGCAGAAAACAAGGTGAATTATTTTACGAAAGTTTAACCTTCTAAATTCCCTCAAAATACTTTGCAACACTGCAAATTTTTTAATCTGAACACTGCATTTTTCAGTTTTCTTTCAAAGTTTCTGAATGAAGAAGAGTTTCTGTGAAAATGAAAAATTAAAATCAGTTGAAAAGCCCTCCACCTGCACCCCAGGGGCACCATTACCTTAGCTAATCAAGTCTCTTAATATTTAGGTATCCTGACAAAATCCTGAGCATCAAGAAGCTAAATTCTACTTATAACTCTATTGCTTGCCAAAATTATGCAGGCTATTCCTGGTACCTCCTTGCCATTTCTTAATCTACACCTTGTCATCTCCACTTGGACTGAAATGGCTCAAGAAATGCTAGATTTCTGTAGAATGACAGTGTATAAATAATTTCTTAGACATAAAAAAGCTCCTTGGTATTATCCATAAGATATGACTGCAAAGTTCAATATTACTTGATATAAAGTTCTCATGTAGTTTCACAAAACAAATAGATATGTAGCATCAGGCATATATTGGTAAAAGGGAGAATCTGACTGGTTTCGTAAAACTGTTTTTTACAGCTACCATAATTCCAAATCAATTTTTATTGCCAACACATTCAGCAACAGACTTGTGTTTCCTGTTGGAAATTATGAGATAGCACCACCACAGGTACTTTTCATACCTCAAGACTGATCGTACAGGTTGTAAGTTGTATTTTCAACAAATTAAAGATGGCTGCTGTGTTAACTTGTATACCTCAGAAATCCAGAGAAGACAGTAACTTGTGAGAAGAATTTATGTCACTACTGATGCACGCACACTTCAGATGTAGCTGGGGAAGAATCAGTACAAGAACCAAAATTAAAACCCCCAGTTATATTACACAAAGTTGATGCTTACAAGGTTGTGCTGTGCTTAACTCACATTGTCTGGGGTTTCTACAAGCTGACAAAAATTGTCAGGTGGCAAAAATTGGCAGCTGTTTAGAATAAAGAACTCAAAAAGTATATGCCAGATGCATCTAAACTGCAGGTCAAGATGTAGTAACAAGATGTACCATGCCTGAGTGCCCCTTAACCTCTCAGGATAGTGACATTAGAAGTTAACCTATCACCAGCAATTGTCTTGAGGTTGTAAGCTGGCAATAACACTGTGTCATCTTATCTTGCTATTGTGCTGTTGGGAGGACAGTGTGATCAGGTAAAAGAAAAAATTATCTTCTAAATTGCAAAAATGGAAACCTGCCAGAAAAGAGAGATCTTTCTTTTCATTCTAATGTATTTCTTAAAATACAATTATTCTCGGGCTTGTAAATCAGCTGGAAGATCCCTCAGATTATTTCATGAGAAATCCAGGTCTGTACCCCGCAATAAAAGTAAATGCATTTTATTTATGAGACTAATGAACACCCTAAAACCAGGGGTTTAGTAGTAGTAATAGTAGTAGTAGTAGTAGTAGTAGGTTTAGTGACTAATCTGATTCTGCATAACATGAAATTCAAATTCACTTATTTGATCTACAGGTCTGTTATCTCACCATGGAAGCTGGATGCAGAAAAAGCTTATTAGCTAGTCTGGTCAATTTGTTTCCAGACACAGGACAGTTCCCCAGAGCTTTTCTAACTATTATGCAGCACTTAGGATCCTAATCAAAGGGCTTTCATTATATTCACAACACAAGTTATCTCAGCATTACAAATTGTCCCTGATACTCATTTTCTCCTTATTTTCATCTCTCTCCATTTTGTAACAAACTCTGTACCTAACTTAATTTACTTTACTTCAGGGTTTGAAAGCTATTTGGTATAACATGGCTGTTCTCAGCCAAATGCTGCTAATACTCTCTGTAACCAAATTCCTCTGCTAAAGTGAGCTTTACACATTTTGGATTGAAATTTGTCTTTGTTAGAAGCAAATTTTAAAGTAATTTGAGCTTGTAATGCCATTAGAAAACCAGGGCAATTAGAGGTCTAACTAACTTTGATGGTTTGTGACTAAGATCTTAGGGATAGTACTTTTTCTAAATGGCAAGGACAGGATTTCAAGGGTTTGGTTTTTTTTGCTGGAGCCTGTCACAGTCCAGGTGAACAGATTGAACTTTTTAAAGCAACCACAAGTATCCTGCTGTCAGGTAATCTTTTCTTAATGAAAAGATTATACACAAGAATAAGTATGAAAATCACCACTATATGTCAAATTAGAGTGGCAAAACTCCACAATATAATTTTTAACATGTGCATTTACTTGAGTGTGAATGGAGAAACCTGAATTTGCATTCTGAATGTGTTTGCTGAACAGCTTCCTACCATAAGTACAGCTACTCTTTAACCACACTAAATTTTAGAATAAATATCAGTTTGAATTCTATTTTTAGCACATAAATGTACCAGGTTTAAGATAATACAAGACTTTAGACACCACTTTGAAAGAAATTAGAAAATAAGGTCTGCTTAAAATTAACATAGAGGCGTAGGTGAGTTCCCCATTGGTGATGCCGACCAGAAACTAAGATATCTGAAAAATATGCAGGAAGGTCATAAGCAAATGGATGAATCCAGAATAAATTGAAGCATGTGCAATTCCACCATGCACTAAGCAAAACAGAAGAGATTGAACAAATATTTATATGACTTATCATTCTTTATGATTGAAACTAATTTGCTTACTGTTAATTAGACAACTGAATATAAGAACCTAGGGAAATTTGCTTGAGGAACCTCACATGTAAAGTACATAGCACAAACCAAAATTTAATTAATTCTATAGCACAAATCCTAAGAAATCATAACTGCACCACAAAGTATATTTGAAAGTGATAGCGCATCTTTCAAAGAGTGCAAGTACAACATCAGTTTTTTCTTAAAAAATATCAAAGATTAAATGCAAATTTTTATTTCAAAAATCCCTCCTGCTATGTCGTCTTTCCATCATTAGTGGAGATCAGACCCTGACCCAGGTGCAGGACCTTGCACTTGACCTTGCTGAACTTCATGAAGTTTGCATGGGACCTTCTCTGAAGCCTGGACAGGTCCCTCTGGTTGGCATTCCTCCCCACCAATATGTCAATCACACCACACAGCCTGAGGTAATTGTGAAACTTGCTGAGATGCACTCAATCCCACTGTCCATGTTGCTGACAAAAATGTTTAACAGCACTGGTCCTGATACCAATCCCTGAGGAGCATCACTCAGCACAGGACTTCCTCTCTATGTGTCTATTTAAGATGACAGTTTATTGAGAGATGTAATAGTGTTTTAACCATTAATATTCACCAGCTCAATGGATTTCATGTTTTTGGCTCCACTGGGATCCCTCATAGCAACAGAGCTACAATAGAGGAGCATGCAGTGTGTGTGAAAAAAGAAGATAAACCCCCTCTCCATGCTTGCAGCTCTCTTTTCTCATCATATCCTTCAGCTGAGCTCTGCTTCCAGGCATCACACACTTGTCTATGACTGAGGCAGAGAGCCCAAGCTCCATCTCCTCTGCTTCCAACAAACTTGTGCTTCATGACAAAACTAAGCTTACCCAAACCTCAAGCACAGTGAGCACGAGGAATTTTACTGACAAGTGGTTCTTAGGCTGTTTGCAGGTTTACTGTTGACTGTGTTTAGACTTTCTGCAAAAGAAAGAAAAAATTCTAAAATATGAAACCCCCAGAGATTATTTGAATTAAAAAATCTAAGCTTTTAAATACAAAAAACACTGAGCAATGTTGGGAAACAGGAGGGTTGACAAGTACTCATATTGCAGCCTTGGAGGGAAAGCCTTTATTACTCTCAGGGATGTTTTTTCGTTACTATTATTATTGTTGTTGTTATTATTATTATTATTATTATTATTATTATTATTATTATTATTATTATTATTATTATTATTATTATTATTATTATTATTCAGGGATGCTTTTTTCAAAATTGCAGCCACATGGGATAGCTCATGCCATCCCTAGTCTGGCTCTCACTTCCCAGTCTGCAAAAGTTTCTAGATATCCATGAGGTTTAGGCTTCAAACTGCAAGTAGAAATTTTTCTCTAGCCTTACCCTCTCCATTCTTAAGTACTTTGCATATTGAGCAAGCTCAATAGCCTCTTAAAAAAGAGCAGATTCCTATCTCCTTCCAGAGGATTTTATGGACTCTCTTTAAAAGATAGGAGCAAACAAAACCAAAGGTTAATAGGACCATAAGCCACGTTTAACACGAGTCCTGGCCCTACATACCCCTGCACCAATTCGCAATTAAACTCCTGGGTTGGAGTATTATCTATTACTGGAAGACCTGAACAACTCTTTAGTACTGTATTTTCTTCTTACCATGTGTCAATATAGGATGAACTATGTCATGTTAATTCTGATTCTTTCCCTATTACTCAGTCTCCTTCAAGTGTAGAGTGCATGACACTAAATGTCACTCTTTTTCTGCACAATACTGTCAAACCTTTTAGCATCCACAATTACTGCAATCTCATTTTATAGACTGAAAGTCTGTAAGCCTGTTCTGAGACACTGGAACACCTTTCCATCCCTGGGATTTTATCCCAGGATAAATTCCCCAGCTTTTTACCCCAAACAGGAGAACTTCTTGTCCATGAGTTCCCAAGTGGCTGGCAAGGGATACCTTCATAGCTATCTTGACCAGACGACAGACTGAGCCTGCGTGTCATAGCCTGGATAAACAGCCCCACCTTGCTCAGACTATGTGCAGAAGTATCAGGTAGAAAATTGTGGATGCTGACAGGTCAGAGAAAGAGATTTTCAAGTATCAGGCAGTCAGTAGGAAAGTTAGTCACATAACTTTTCCACGCTGGCCAGTGACTGTGAGGAGGAATTAAAGCAATGTTTTCAGCTGGTGTTTTGAACTAGCTGTTTACTTGCAAGGTGTATATGAAGGGTGTTGTTCCTGAGTAGCCCATAAGGAAAGGTGTTGGTTTGAGGAGCAATTGTATTTTGGTTCTCTCGGGACTGTCTATAAAAGTATGTGATGTTTATAAAGCAATTACATTTTGCCATGAAGACCTTGGAGTCTTGTATCATTATTCCAGCCATCCCGAATAAATTAACAATAGAAAATGCTGTCTTGAACACAGCCTAATTTAAGGTCAAGGACAGAGCTCCTGCTTAAGCAGGTACAAATTCAAGCTGGAAGGCAAAGGCAGTGAGCACTGGTGGTGTGTGCCAGGCAGGAGATGGAGCACACCACTGTGCTCACAGCCCCCACAGAGCAGCTCAGCTGCTTGGCACTGAGTACTGGGGGGAAAGAGCAGCATAACACTGCCACTGCTCCCAAATAGGAGGACTGCCTCTCAGTATAAGATTTCTCCTTCCCCTGGTTCTAATAGGGAAATAGTCTCAGAGGTGAGGAGCACAGAGAGGCTGGTGTCTCCTAGCAGAAGAGGAACATTCCAGTCAGGCCCTGACCTCAGCGGGTAGTGCTGCTTTGTGACGGGTTGAAATGCAATTGTTGCAGCGCTGCTCTTCTCCTTTGCTGGGAAGGCGACACAATGAGCTGCAGTTTCAACTAGAGCCCTGCTAAGAGCAGTGTGCTCCCAGGCCTGGAACAACAACATACCCTGATACACCTCAATTAGTGCTTGCTTCCCATCTGAGGATGCAGGGAGTACCTTCTGCTCTGTTTCCAACACCTCTTTGTCCACTATGAAAATCAGAACAAGAAGGAACATGTCTGACCCTTTCCTTCTTTGGGCAGGCCAGCAGCTGCACAAAGCCTAAATGCCCCCTGGCTCCAGAGAGGTCTACCTCTGTGTTCCTGGGTAAAGTAATGAATCGGTCACTCACCAGAAATTGTAACAGATCTGACTAGGTCATGCCCTGTTTCTGCTCTTCACCCTGAATTTCTGATCTCTGTGCCACTGTGTAGTCAGATAGAACATGTATTTGCAGTCATTATCAAACCTTTTTCATTAGGCACAAGCATGACTCATAAATCCTATTATTAGGATTCAGTAAGAGATAGAAATCTGTGCACTCACGTTCCCTCTTGAAAGCATGCAGCTCTACACTTTTCAAAACATAACGCACAATACAAGCTTAAATCACTGCAATCCATTTGAAAGTACTAGGTTTGAGTGATGACTATTTTACCCACTTGAAGGACTGGCCAAAAATTTTAAACTTATTTATTGTTACAAATGCCATTGGGACAGAAACACACTGTAGAAAGAAGTAATTTAATAACCAAATTGGTAAAAAGATTTCATTGTTCCTCTGTAAAATTCTTCTCCATAGGTAAAAGAAGGAAGTTAAATTTCATGATGCAATACCACCTACCAGCTCTGAGACATGAATAGTGTCTAAGTTTACATCATTGTCCAGAATCAGTAAACTACCACAGAAGATTTGGGAATACCTTACTCCTCTTTCTTGCCAACATTTATTTTTTTCAATTTAGCTACAAAATCTTAAAAAAAAATCATTATCAGCAATTTCAACTAATACTTAATAATCATATATATATATATAAGTATAAAATATATATAATCTATTATATATATATATATATATATATAAATTCATATAGCGTATGAGAATTTATTAGAATTTTCCTTTTCTCCAAGGGAAGAATAAAGTGAAATATGCCATGCATGTGTTTAATTTTTATGTTATGGCTGTATTAGGAAAGAGTGATCTTTCAGATATTTAAGAAATTTATATTTAAACAATAATGCACAAAATTAATAGCATAATGAAACACTATTGCATAATGAAGCAGTTATAACAAATTCCAAATCTGTAGCAGATTATTTCATATCTTTTTCTCTGGCTTTCCCATCAACTTTAAAAGTTCTCTCATTCTCCCAGACTATCTTAAAAGTTTTGCTTAATTTATTTTGTAGGCAGATATTACAGAATTGTTACAGGAAAATTCCTTCTAGGAGAGAGGTACATAACCAGCAAAAGTGACTTTGCTGCTTTGATTGAAATAATGTTGTAAGTGCACAGTTATTGCCTCTGGCTAACAAACAGCATGAGCATAGAAAAAGCATTACATGTTGCCAAAACATGAATCAGGATTTTTCTAAGAAGTATGACAACATTTTAAGCTCATGCTCCAAAGAAATTCAATATAATTCTCCTATTAACTTCAATTAAATAGGAAACAATTTTTTTATTAACAAAATCATATTTATGTCTAATACTTGGGCTAAACACATACTTGCCTTCAGCTAAGTTTGCTTCCAGCACAATACTCTTAATATTCCTTGTGAATTTTATAATTGGAGAAATCAAGTGCATTTGTGTTTTAAACTTGAAACTTACATGATATTAAAAACTCATTTCCATAAGTAACATCAATTTTAAAGGCCTATGCAAAATATTCAGTTTTCAAACACTTGTTCTTTTTATTGCACATTATACAATTTAAGTAAAGTAACTGGAAGTATTCTGCTGCGGTTTTGTGAGTTAAGCGTACAAAACAAAATTTTCCTTATGAATTTCATGGCAACATTTCATGACAAATCATGCTGAGAAGTAATTGTGACAGAAGGGAGGTATTGAAGGTACTCTTCTATCCTGACAAGCCAGTAAAAGGGTAGAGATAGTGAATTAACATTTTGTGTTAATGATACCTAAGACTACAAAGAAACTAGGTTTAATAGATGTAACAGATTTGACTATATCATTTTGTACAAGGATAATCAAGAACAAAGTGCTAATGCAGTAGTAGGAATCTGATACACAATCTTAGGGCCAGATCAAAATATGATCTGAGAGTGCTTATGCTATCAAAGAGACTAATACTGGAACTGCTTCATTATGGGAGATTAAGTTGGCAAAATACAAATGGAACTTCCTCACCAGTTTATCACAGGAACAAATACCAAGAAGGATGCAACAACTGATTGTTAATTGCCCTTGACAGTATTTTTATCATGACTTTCACAAATGAGTAATACAAGCCAGATGGACAGGTCAAGAGAGTTGAACCTGTAGTTGTGACTTCATTCTATGAGAGAAACCCTAATAAATAGAATTATCCCTGGGTCTCAATTACATATCATAAGGTGAAAAACTGGGAGACCAAATCAGTGATGTGAGCTGGACAGAGAAAGAAAAGTACTTCAGGAGTCAAGGAACTCAGAGCTGAAAAGTGTTTTTCTCTTACCTTTTCATCAACAGATAGGAACAAATCTGCTGGACTAGCATGGCTGCTAATGGGGGAGGTTTAACAATATAAACTCCTAGAAACAAACATTTAAAGTAAAGTACTCCTAAGCAAAAATGTCAACCTGAAACTCACACAGAAAAGATGAATTTGCTGAAGTCTACACCAGTAACTAGAATCACTTCCCAGTAGCACTGCCAGATAATAAAAAGCACATAATCACACCTGAACTTGGAGAAACATAGAAAAAACTGTAATGTGAGATTTTGGAGTATTTTATTTAAACCGTGTCTCCATTAGGCCTACATTTAAGAAATGCCAATTTATTTTGAGTCATTCTCCATCTGTGGTCCTCACTGCCCAGTAGTGTCTGACTGACAGTTTAGGTGACTCCTTGCTGAATCTTCACGTATCCAGCCAGTCAGCTGGAATACTCTTTTAACTTTCCACAGGATATCAAGAACTACCCATATATTTTGGGAACAAAATATATTTTTGAGATATTTTGAGAAGCTACAGTCTCTACTCCCATCTCTGATGATGAACTTTCCAGTTCATCAGGGGGTTCTGAAAGGCATAATTCAGTCCACTGTTTATTCTCAGTACAGCTGCTTCATACATGCTTTAAATAATTTTACAATATTCTACAATGTCTAAGATTTCCCTTTGATGTAGTATGCAACAATATTAAAGGGTTTTTCCCCTGCCTTCTTCTGGTATTTATAAAGTCTTTATATCTAGGCAAAATAGATGAATGTTTGATTGTGACTTCTATTTTTTCTTTCCCTCTCATTCTTCTGAGATTACTATTTTCCTATTAAAGATACCAGGAGTCTCAAATTCTGACGATCATCTTTGGCTAGTATTTAATTTTTGGAACATTTACAATGCAACTTTTTTTGGGGGGGGCTTCATTTTAGTTTGTTTCAAGCTTGAGAAAGTATGGCTTTTTTGTATTTACTTTGCCATCTTGTATCTTAAAAAAAAATAAATACAATGGACCAATAAATGCAATGGCATTGCAGCTACATGTCCCCAGGTTTGGCCAATAGTGAGGATGACAGTAAATATATGCAAAATTGCACTTCAGGTACTACCCATAGGTGGATACGTGTACATACACAGCTGGACACGCAGCAAATGTTACTTTAGCAAAACGCACAGGAGAGAAAAAGGTAACATTCCCACAAGCGCGCACAGCACAGATGGGCCAGTCCTGTTCCTCCTCTCCATCTGAAGTACTGAAGTCAGCTACTGCACAGAAGTGAGCAGACAATATGGATCACTCCAGAGGCTGAGTGGCCTTAGCCCTTCAAGTCACCAGTGGCTTTAGACACTCAAGGCTATCCAGTAGCTTCCCCTCAGACATCTTGAATCTCCCTGGCCACCCCCACCAGGACATACAAGAATTTGAGATTTGCAGCCCCACTGCACCTGATGGTATTTGGATTTCTTGTCATTACACACACATACATACACAGGAGATTTACTCTCCCTTCCCACAACAAATCTCTCCAGTATATTGTCCAGACTGATGATCTTTGCTATTGCTGACCTTCAGGTTTCCTTGTCTTTCTGTTTTGGATTTATGGTCCCTGCAGCAGCTAACTCTCACATCTGTCTCTTCATTATTTCACTAGTGGTGCACAAACCCAGAATATTCCACCCAGGAAAAGAAGAATAGGGTTTAAAAAGAAGACGTGACACAGTACAATCACAACCACAGGGCATAAGTAGATAAATTTGCTGGCTAGCCAGCTGCTTACAGTCAGTAACTGGCAGTAACATTTTCTTTTCTGGCTTTTCATATTCTTGTTCATGTCCATGTTTTCATGTGCTTGTTCCTTCTTGATCTACCTTTAGCTGTCCCTTTGCCTACATTTGTTCCCCCACTTACAAACCCCGTATTCAGTTTCCCACTTAAAATATCCTCTAGTGAATTTTACACATTCCCCAAATATCTTTCTGCCCCATATTGGCTACTGTATCAGTGGCTTACTGTAGTCTTCAAGGCATTCCAAGAAAGAATTTTCTTTGATGGAGACCTCTTGGTAGGTCACAGTGGGGCTGACTGCTCTCCTGTGATAGCCTTAGGAGAAAGGTACAAGCATTCCTTCTAATGTGTCTGATCATCTGATCCTCAATGGGTCTTTTTCTTTGTTCATCATGACCAGACACTAGGCATACAACCTAATAAAAGCTAAAAGCATTTTGAACTAGTTGTACAGTTGTAAATATCAGTCAGAGAACTACTGAGAGAAAGAAAGCCTTTGTCTTCAGAGAGAAGTCGAAATGTAAATACCAGAAAACCTTTTGTTTTCATTTAGTTGTCTTTGAGTATAACCAGCCAATATGTTAAGGTTTTCCTTGAACTATCAAACCCAGGTATTGCCTGGCTTAGATTAATAAGAAAAATAGCAAACAAAACCTATCAGAGCTTGATTTTTTTTTTTTCTCAACTAAAATGTAATTGAGTTTACTAAGGGGAACCTTATTTAAAGGAAATTTGCACTCACATCCTTTTCTCTCTTTCAAGAACATTCAGCATTCAAAAGCAAAAAATCAGGCTACTTGTCCCACAGCAAGAAAATTACTGGAACAAGAAATAGCTAAGCATACAGTCCCTTTCACACATATTTTAAAGCCACTGGCCAGTTTGAAAAAAAAAAAAAATTAAGAGGGCAAAATTATCCATGATCTGAATTGTCCTAAGTTATATGGCATCTGTACATGAACGGAGTGCCATTTCAGAGGGAAGGGACATACTCCTCTGGTTAGTACTACTTAAGTAGATGGAGGACTCAGGGAGAGGCTACCCTTTCCTCAGCAATTTTTATGTTCCTGACAACTTCCCCACTGTTATATTTTTGTCCTTTCAGATGTAGTTCAGCAGCTGATGTAAGAACTTTAAGCAGCTGATGGAGTCATAAAAGGTTTGTCTGAAAAGGGTCCCTGGAGGTCACCTAATCTGATTTCTACTTGAAGACAAATTTTCCATAGAACTAGGTCAGATCAGTCATGGCTTTTACTACTGAAGTGTTGGAAATCTCCAAGGAGGTTCCATCACATCTCTAGGTAAACTAACACAATGCTATACATACACACACACACACACATATCTATCTATATTTATATCATCTGTATCTATATCTATATCTATATCTATATCTATATCTATATCTATATCTATATCTATCTATCTATATATATATATATATCTGTACTCCCATCCCCTTCACCTTGCCTAGGAAAGGATATTATCTAATATCTCAATATCTAATTCCAAGCTGCAACTCATGGCCATTGTTCTATCACTTCTCCTGTCACTAGTGAGAAAGATTTGTCTCTGACCTTTGTAATTCCTCTTCTAGTAGATGTCAATTACCCTTAAATAAAAACCGCATCTGCTTAAAAAAAAGTTCAACCTTCTCAGCTTCTTATTCTAGTTCATGTTTCCTTGGTTCCGATTATCTTGATTGTTCCACCACTGGACTTGGTTTTCTCAACAGCTTTTCAAACTGGGAGAATAAAAGGCATAGGAAGTATTGCATATGCAGCCTCAGTAACACTGAACAAAAAGAGATAACAACTTTTTTTGGCCTGCTAGCCACAGCAATGTAGCTCAGTATGCAGTCTGCCTTCTACAGTGAGTACTGTCCACCCATATTCAGCTCAAACTCCAGTGGTTTTCTGCAGGACTGCTAACTCACCAGTCGATCCCAGTCTGTGCAGCTGCATGGGGTCATTCTGCTGCAGGTATAGAACTGTGCTCATCTCTTTCTTGAGCTCCTTGAGATTTCCAGTTTCCTGATCAACCTGCTGCTGTGCATGTGTTAAAATAAAAGTATATTAGGAATAAACCCCACAAAACCACAAACAAAACCACTCCATTTTTCCTTCTCATGCCCCATTCAAAATCTCAGGCTAAACTTCTCTTGGTGTCTATGCAGAAAAGCTGTGCTGTAGTCAGAGCAACTGGCCAGGAAGGGTTACTGTATAATCAACTTGCAGTGCCATATCTGGATGTTCAACATAATGAGCATTCTACTTTTATCTACCATTGTGTTCCAATTACTAAATATCTCACTGACTTTATTGACACAACTCTGATGCCTGTAGCATCTTGCTAGTGGCAAAGCTTCTGCTATGCAATTCTTTGGGAGGAAAATATTCGAATTTTGGTGCCCACATTTCACTGAAAATCAATGGTGAGCAGATTCTAAATAGAACATGGGCACTTCAACAACTCTGGCAATTTAGTTCTTATTAAAGGGGTTGTGGTCAACAGCTCCATAATCAAATGGACATTGGTATCATGCTGTGGACCTGATGAAGAAAGTCCAGGGGAGGGTAATGGAGATGGTTAGAGGCATGGAACACATCCCCTATAAGGAAAAGCTGAAAGACTTGGGGTTGTTCATCCTGGAGAAGAGAAGGCTCCAGGGATATATTATACCAACCTTCCAGTACCTAAAAGGAGCCTGTAAGAAAGCTGGGGACAAACAAACACAACTCAGAAAAATCACAAAATTACTTGAAGCCTTCTGTTGAAGAGGAAAATATTGTCTGTATGCAGGCAGCATCCATCAGAGCCAGTTTCAAAGCAAGATACATTATCATTTTTCTCATGTTGTAGGAAAAAATGAGGATTTTGTCATGTTATTAGGGATAAGTTTTAGAGTCTCCACATCATTTCACCTTAGTATCAGCCTTATTAAAATCTCATATCTTCTTGTATTAATTTTAAATCCCATTCACATATAGGACTCATGGTATAAATTAACTTTATAGAATGAGAAAGATTTAACCTCATAATATTATTCTCAGATAATTCTTATATCAGCAAAAGTATTTTAATTCCTTTCTTTTCTTGTAACTTCCTTAGAGATTCCACTCATACCCTTAATCTATGAAATAGTAAAACACCATGATTTTCATCTCAGAAGACCTGTATATTTCCCATTTCTCCAGGTTTAAAAATTGTAGCCTCATGATTCTTTATTGAATGTGGATGATTGAATTTTGAGTGCAAAAAGAAGTTCAGAGTGACATAAATTGATGCTTCATACTCCATGTTTCTCACAACTTTAACAGCATCTAATGTATCGCTGCTCTGCCCTTCCTTCCAGCTGTGACCTGGCATATCTCTCAATTCATATCTTTAGTTACATGGCTTGCAAGGATAGAAAAGCCACTTCTGTGGCAGTGCTTCTAAATGATGTGAACCATACAAAGTCATGTCCTTTAGCACACTACCAGATCCAAAACGTCATGTCTGAACTACAGCTAAATGAAACTAAACTTGCAATTTCTATCTCAGCAATGGCTCAAACAGGTGAACTGTCAGGAAACAAACTCTGCTTAATCTTCTGTTATTGTATGTATCCCCAAGCTTCCTGTAAAAAAGTTTAATACTGTCTGGCACTGCATGTACTGGGGATTATGGAAAAGAATCAATTAATGATTTGCACAGGAGTTACTTAATATGGATGAAATGTGCCAAGATGTATAGATTACAATAATTCAGATGGAGAATAATAGCTGACAGAACATTCTTTCAGCATCCTGCTACCTAGTTTTGATATTGATGATAATGCTCAGTGCAACCCTTAGATGTCAAACCTGGAAAATAGACACTTTTTCAGTTCCACTGTGTCCTAGCTGAGCCACAAACGATGCTTAAGCCTTGTCACTGATACCAGTTTTGCTAAAGTCAACCAATTTCTGAATATTACCATGCCCCACAAAGTTCTTTCTTTCACGGTCTTGTGAACAAGTGAATGACTACAGATTTCTGCATGAAAATGCAGCTTTTTGGACTGCCAACATTTATAGTGAAAGCAGATTTAATTCTTGATGAGTCAAATTTGAATTGTATTTACAGGTTAAATAAAAGTTTGAAAATCTGTATTGAACTCAAGGAATATTTGCATTCTTTTTTACTTGAACAGCTGAGAGAAAAAAAGACTGAACAGGTTTTTATCTTTCACATTTTGTTTAAATACAGCCTGGTAAAAAGAACAGGAATTTTGCCATTTTAATACCCCTTCTTAAAAAGACCTTACATGATTTAGTAAAAAAGACTTCTATGTTCTCTTCTTTTCCATGCATTATCTTTCAACATAAATGAGACATCACCTTTAAGGTTCAATTATTGCACTGTGTTACTATAGCAACTCCCAGGAAAAGTCTATTAAGCAACCTTCAACAAAAAAAACAACTCCACTTCATTTATAAACACTCTCTAAATAAAGAAAAAGATCTTCTCATTTTAGTTGTTAAATACCTGATTTTGACATCTATATAATGCAATAAAAGATCTTTGCTCGTATCATGAAACCAGTGCTGCCTATAGAGCTCAGGGGAAGGACAGTCGAGGCTGGAGTTAGGGCAACATTCAGATGAAAGAATAATTCTTCGTTAAACCTTGTGATTAAAGACCTCTTTGAACGTAACCTATTCTGTAAGTTAAAATGGCCACATTTCCAGTCTCGGAAAACTGACACAGTTTCACTGAATTCAATGGAGCAAAGCCAATTTACACCTGCCGAGGCCCTTCATATTGTATGAGATGAATAGTACATTCGTTCAGGATGAGAGAACTTTTTGATCATACTCTCTGAAGTGAATGGGCAACTCTGAAAGAAAGATGATGGCAAATGTTTAAATCAATATTAACCCAAGTAAAATTGAATTTGGATCATAACATTTTTTCTATTGAATGTTCAAGATGAAGTCCCTGTCCTGACCTTGATAAGTGCACATCTACACACTCAGTTTTCAAACTGTGATCTAAAATCTTTTATGTCAAGGTCAATTGTTTAATACATATTTTAAAAACAAAACTGAACAAGCAAACTACTTATTTTATATTTTATGTGGGATTAAGTATAACTAGCCTGGAACCAACATTCTTTCTAACTGGTATTAGGAGCTATTTTTATGCCTTGCTGCTAAAAAAACCTTTCCTCCAAAAAATATATATATATCTATTTAAGAAGTGGGCTATGGATCAACTATGGATTTTAATTCCAAATACATAGTACTTCAGCTACAGATTTGGGATTGGTTTCCAAACTGCTGGCAGTCCAAGTCTAATGAAGAACTTTCCAACACTACCTTCAGTAGCTAAGGAAAACCGAAGCATATATATACCCACAGATGTCAAAAGTGATTAGGCCAGATTCTCTGTACTCTGTCCTTTCAATTTTCAGCTTTCTTCCCCTCTTAGATATAGTGGAATGATATCTAAAGTTAGAAAAAGAGAGCTGGAAGGATTCTCAGGAACCCATCCATTTTCACCTTCTCCCTGAGACTGTTTGCAATATTTAATTACCATTTTTTATCATGTTCCTTCTTAGCTGTATTGGTTTGACCTAAATGTAGTTGAGAGATGACAACTTATTTTATTGTCTTTTTGAATACAATTTCAAAGAGAAAGAGAGATGGAATGAGTATTGTAACAGTGTAACTTCATAATTTCATTAACATCTACTTTAGTGAGAAATTGATGTAAAATTTTTGGGCACAAAATAAGAAAGTGACTTTTACTGGAGCAGCCAGTTGGAAAGAAGATTCTTTTGCATTCACAAGTTTATATGCATTAAGAAAGACACAAGGTCTGACAGGAGGTTTAATAAACACAAAAACACAATACAATGGGGTCAGGAACAAGGAATGGAGAGAACACATTGTAAAATTTAGACAGATATGGTGCTTTTCCCAATGTATTAGTGGTTTCTCCTAGTATTGTTATTAACTCAAAATTTTCTGGCTGCCATGAAGCCTTTAAATCAGACTACACCAGTGTCTCACTGCTGAAACCCTATAAGAATTTAAAAAAAATTAAATTCGGCATTAAGTGACTGGGATTTTGTCCTGAAAGTTCAGTTGTACACTACATGAAATTTAAGAAACTAAAGACTCTAAACCATTAAACAATCTGACAGCTGAGAGCATAGCTTCTTCAAATTCCATCTAATTTCTGTACTTTCTGAAGGCACTGCAATTGGCAATAGTAAAAAGCAAAAAAAATTGAACACAATCAATTTAATAATTCCATGAACTACAAACAAGTGAAGATTGGCTTCCTCTGTGGCATACAGTTAATCTTCCATAGTATTTAATTTTTAGTAACCTTGTTAAAGTAAGCTTGTCATTTATTAAGTTCACTCACTTCTCTCCACACACCCCACCCTGGTGGGATGGGGGGAGAATGAAGGTAAAAAAGTAAAATTTGTGGGTTGAGATAAGAAGAGTTCAATAACTGAAATAAGGTAAAATATAATGACAATACTAATAATAGCAAGTGATGCACAATACAATTTCTCACCACCTGCTGACTAATGTCCAGCCTGGTCCCAAGCAAAGATCAGCCCCTTCCAGGTAGCACCACTCAATTTATTTTTTGAGCATGATGTCCTATGCCATGGAATGCCCCTTTGGCTAGTTCAGGTCAGTCTCTTATGCACCTCCTCACTGGCAGAGCATTGAAAAATCCTTGATTTGGGTACCTTACTGCTCAGCAAAAACTAAAACAACAGTGTGTTATCAATACTATGTTCGTACTAAATCCAAAACACCGCACTGTACCAGCTAGTAAGAAGAAAATTAACTCTATCACAGTTGAAACCAGAATAAAGCATGAAGCTCCTTCAGCAGGATCTTTGTCAAAGCTTCTCTGACAGCCCTTTAATTTAATAAAATGTGCTGGAACTTAGCCTTCAAGACCTTTAGCCCTTGTCGAATTTCATCTAGATTGGATACATGAATTCAGAAGTTACAGAAGAATAAGTTCCATGTCACAAAGAGAGTGGAACAAAATTCATTTATTCACGAAATTTTGCAATAGTAACTTCTTTTTCTAGATATGTCCATATGACCATATTTTAATTTTTAAATGTAGAGTCTTCTGGAATTTTGCCCCACAAAAATTTTTTTCTTCTGTTTCAAGAGAAAATTTTAAAAGTATATGCACGCTCAGAACATTTCTAGGGAATTATGAATGCCATAGTTCCCACAGTCCTTTCTACAAGAAAGATCCTTCTGTTTTGCTACAGCAATTCTTTTAGACAGTGTTTTATTTAGACCGAATTGTTTATTTTTAAAGTATATCTTCTTAGTCTAAACTTTATTGTTTCATACATAACACAATAACAGCATTATCTCAATAGCCTTCCTATTTCCCCTTAAATTCAAAATAGGGAGCAAAAAAATTTCCTGGAGTGAGAGTGAAATTCAGATTTCTGCTAACCAGACCAACTGCAGTGGACACTGCAGGGGAACATCTTTCACCTAAGTGAAAGGATGAAAAACCAAGAAACAAGTTAAGTGAGAAGAAAAGAGAGAAACCAAAATACTAGATAATTGAAGAATAGGATAACCAGTATTTTCTCCAAGATGACTGGTAAGCAGATGAAGATTTCAGTACTATTAAAAAAAAAGAAAAGAAAAGAAAAAGAAAAAAGACAAGGCTGGGACAAACAAAATAGTGTTCCCCCCAAACTATTTACTGAAATTCCAAATCACAAATAGGATCTCTAGTCTTCATAGCACAAGTGAGTTTTATTATTGTCCTACATAACCCAATTTAAAAAACGTATTGTGCTGTTTTCAAGGCTGAGGAATTATCCCCACAAAAATACCTTCAAAAGATTCCAAGTCAGACC
This sequence comes from Trochalopteron elliotii, assembly GCA_024734555.1. Taxonomy (NCBI): domain Eukaryota; kingdom Metazoa; phylum Chordata; class Aves; order Passeriformes; family Leiothrichidae; genus Trochalopteron; species Trochalopteron elliotii. The sequence goes on from JANPWX010000038.1 coordinate 2,459,641, forward strand.
TACAATTTAATTGGACAGTTACAAGAAAGACAATAGTAGAGAGACGCTGGCTTAAACTGATCAAGCCAGAATATGACCTGACACCCTGTTGGTCAGGGAGGTGGTAGCAGTCTGATTAAAGGGTGGTTGCAGCTCCGTTGGAGTGATGGATGTGGTCTTGTTGAAGCAGTGACTCTGTAGAAAGGTCTGGTTCTTCTCTGGAGGTCCAGTTGTGGTTGTCAAGAGCTCTTGTCCTTTGGATATCCGATGGTGGGATAGTAGTGTCCCAAGTCCCAGATTATCTACAGATAGGAATATTTGGTACCTCCCCCAGGGTGGGTAATTTCACAATGGGGTGGTTTAATTCTATGAGTTGTTCTAGGGAGTCCTTGGTGGTCCAATTGCAAAGGTGGATTCCTCAGAGTGGAAGCTGCTTCCCCAGAGGGAGTTATCACAGATGAGTCATGGCAAAGATAAAGAAATACTTTGCCTCCTAATTTAACAGCTCATCAGAAGGTAATGAAGATGGTGGTAGAATACATACTTTAGTTACACCTTACATTGTAACCCAAGATAAACAGTATGCTAAAAAAAAAAAACCTGAACAAAAAAAACCCCAAACAAACAAACAAACAAAACAAAACAAAAAAAACCACAAAAAAACAACACAAACAAACAAAGAAACCAAACAAAAAAAAAACCAAAAAACAAACCACCAAAACCCCAAAAACAAAACAAAACCAACAAAATGATATAAAACCACAAACAAAATCAAATAAAGCCACCCCTATTCCCCTTCACGCAATTAACAACACTCCCACTAAAACTGCTAACTTTATTGCTGCTGTAAAACTCAAGTACTAGAAGCCCAAGTGTTCCTCCATAATCTTACAGATAGACACATATGTGAATTCCTATGGGAGTCCTATCTCATTCAGAGATTCATCAGAAATTAATTATGATTAAGTAATTAGAAATTATCACAATGCCCATGTGTACATTTTGAAACTGAAGGTCACTCTGACAATTCTAATTTTGTTATTTTCTACTATGCTTTTTAAACTTCAAAGATATAATTCCATAGTTGTTGGTTGATATTTTTTATTATATTTGCCAAACTGTCATAAGCAAGCAAGACAAGTAAATGGATTTTTAAAAACATACTAGGCATCTATACCTCATGTTTGAAGTGTTTTATAAACATTGCTGTTATCAGATCTTACTTTTGCTGCATGGTGCAATCTATAAAATCAAAGTTACAGCTGGCAAGTTAGGCAAATGTTTCAGCATGCAAAACTTGTTGTTCATATCATACTTTAAAGAACTAGTACTTATTTACAATAATCTATGTTTTAAATATTTTCAAAATTTCAAGCTATTCCAATAGTGTCTTTCCCTTCTATATCCTAGGAAGTACGCAAAAAAAAATATTGTTTTTATATGGCCCAGTACCCTTGTTTGAAACAGTTCCTTATTATGCGTAAGATAGATGTTTAGCAGATAGAGTTTATTAAAATTAAATACTTACATTATAAAAAGAAAGTTGCTTAATAGGAGAACAGATGGCTAATGGGCTGTGACTAGCTACAAATGGATTGTGAATATTACAGCAAGAATCTATCAACAGATAGGAAAATGATTCTGGACAAGGACTGATTGCCTGGAGTCAGAACACAATCTAATTTTAAACCTTTTCATTTTGATTTTTACTTTTTTTTTCCATTCAAATAATACGAACAATATGATGGAGTCACTTTGCTGGAAACAATTGAACAGAACTGACAAATTCATAATGCCTCAGACCATGAAATCCCAATTGGCCCAATCACAGATACATTTATCATGCCTGTAGAGATATTATTATAGTTACAAGTTATAGCCTTTCCCACTGTGATAACTACTTCTTTGAAATTGGCCAGTTTTTCAAAATAATCCACTCAAATTTCTTCAGAAGAACAGCACAATCATTTTTTAATCAGAAAGTTCTTTCATAATTTTATTTTTCCTCTTAAAAATGCACTTAAGAAGCACTCTAATAGAGCTTTTAACATAAAATAGTCCACCTAAAAGCTTTGTGCTGTGTGTCTGTTTTGACAGTTTTTTGCACCCAAAGGTGAAAGCAAATGTGACTAAATTCACACATGACCCCTCTCTGCATAGAGAGCTTTCTTTTATACAATGAACACGAGTCTGCTTTGTTTCTATAAATTTCTGTAAGGATTTAAAATGTTGGCACAGGAAACCTGACTACTTTATTCTTTCTCTCAGTTCTTAGAACCAGCATAAGATACAAAAGCTGTCCAGGACAATATAGTACAAAAAATCACACTAAATTAAGCAGCTAGATTAATTATAAATATTTATATTAATTTATTTAAGCCTAATTGGGTTGAACAATTAGTTCCTGGTCCTATTTCAGAAGCTGTCTTTCACTTTAGAGGTGTAAGAAACTGTTAATATTTTTCTAGTACACAGATAAGCATAAGTTTCTGTAGCAGAAATAAGTCAGAAGTAATTTCTCTTTGGACTAAATGCTGTATAGCAGAGGAATATCCCATCTTCAATTACAGAATTTCAGTGATGGAGAATCCACTAAAATCATACTTAATCAATGATTCACAGTTAAAATATGCTCATCATACTTATATTTCACTTTTACTCTGTCTTAGTCTAAATTTCACTTCCAAACGTGGGCATTCACAGTATTATATTTCTATCTAAAAGATCAGTTCACACTGATCTACCCATAGACTAATCACCATGCAGTTCTCTCTCAGAAAAAAAAAACAAAGACAGAGGCAATTTGGGCTCATCTCTTTTTTTTTTTTCTTTTTAGCTAATACCTCTTCTCTGTACCATCTAAATTTTCAATACAATTATTTTGAACACAGACACAAAAAGTCAGAGTATTTCCATTGCAACCAGGATTGCAGTTTACACAGAGCACTCAATTTTCTTACTCAACATACCCTAGTATTTATTGATTTTTTTAAGAAACAGTTTCAGAGTACAAACTACTGTTCTATTAAACATCTGAATATCTTCAAACCATTCAGAGCTGGTTTAGTTTTTGTTAAATATTCACACCTATATTTTGTAAATACGGTCTGTAAAACTTTTTAAAATTATGCTGATAAATGCTATATATTATGCTATAAATTATGCTTATTTATGCTATAAATAACTTTATATTATGGAGTATTTCCACTGCATCTCATTCTGCACATTACATAGTCCAGGGAGAATTTATTAAAACCAATCTTTTCTGTTATCAAATTCTATTCACAGCCATTTCTCCATATCCAAAATCTGGGTAACATACAACTGCAGATATCTAATCCAAAGAAAGTCCTTAATTATAATAACATACTTGAGAATTTGAAACTTGAAGCTAAAAAAATATTGAATTAGGAATCATTTCTTTAAATTCCTTCCCATCAAAACTCCAATTTGTCTTGTGTAACACCACTACTACGTGACCTGTCAAAAAGTTTTCTCTTTCTTTAAATCATAGATAATCATTAATCACATTAAATGCAATTAGTGATCGTCTATGATTTAAAGAAGATTAAATCATCTAATTAAATGCAAAACCAGAAAACAGTGTTAAAATGAAGATGTAATAGTGAGGCTTGAGTGCTTATACCTATGACACCACCTGCAACTTATTTCTTCCAGGGTCTGCAAAGTCCAGTCTAGTAATCAGTGTTGAAGTTTTAAAGATCTTCTATGACTGAATCACAAAATTATAGTTTGGTAGTTTGCTTAAAACAAAAACCGCATAAACAATCAAATAAACAAACCAACCAACTGATTTTGTGAATATCATGTATATTAATAGACTGGCGAATTTTTCCCCACAGAAAGGGAAAAATAGTGCATTTAATTAAGCAAATGATGACTCAGAAATGTTATTACTTCATTTTAATTTATGTCCACTAGCTGGGATCTTTTATTTTCTAAACTGATTCTAATTATTCCTTATACTCATGGGAAAATATTAGATAACCTGCTGTCAGGTCTGTTAGCAACCAAACAAAATCTCATGAACACAGTAAAATGTATTAATCCATTCCAAATAAATAATAAATCATACGGTTCTACTCTGTTAAATGATGGATGAAAGTCTGTCAGAAGAACCTGGGCTGTTTTGAAAATCTTCATAATTCAAGCCTTCTCATATATACTTGGTACCTGCCTAGTTAATCACAGAGGGAACGTTTCCTATCCACCAAGCAATGCAATCGAGTTTATAGATTATACAATTATATTTGTCCTTTTAATATTTATTGCAGAGTTACTGCTATTTTATGTCCTTCATCTTAGAATCTTTCTCATTTCAATAAGATTATCAAGAGGTCCTTTTCCAAATACTTGTTAAATGCAGTTCTTAGGTAGCATTCTCCTATACAAACAGTCAGAAAGTATTATTTGGTTTACCCATGGTTAGAAAACCTGCAAAAATAAGGTTTCTGTGAAGGCCAGCTGAAAAACAAGACTTTAAACTTTATTATCCAGAATGTTCCCACACAGTCCAAGGAAAAGGAAGATTAGACTAATTTAATGTAGCACTTAACAATCAAACTGCTTCTAATCTTCAAAAGCGACTTCTGGTTCTTCATGCTTATCCATGGGTTTAGAGCTAAAAGTTTTTACACCCATTGTGTCAATGATCTCTTTCTTTTAGAGTGAAAGCACATTGTCATGAGTATTGCAGAGCTGCCCTCAAAGCAGGAGCCTTATGTGAAGTATGGGATGGAGGAAAGAGCACCTCCTTTTGAAGACATAAGGGTGAATCATGTGCCTTTCTCAGCTCACTCGTCTAAAGCAGCAGAGTGGGAGAGGATTAGTAAAACCTAGCTCCTCCAAACTTTCTCTTTGAAATTCTAAGCTGCTTACTGTAAGAACCTTAGGAGTAGTCTTGCTCTCCTTGATCTTCCGTACTCTGCCCCCAGATGCACATGCTCAAATAAGAGTTAAGCAAAACTTTGGCCATAAAAATACCTCAAACTTGCAACTAGCTTGACTTTTTGTCACTTGAACTCTCTCAATAGGGAGTCAGAGTTCAGATCAGTAGTTGCTTTCAGTCTGCTTTCTTCTAGAGCTTCAGGTGATTGCTATAGCACAGAGAAGTTGAAGAGGATATTTCCAAGTCATAGAGTAGGACAACTCTGTGTGAAATAGAAAAAGCAGACCAAGGGTTACAAGTAGAAAATTAGTTTCCCTTTGTACACCTGACACTGGCCAGAAATCATGAGAGAACAGATTTCTACTGTTGACACTAGGTGCCATTCCCTGCTCAGAATTACTGTAATGAAGAAATACTTCAGACAGACAGGGCAGCATAAAGGACAACTGTCGTAGTACTATGAGTTTGGGTTAATTTTTTTTTTGCTTTAGTTTGGTTTTTTGTTTGGGTTTTTTTGTGGGTTTTTTTTTTTTTTTTTTTTTTTTTTTGGTTGGTTGGTTGGTTGGTTTTTTGTGTGTGTTTCTTTTTGGGGTTTTTTTGTAACAAACAAAAAAAGTTTGGTTTTTGGGTTTTGTTTGGTTTTTTTTTGGTTTTTTTTTAATAGAAGATCTTAAATCACGTGACATTCCTGCTTTCCATATGTAAGAGTGTATCTGGCTAGTTTTTTCTGGATTTGCTGGTTCCAGACTCACATCTGTGTTTTTCACAGAACATATCTGCATGAATAAATTTGTGGGAGGACTTTAAGTCTAATTCTCTGATCCCTATACATTGAATTTCGTTCACAGGAACAAAAAGAAGCAGCATACACCCAAAATGTTGCTCCAGGATTTTGACTTCACAAACAAGGCAAGAGGCCCTCCATTGCTTCATGTCTTAAACCTCTTAACACAAAATGCACTGTGGACAGACACACAAATTAAGTTTTAAATTAAATTCACATAATCTGATGCCCCATCTCCCTTCCTTATTCTTTTGTAACCTGTTTAATTCTGTTCACTGTAAGCTGAAGCTGGTGCTAAAGGCCCCAAACTCCTAGAGAGGAAGTCATTCTCAGTATTTTGCACCGCGGGGTTCTATGTGTTTTTTCCTCTGTACATCTTTTCAGTTTTATAGCACACCATGTGATTGCTTTCCAAGGAGCTTCATGTATTGATCACTGTCAACAAGTACAGAAAATCAGGTCATCTTTTCTGTCTAGATATATTGGATGCACCATAGATTTCTTTTTACTATAGCTCTACAAGCTGCTTTTGTTATCCACCCCCACAAAGCCTGCAAAACTTTTGCTAAAGGATAGTCAAGGAAAGCTGGTTTGATAACTGTTTCTCTTCCCATAGTTATTTGAAAACTAAAAGAGTTTTAATTCAGTAAAAATTTTATGAAATTCTTCATTTTAATCACATAACAATAGTTTGTTCTGCATGGGTGTCCACCCATAGGAATTTGTTGTGCAAAACTCTTGTTCATCTCTTATATAAACTTTAGTAGGCACATTTGTTCCAGTCAATTGATAAATATTTCAACAGATGAATGTCAACAATTCAGCAAAAACATATGAAAATTAATTGAAACCTCCCAGGTGGTACAATGCAGGTGACAGATGCAAAAGTGTCATTGAGTAGGAAGGGGATAAAGAAGACAAATAAGTCATTTTACACTGCTTGATTTTGTTTTCAGTTTTGATTGCATGTTTCCTAAAAATCCAATAAGCTAACTATATATTTGTGTAATCCAATACACTTACTTTAATTAGGTCAGAAAAAAAAATCAGTAAGTGTAGCCAAAGGATTCATTATTCGAAAATCTATATTCAGCTTATTTTTTTTTCAGGTTCAGAATTGATCTCAAATCCATTTTCAGCCTATACCACTTGCAAGAATTCTGATTTTTACAGTGCAAAAGTTCTCCAGGTGCAATAAATAATCACTCTTAGCATTAGAACATAATCCTGGCTACACTTCTCATTAGTGAGCATATCACACATCATATAAATCTCTGATGTTTATTTCTTATTATATGAAAGTATTTGAGATATATTTGCTTCATTCTGAAAAGTCAGTTTAACTTGGAGATGCTGGATAGCTGTAATATTCTATGATATTTCTTAAACTAATGGATCACTTCTGTGACTATTACCTTCAGCAGTTCATTTCTATTTCCAGCTGGAAGAGTTACAAGATAACATCAGACTCCAAAGTAATTTGTTTATATAGTACAGTGGAAAAAATGTGGTCTGGTTTTTGAGAGCTGTTTTGGAATAGGTTTTTGTTGTTGTTTAGGGGTTTTTCAGCACAAATGCTGAAGTAAATAGTAACTAAATGAAGTAAAGAAGTAAATATTCAGAACTGTTTTACCTGTAGCAGACTCTTTAAGATGCTGAGGGGAAGTACTCTTACATACCTCTTGATCAATTTGTGGTCACTGCACAGCTTCCTTTGATAATATTATTTCAGCTCATGATCCTGTCATGTGCATGTTGTTTCAGGATGGCTTCTTGGATTTTACTTTTTTTTTTTACTTTTTTTTTGTTTTTTTAAATAATTAGAATGGCTGTTCTGCGAAAAGCTATGACTTTTGCATGTGCTCTTCTCTTAGGTCAGCCAAGTATTATCTTTTACTAAACCTTTTCCTAATACACTTTGGAAAGAATAGTCCATTGCCCTATGTAAGATGTAAATGTAGTCATTTAATGGCACCCAATACCCTTTTGATTTAGTATATGCATTGCATTAACACTGGCAGTGCAACTCAGAAGACCTTTCTAATAAACTACATTACTTTAGGGTTGCATGATTTAATGATTATCTTTTTCTGTGTCAGTAAGTGGCATATACCAAAGTGACAAAATAAAGGATTAAAAAAGGGGATAAAAAAGGATAAAGTATTAAAAACAACCTCAGTATTTTGAAGACTACAGCACATGCTATAAAAAATCAAGAATGCTGCAGTCCATGGAAAACAAGGGAGCTTTTAACTTAAGAGAAATAACATGGTTTTGAACACTTTTCCTTTTGACACATGGACTTAAAAGAACACCAATACCACTGAGTTTCAGCTTTAACCTCCAGCTATAACCTTGCCGCTGCCTAGTTCCCACCCCTACCTCTTTACAAATCCATACAATGTTCACTGTGGAAGTCACTTATTCATTTCCAGTAAAAAAGCATATAAGTGATTATTTTCACTACCTAGAACCTGGTAAAACAAATTAGACAGGAGAAAATGTTTCCGTTCTTGCTTCATCTATGTGTTTTTTTCCTCCCCACTGCATTTGCTAGAGGCTGCATATGTGAAAATGATCAGCCCTTTACTTTGAAGTGACAGGGTATTGTGCACAGTCCCCTCCCAATGGAGAGAAATTCAGCTTCTTTAGTCACTCCTTTATCATAAAGATATTTCATGTCTGTCACCTTGATACTTTTTCACATGCCTCTAGAACTTCCCATATCACTGAAGATGAAAATATCTCTACAAGTACAGTCTATAACCTCTACCTCTGGTGAATGCTTGACTACCCTTTCTGCCAAAATGCAGCTCTAGGTATAAGGTGCAGCAGGATTACTGTGACTTCTAAGAAGTTTATTTTGGATGAATAGCATTTCAGAATGCATTCCTGCCAAAGGGTTATCTGTGAATTCTGACTAGCATCCCTCCATATATCATTTGAGTCTATTACAGTCCTCAACTATTGTAGCTTGACTTTGGTTTCCAATTTTAGTGGCTCCCAGGACTTTTTATTTATTTTTTCCTCTCAGTATGTGTTTGTTCTGTCTCTTTTGTGTCAATTAAAACAATTGTCCTCCCACTAATGTTTATATTAGATAGTTTCTACCAGCTTCTTATTACTTTTATTTACTCAAAAAATTACTTTTATTCTCATTACTTACTTACTAATAGCTGTATTTAGTGTAAAAAATCTTAGGGGACTAGAATTTTTTTTCGAGTTGCAGCTTGAAAGTTGAACCATATAGGAGATGAAGATTAGAAGAATCACCTATATTCTATTATTATTTTCCTTTTTATAATAAAAGTATAATAAATAAAATCTGGGTAGCTCCACTTTCTATTGAAAATATATTTCAAAAAGCTAAGGCATTCTCAGGATAGTATGTAATACAATGTATGTAATAAAAGGACTAAAATGGGCTTCTATGATCTCACTCAAAGTACTATTTTCCAGGAACAATTTTTCAGCTTTACCTCCTGAATGGAAGATGCTCTGTTTATGTCATGATGACATTCATACTTGTAGCACAAGCAGCACACAAATCACTTTCATAATTTAGATCAGAATGCAAGTCTGTTCATATAAGTGTATTGAAGAGGGGAAATCACTATCCATTTTTTTTTCTGATGCTGACAGAAAATCAAATGGTGTAGGACACCTTTTCTTTACCCTAACAAGGCTGTTGGAAACAAACACTGATTGACTGACCTACCATTTCTGCTTGGCACTTCTTCCAAAAAAATCTCAAGAAGGCTTTGGGAAAGTATTATAGTATTATATCAAACAGATGCTATAGTTTTTAAAATCCCCAAAAATCCAGCTCCCACTAAAAGTTAGTTGGAAAGCTTTTGTAAATTGTCAGCAACATCAGGATAAAATCCTGACTGATGACTTGGTTTTCCATACATTTTGAAAATATTTTTGCAGCATGAAAAGTGTTTTTGCCAAAATCAAGACATTTAAATCTGGAAGAAAAAAAAACCCAACATTATTTTGATTGTGATAAATTACACAATCCAGATTTATAGCAACCTATTTATTTGGAAGTGCATGTCAACAATCCAGTAAATTGTCCTCTAGTACAGTGCAAATGTGGTCATCTATATACTTATCTTCCAAACCTGCTTCATATTCCGCTATACATTCCTCTGAAAAGATGTTTAACATTTTCCTATCAACTTTTTAAGTGATAAGTCAGATTCTATATTACTACTACTACTACTACTACTACTACTACTACTACTACTATTATTATTATTATTAATAATAATAATAATAATAATACCTATCCTGGTAAAATGGCAATAGCTCAGCTTTAGGATATGTCTAACCTAAGCATGGCAGGAGTGAGCTGTTTGGGCTAGATGTTCTGATGGATGTAGGCTTCTGGAATTACCTCTGTTTCATTTTGGTTTGGTTTTTTTGGTTTTTCTATTTAACTATGCTATTTACAATCCCAATACTGTTCTCAAATTATGTTAGACAATACAGACAAATGTCTCTAGCTCAGGGCAGATCACCTGGCAGCCTAGACCTTAGCAATCTTTCTCCTGCACAAAATTCCACTAAAGATGGTTGGCAAACCATATTTCCATACATTGTAAACTTTAAGTCTTACATTTTCTTCTTACAAAGTTCCGATTCTTCCATTCTTTCTCAATTCTATTAGGCATAAGTTCCTGCCTAGTGCATGTATGTTGTGGCTTTGTGCTCATCTTGAATGCAGAGCTTTTTTCACATTTCTGTACACAAATTACTGCAACTAACATTCCACTCAGAGGGACTTTCTATTTCTTTCCATGATTAGGTGTGATTTTCAACTTTTGGATTTATAATCCAAGCTTCATTTTGATTTTGGAATCTTCACCTTGATTGCTATTTTGATAGGCTTCTTCTAAACATAGACACAGGTTATATCTGAATCTGTTTTGTCTGGATTAGTCACTCATGCCTTTAAAAAAAAAAAAGTATTTCTCTGTCCCTCACTGAATACAATGACATTGTTTGACAATTCTTGGAACTGGGAATTGCCAACAGTGGAAGAGACCTTTAGTTGCCAAGTACCATGGTGGTGGTAAACTAGAGGAGAAGACAGGGACTCCTTGGGTTCTATTAGCTGGCTTCTGAGCAGAATCTAGCTTTGTCTCAGAGGCAACAGGTCCTATTTCCTTTGGAACTGGAAACTAGAAAGTGCCACTGCACTTAATACTCATGTCTCAAGTTACTACAGATCCTAGTGTTAGATGCCTGTTCAGCCTTTCCATTTCCTGCCTTTGGCAATTGCACCATAGGATACTCTTAAAAGTGAACAGATGTAATACAGTTATGGCTTTCGAAAGTGCACTATATAGAGCAGCTTTAGCAAAGATGTAGGAGAAACAAGAAATCCTAGTCTGCATAACATTGAAATCAAGTGCATCTTAAGCACAAGTGGCTGTCCAGTCCTGATCTGTAAGGGTGTAGTGTAATTGCATCCTCTTAATACCATCTCAGAACCTGGGCTAAGGCAGTTTCTAAAATGGGAAAAATAAGCAAATAGTTGGAACAGTGACAGCAGTTGAATAAAAATTCATTCTACGCTACTTTCTAAATCAGAGCCACAGGAAATGTGTCCAAATGGTAATTAATAACATTACGACCAAAGCTTTACTTAAATCATAGCTCAGCAGGAAGCTACCCCCACACCAGTCATACTTAGTCTAGTGAGTCTTGCAGTTCTTAGAGGCCATTCAGAAGTGTTGAATAAATATTTGGAGGCACGGAATACCACTGCAGAAAAAAACAGCTCAGGAGGAGATAATGCAGGTTCATACTTGCTCTCATTGAGAGCCCTGCTGAGAAGAACTTGGAGGTGCTGGTTGATGAGAAACTCAACATGAGCTGGCAATGCATGTTTGCAGCCCAGAGAGCCAGTCGTGTCCTGGGCTCCATCAAAAGCAGCCTGGCCAGCAGGGTGAAGAAGGGATTTTTCCCCTTCTACTCTGCTTTCATGAGACTGCAGATGGAGTGCTGCAACTGTCTCTGGATTCCCCAGCATGAGAAGGACATTGACCTGTTAGAGGCAGGTCAAAGAAGGGGCACAAATATGACCAGAGATATGCAGCACCTCTTCTATGAAGGCAGGTTAGGAGAGTTGGAGTTGTTCAGCCTGGAGAAGAGAAGGCCCCAGGAATAACTTAGAACTGTTTTCCAGTACCTAAAGGAGGTTACAGGACAGATGGAAAGTGACTTTTTGCAAGTGCATGTAGTGATAAAGAAGGAATGGGTTTGAACTGTCAGAAGGCAGGTTTAAATGAAATGTCAGGAAAAAATTCTTCACTGTGACAATGGTGAGACATTAGCACAAGTTGTCCAGAAAAGCTGTAGATGCCTCATCCCCGAAAGTGTTAAAGGTCAGGTTGGATAGGTCTTTGAACCACCTGGTCTAGGAAATTTGTCCCTGTCCATGGCAGAAGGTTCAGAACTAGATGATCTTTAAGGCTTTTTCCAAACCAAACCGTTATATGATTATATGATTCATCTTTATATATAATGTAGATCATAAGGCAGTATTCATTATTATGGAAAATCCAAGTTCTTATATCATAGAAACATAAAATCATAGAACGAGCTGAGTTGGAAGGAATCTACAAGGATCATTGAGTTCAACTCCCAGTCCTACACAGCACACCTCAAGAGTCACACCAAAAGCATTATCCAAACACTTGAACTCTGTCAGGCTGGTGCTGTGACCACTGCCCTGGGGACCCTGTTTCAGTGCCTAACCACCTTCTCCCTCCAAGTGAAGAACCTTTTTCTAATATCCAATCTGAACCTCCCCTGCCTCAGCTTCATGCTCGTTCTCAGAGCCCTGTGCCTGATCATAAGAGTGAAGAGATGGGTGCCTGCCCCTTTGCTTGCTCCCATGAGGATGTTGACGACCACAATGAGGTCTCCCCTCAGTCTCCTCTTCTCCAAGCTGAACAGGCAAAGCGCCCTCAGCCACTCCTCCTATGGCTTCCCCTCATGGCCTTTCGCCATTCTCACGGCCCTCCTTTGGACACTCTCTAATAATTTAATGCCTTTCTTACATTGTGGTGCCCAAAACTGCCCCCAGCACGCAAGGTGAGGCCTTCCCAGCTCAGAGCAGAGCAGGACAATCCTCTCCCTTGCCCAGCTGTGATGTTGTGCCTTATGCACCCCAGGACAGGGCTGGCCCTCCTGGCTGCCAGGGCACTGCTGGCTCATGTTCATCTTTCCCTCAACCAGAACACCCAGGTCTCTCTCCCCAGCACTGCTCTCCAGCCTCTCATTCCCCAGTCTAACCAAGGCTGACCCATTGCAGGTGCAGAATCTGGCACTTTTCCTTGCTAAATTTCACAGAGCTGGACGTTGCCCACCTCTCTAATTTGTCCATGGAAACTTAAATCCTACTTTTAATGACTCTGGCTCATAGCTTCCTTTTGCTTCCAAAGCAGTTTAGCTTTACAAGTTATTAAATATCATCTCTTTTTTATCAGACATCTCTGGAAAATCTTATTTATCTTTTTTTAGTTACAGGATTTCCATTAAAGCAAAACCCAAAACATCTGATATTGATGTCTACCAGGGCTTTCAACATATTTCTCCAAAATTTTTAATTAAAACATTCATAACATCTCTAAAATGTAAATATAGCAATACATTCCCTGATATAGATTAAGAGAGTCAAAATAAATTTAGATAAAGTAAAAGAAAATCTTAAAAATAAAAATAAATATCACACCACGTTTCTTTACAGATTAGACTTTTACTCTTCTAACACTGAAGAACTACCAAAAGTCATCCTTCTTACAGGCTGATATGGCTGAAACCTGCTATTAATTTAATTTTACTCCAGCATGATGAGGAGTCACAGACTAATTTAGTCAGTGTTGGGCTGTATTTAGATCTCAGTCAAAATCCAAGTGAACAAACACCCATTATTCCAGGATGAAGCTAAAGAAAAACAGAAATAGTTTTGAGGGTTGAACTCACCTTTATACTGGGAATAAACAGGTCTGATTATTTCTGCTGCATACAGAATATGAATGAACCAGCAAATCCCTATTGAATTTAAGAAGTCACCTTTGAAACATCTCTGAGGAACATCTCTGACTTCATTTACGACACTGTCCAGTTAATATTTTTAATACATTCATGAATAAGATACTAGATTTTGTTTCAACAGAAGTTAGTTAACTCAAATGTGTAATACTCAGAACCAGGCTGAGAAATCAGTGCATTACTAGACCAGCACAAGTAATATATACATCCAAGCATTCAATAAGCTGATAAAGTGTACTGAGGTATTGTCATACCTAATTATTAACTTTCTAGTACCTATGATCAAAGGCCCTGTCAAAATTTCCTGTGGGTATTTCACCTTACTTAAGCTTGTACATTGTTACAGACTGACAAATCCCATTCTGTTCTGTCTCAGAGCCAAATTAAATTCTAAACCTTTCCATCTTATCATTCACATCAAAGGTTTGTCCAGAATGAGGCTGAAGAACCCTTGGCAACCCTAATCAACACCTGCCTCATATATTTAGTTTGGATATATCATGATGCTTTCTCAGAGGACTCTTAACACCTATTATTGACACTGGCTAATAATATTGTCATGCAGTTCATTCAGACTAGCATAAATTAAATAAAAAGTAGAGTGGTTGGTCTACCTAAAATAGTAGAGCTAGATTCAATGATTCTATTATTTTCCAGAAATCCCAATTCCAATGCACATGTAAAGATTTCAGTGATTCAAACCAAATATAATTACTACTGTTTCATTACAGAATGTGTGGAAGATCAGTTTTCCAAGTAATGTTTTGCATTTCTTACCCTCATCTTTAACACATGTAATCCATACATGTGCCAAAAGAATCCCACATCTTCATGACCGGAAGACTTTCCTGGTATTTCATGTTTGTTTTGAAAAACAACCTTACATCCCATATTACATCAAGACACACAAACATCAGGTCAGACAACTTTTTTAACTAATTTCTTCAATTCTTGCAGTTTTAATCACTTTTAATAGTCAAGTCACAAAGAAGGAAAACTTTGTATTCTGTCTGTATTTTGGTCACACTATTCAGGTCATTTCTATATATATAGTCTAGAGAAGGTGCGAAGTATCCTTTGGCATGATGTTTTCAAGAAGACATTTATAGATCCACTAGGTAATATAAGGTATTTATAGAAAATGGTATGAGATATGCTCAAATATAAGAGCAAGATGGTAAGAGGATAGCAGCTTAACAGATGAGAAAAACTTCCAGACAGTCATTTTCACTTCCAGCTCTTCTTCAGATACCTTAGTAGGGAATAAAATTATAGAAAACACCACACAAAGGAAGTAGTCAGCTCTTTCAAAAAGTAGAGGTATGAAAAAATCTGTAACGACAAAAAAGCCCCTTGTATTTGTCTAACATTTCTTGCTGGGCTAAAATTAACAGGGTATTTTTAATAAATTAAAGTACTTAAAAATATCAGTAACAAGAGATGGATTTTGCTCCTAGACAGTGTTATTGTGGTATAGAACCTGAATTTTTGTGGATAGCATTTCTGATTATTTGTCCACAACACTGCATAATATCTTAATTATTTTAAAACCTTTGCCTGTGACAGCTTAATCTCTTTGGAATGGGTTTTCTGGAGTCATCTTTTCCATAGATCTCCCAGCTTTTACTAGGGAATGAGTTTATTAGCAAGGAACATTTTTTTGGGTTCATACTTGCAGTAATGATCACTCCTGTTTAAACTTAGGCTTTAAAACTTAGAAAGAATTCTCTTATGATTTTGGGGGACGAGAGTAATAAAACATCACCTCTTCTAGCCCTAGTGTTTTTGATTTAATTGTGATAATGTTCTACAAATAGAAGAATTACTTCTTGTCAATAACACCTAAACTACAGGTAATGTGCCAATGAAGTTTCAGGGTTCTAACTTAGACAAATGGAGAGTAAACTCGCAGATAAATAAATTGTATCATCTACAAAACATGGCCTCTGCTTCAATCATGAGTAATACCACTGAATCAATTGGGGACTGCTTCTGGAAAATCATTATCTGACATGCATTTCAAAGATTAATTTGGAAAAGAGCGCTACACTAACAAACAGTCAGTTCTGCTCTCCAGCAGTCTGTGATATTTCCACAGTGTCTCAACTTTGGCATCTCTTTCCTGAGTGAGAATCCAATCCTGATTTAATTAAGTGGGTTTAGTTCACATAACGCAAATGTACAGGTATTTTAAAGAGTTATGCAGTTTGACTACTTGAAAGCTTATTTTGAAAGCTTCTAGCATTTATCTTGTTCAAACTCTTAGCACCCCCATCCAATAGCAAAAGGCTGAAAAAAACTACACGGCCAAACCATATCTTCAGCCTGCTATCTCCAGTTACATACTGCCCAGCTGTTTTAGAGTCAAAACTGTTACCATAAAGACAGTTGCAATATCAAAGTTAAAGCCTTGGGAACACAGTCTAGAGACAAAAAAGCAAGAAGTAATAAAATTTACTTATATGACGACTTGGTAAGGCAACCTCCTAACCAAAATACTAAGCTAGCCCCTCAGCTCTGTGGCTTGTGGAAGTGGTCCAAGGTAGCTGTAGGCTTGCCAAAGCCTCATGGTTGTTCTGAAACCAGTTCAGATTAACGTGACTGCATTAACACTGGTCAGGTTCCCTGGTTTGCCTGACTATCTCCTACTAGCCAGTCCATTAGCCAATGCATATATACTGTAAACTCAGATAGCCTCTGACAGGGTCTCCTCTGCAAATAAAAGCTGGCTCGTTTCCATTTATTTTCCCACTGATATCTACTGTATTGAAAAATAGCTTTAGCTTGAATCCATATTCTTTTTGTCAGTGATCTGAGCTCCTATGGAAAGCTTGATCTTTTGTCTGTATTTTTTTCCTATATCTGATGATTTCAGAATACCTAGCAGAGCAAGCAGGTGTTTCAGAAAGAAATGTCATGTGAAAACAGGTGTTCAAAAAATAAATAATACAGTGCAGGGTTCCTGATGATTTTTGATTAATGACTTGAATTTTCTATCTGCATAAACAACTCCTACTTTTGAGACTATGAACTAATACACCCTGTGGTTATGTTTGTCATTATAAATCTTAAAAGAATACATTTCCAGTTTGTTTTTTTTTTAAACTTTAATATATTTCTAAAACCCCAGTTTTTGTACATGGTCTGGATTCAGGAACCCAGTGAGGAGGCTTTGGCAGTGAGGAGCTATAGGGCAGGCCTCTGTAAGGAGGAGCTAAGACTTCCTTTGCTGGACACAGATAATTCCAGACACCTCTGTAACAGACCCTGTGGAGGACATGGCTGAGCCCATCAGCTCCAGGTGTGGTGCTTTGGGGAAAACATATGTAAGAAAATGCCACGTATTGAGAAGAGGAGAGAATGTAGGGAGATAGAAAAATAGGGAGATAGCACCCTGCAAAGCCCAAGGTCAGAGAAGAAAGAGGGACTACAGGAGACCAAGCAAAGATTGCTTTTCAATATTTGGAAAGGACCCATGACGGGTCCAGTGAACATTTCCTCTGGGTCCAGTGAACATTTCCTCAGGGAACTGTGGCATCTCGAAGGACAGACACCCAAGCAGGAAATATGCGTGAGGAGTAGGAGTGCCAGGGAGAAGCTGTTATGAAATGACTGCAGGCCCCTGTGCTTTTCCCGGGGCAGAATGGGAAGCAGGGATAGGAAGAGAGGTTGAGAGTGAAGACATGAACAAAAATCTGGAAGATAGGGAAGAAAGGCATTTTGTTTATTATCTTTGAATCTTACCATCCCCAAACTTTTATTTGGCATTAAGTTTATTTTCCCCAAGTCAAATCTGCTTTGCCTCTGACAGTAACTAATAAGCCATCCCTCTGATTTTATCTTGACCTACAAGCTTTTTCAGCATACTTCCTCCTCCTGTCCTGTTGAGGAGGGAGGATGGGTGACCAGATGGTAGTTTGATATTTAATCTAGGTTAACCCAGCAGGAACCTGTACTAAATTCCACTTTAGGAAAGAGAAAACTAAATAACTTTTTCTAAATGAAGTTTCCAACCACAAGACACATATTCTAGAATCATCTTGCTAAAAAACTATGCCCAAACAATTTTTTCCTGCTTTGGGTCAAGAAAAAAATTAACAAAAATTATCAGTTCTGTCCCATAAGTACAAGAAATCTGATATCATTTTTGTCTGCTTCTGAATCTAAGATAAATGGATTATTTTCATTTCACTTGATCTACAACGTATAAACAAAGTTCCTTTGAACTATGTAGGGGTGCTTTTCTCAATATTGCCTAAAGTTACTTTAGAAAAAAAGTGTTTGAAGTTCTATAGGATTGGATCCAGAGGGTGCTGTCTTTTAATAAGAGAATATTCTTCACCAGCATATATTACCTTACTGAATACTTATTTCTGACATTTTGCATGACATATGATAATGTTTTCTAGCAATTAAAAAAATTGTCTTGTTCTCTAGATTTATTGAGCTTAAAACATGTATCATGAAAGAAAGCATAACTGTAAGTATATAATACTGATTTCTGCTACAAATCATCTGTCACATGTTATCAAGACCAGAGACCTACTACCTGAAGTATGCTAGTTTGACAGAACCATGTCCCTGAGTAGCAGCTAAATAAGCTTTCCCTTTAAAGCTCTCCAGTTTCATTTGATTATTCACTCAACATATGTTTTTATTTTCCTTGATAAATCTATACAATCTTTAAAAAAAACCTCAGCTAGTTTAAATTCACTGAACAAGTCTACTACAGATTGCATAATGTCATTTTTACAATGTAATTTAACAATGAAAATTATAAACAGAGAACTGAATTTTTATAGATGTAGCTCCCTCTATTTTATTCCTTGAGGGATTTTTCATCTTTTGAGCTGGCTTATTTTGTCAGACACTCATATTTTCTTGGGTTTAGTTAAGAGATGAAGAAACAAGAATCTTTTCTGACAATTGAGATATTTAGCCACTAGGATTATACAAACAAGTATTTAAGGAAACAAAAAGTACCACAGTAAAAGTTACCAGTTTAACAGTGGCAGATTTAGGTTTTAATAAAGTGTTTTCAATCCTTAGTAATAAGTATGTGCCCTCCAGCTATACAAACTAATGATGTTGTTAAGTCTAGAATATAGATACAATTTTTTTATCAAGCAGAATTCATTTCAGGACCACCTGGAGCTCTAATAGAGGCTAGAACAGTTCCAGTCTTTAGACTATTCTGGCATTACAGTAGAAGAACTTAAATGAGTAATTTACATATTTGTCAACATCTGAGAGGTAAACATGCATGCCTGTTTTGGAAACATAATATGGTTCAGAAGGAAAACACAAGTTTGAAAGCTTCTAGTTCTTAATTCCAGCTTCAATTTTATTAAATGAAATTTAGATTCTACATTACTTACCCATTTCAACTGCCTAAATCTTCCTTCATGCCATTACTTTATATCATATTTTATTTGGCTACTTTTCTATAACTATTGTGAAAAAGGATGTCAGCACACATAGTACTGTATCTTTATTTGTCTAATGGACAAAGCTTTAAAAAATTCAGTTTAAGTGAAACATTCACAGTCTTGTGAAGTTACTTACAATAGGTCTTATTTTAACTCCATAAGATTCAATAAAGTTTATTGAAGGTGTCTAGAAATGATTAATGATGAAAGAAATTAAGATGTTGGAAAACCACACCTGAGAGAATAATCTATAAGGCATACTTCCACGGGCTTGACTAGCAGGAGAGCTAAACAAATGACGAGGCTGGAAAAGGGGTGAAAGGATATCTAGACTTATCTATGGCAATGTCATCAATAGCTGCATCACATAGCTATTTAATATTGAGGCTGCAGAGGCCCAAATTTTACGTATCCCATCACCTTGTGGGATACCTGAACCAAGCTAAACAAGTACTACACACAATACGAAAAAGCTTAATAACAGAGAAGAAGATGTAACAGGTCACAGTTGAATCATATCACCACATCATTGAATTATTTTGTTATGTGTATTTAAGTTGAATTTTCTTACATACATTGCTTGCTCCTTTATGATGGCTGTTTCAAAACCTCCTTTTTTTCTGATTACACTTCCAGCCCAATAACTATTTTGTTGCAACAGCTTTTTAATTTTAATAGCTATTTTGATTCTTCAGTATTAGACTCTCTTTCAGCACAGGTTTACAGAAAGCACTCAGCTTCTCTCTCAGTCAGTGTTTTGATAGCTCTTTGGTCTTCGCTTAAATCCACCATTGTTTACATCTTCACAAACAGGCTGTCTCTCTGCCTTTTGGCAACTACTGCCTCTACCCTCCAGAAAGGATGGTGTGATTTGTTCAAGTGAAGTCTGATCACTGCCTTGCACACTACTTTTCCTTATAAAATAATGATAAAAAGGTGTTATTTCTAGACACATGAAGATCTTCTTTCCACATGTTTGCAGCTGTTTCTTTATAACAGGAAGTTTACCCATCCCTCAGTATTTCAAACACTGTTTTCTTGTCATTCAGTTCTTCCAAAATCATATTCTGAAGGTCTCAGTAACAACAGTACTACCCAGCTATTTTCTATGGACCAACATCTACTTTTCTTGCTCTGGAACCAGGACAATCTATGGATGATAACTGCTTCATTTCTCCTTTACAGTGCTTTCTAAAAGACTCATACACATAAAAGAATGGCTCTGGAGGATTAAAACAATGCACCACAGTATGAGTTCTGAATTCAAGCTCTTGTTCTCCAAACCTTTTGGTGGGAGAATCAAAACACATCCTAAAATGGTATCAAGCCTTTGTCTGATGTCTTAGGAAGGCAAGACTTTTTGATCACTTTTCTCTAAATTAGCTAGAATGTTAATACTGTTTTCTCCTCCATACTGAAAATACTTTGTCCATGGTAGTCTAGATCCTCTTGATTCTTTTGTAACAAAAGGGAAATATTATATCAGATAGGGCTCTGTGAAAATACTTAGTCTGGTTTGATGGTCTAATTTCCATATTTAACCAGTATCTTTGCCTAGTGCTCACTGAATCACGTACATAAACCAGCTTGGGCCAGTAATAACTTAGTTATCTTTACAGTGCATTCCATTATGAAGTACAGACACATCCAAACAGTTGCTAGATTTAAACCTGTATTCTGCTTAAATCAGGCCTAAATTAGTGAAACTACATGCTTAATACAACTGACAAATTTGAAAGGTTTTTCCAAAATTTCAGCTTCTTTTACTTTTCCATGATCCTTCTATTTTGATCAGTCAACTTCTAAGTTCTATGTGCTTTTAAACATTACAGTGACAAAATGCTGCGTGGGTTTTTTTCTTAATTTCTCATATTTATTATGTTTTTTATATTTATTCCTCATTTATTATGTTTTGGTTTTTTTAGTTTCCTATATGCTTCCATAATACTTTATTCCAATACTTGAAAAAAACAAAACAAAACAAAACAGCAACCCCCCCCAAAACAAAGTTAAATAAATGCAATCAACATACAACAACTGTCTAATATTTTTAACCGTTTAAAAAAAAGGATTAAACAGCCATCTCTGGGCATGCTCATCTAATTGCCCTTCCACCTAACGACTTTACTTTGTAAAGAGAAAAGACTGTAGAAACTATAAAGTTACATTAGAGTTGAGACTGCTTTTGTTTCTAGCATTCAGTCAAGTGGGATGAATTAAAAAAAATGAAAGTGACTATCTCCAGCATGATGAAAAATATTCATATTCTCAAAATTCACTTCTTCCCATCTGACACTCACTGATAAGGCAGCACCAAAAAAAAAATTAATTAAGACCAAGAACGTATGGAGTTGATACTACTATTACAAAATAAACAGACTCTGATTTTTATAGTCCCAGAGGAAACAGCAAAAAACATATTGGCACCTTCATTGCTTTCTTATAATCATCTTTCGAAATGTGAAATTCAATGTCTGAATTCCTTATAGTGATTAACACATTCACACCGATTTTCTGTGCCTTCCCTGCAGATACATTTCAGCAATGAGTCTATTATCATTCATTCGACTAACTTCACATCCAGCTATTACAGATCACTTTGAAGCTTTCATAAAGTATGAGAGAGAACACTCTTGTAAAGTACTTTCTGTGCCTGCCAATTTGATAAATACATTCATTTGCTGTCATAAATACAGGCAAGGTTTAGAAAATGAGGGATAATATAAAATGTGTTGTTCCTTTTTTGCAAATTTTTTGATAGTTTTACTCAAGGTATATGTGTCAGAGGCTGACTGAGGTGTTTTACACAGATAATGAGCATTCCTAGAGAAATAGGGTTCCTTTATTAATCTTAAATATTCTCAAAAAAATACAAGTCCCTGCTTTTAAGAATAAGATGGAGTGTATATTTATTTTCTGTAGAATAAAAATTGATTACACTACTTGGATTTTCTCTGGTTTAAAAGCCAATGACATCCTCATTTGCATCTAATTTATATCAACTTTGAACAGTCCATTACATTAATGTGTTTGCTTATTTTTTTCCCAAGCCACCTTTAGTTCTTTTTCATTCCTTAGTCATTGTTGCATCTTGATATTCAATATACAAGGCTAATCTCAATTCCTTAGTTCTGAAGGAAGAAATTAATTCTGTGTAACACGTGTTTTTTCAAGGTTATTTGCTCTTACATTTCCACTAGTTGAAGTGTTGAGGGGTTTTGTCAGCTTATTTTTGCTTCTTCACTTTTCTGGATTTCTATTTTGTACAAAGGGAAGTCTAGTTTCTATTAATTTGGAATTTTTTTCCTGCTATGAGAGGAAGACTGATGAAGTGTAAAGCAAAAAGTCTGAACACAATTTGTGTCATAATATTATTCCACTAAAAAGATAATTAAACTTTTAGAAAACAAAGTAATTATTATTTTTTACAATAGATGAACAGACCTAATTTTTAAAAAGTCAGTTACAAATTTCCATTACCCTTTGCTGTAAAGATATTTTGTTCTCTCTTGCAGATAAGAGTGTTCTGAGGACAGTGATTTCAAAAAATCCTAGTGTTCCAGTTGAAAGATTCAAGATCTTTTGTTGAATTTCTCAGACGAAAATTCTGGGTGTTCTACATGAAAAGTAAACTCCTTATGGGTGGTACAAGTCCTCCATTATTGGTAAGTTTTTGACATCTCCTTGGCTCCTAGTACCCTACTGAGAAAGTAGTTTCTAGCTTCTTTCTTTTTATTTTCATATTTCCATAAAAAAATTACTGAGACAAATTTTCTTCCTTTGCTTCCCTAACTGTATTTATGTGACAAGAAGTCCTTTATGTTCTACTGCGTAAATAGGGAAATTTCATGACTGTTCAAATATGTAGGTAATTACAGATAACAATGGTTTAAAAAGAGCTTTCCTAATTTACCTCTCAAACAATTCCTTGATACATATTTTATTTACATATAGTACCTGCAAATAAGAAACAAACATTTTTTTAAATAAATAAACAAGATCAGGTGTATACCTAAAATTTACAAAAGCCTAGCAATTGTAGTGTCACGTTATCAGCTTGGTCCATGACCCACACTTGGTGTTTTGATGTGTAAGTGCATGAAGTGAACAGATTAGAAGAAAGATTTCCTACTGTTTGGAGAGTCCTGAAAATATCTGTGCCTGGTAGGAAATGTGAGGGACAAAGTGTTCCTCTTCAGAAGAGCTTGTCTTGATTTAGTATTTTAAAGTGTGAGTTTTAATTAAAAGAAAAGGATCTTCAATGACTAATTGCTATTGACACCTAAATATATTCTTACTTAGTAAATAACTGACTAAAACCAGCTTTTAAACAGCACCTATGTCTAACAGCATTCCAAGGCATTGAATACATCTCCCAGCAGGAGCTGATGTTTTAATGACATAATGCTGTACCTCCTATAAAGAAGAGTAATGTCAGGAATCATTGTAGGAAAAATAATTTATCAAGACTTGAATAGCACTGTACCAACAGGTTCAGATAAATCTGACTTCCACTTAGGTTTTAGAGGCAAAATTTACTTTCTTTCAGATCAATTGAGCCTCTCTTAATCACTTTTTTTTAGCAAGACAAAATTAGAACCAACATTTTAATGATGCTGTGATGCCAGTTCCATTACTGTTTCAGGTAATACAGAATGCACACTCAACCAAGATTTGCAAATAAAGTGGAAGTGAATTTAGTTATTTATTTTGCATTTATATATAAGTATATAATATTTATTACTGTCCAGATGCAATGGAATATTCTTTGATAATTATTTCAATTTCACTTCATCTTACAGCAGCCGGTGGACATATTTCTTTATTAAGAAGTTCAAACACTTAAAAGAAACTTAGGATGTCTACATTTACAATGAACCTAGGAAAAATAATGTGGAGGCTGCACACTGTTCCTCTAATCTGCTCTGTATATTTGCTATCCAATACTGTCTGTTACTGTCATGGCTGTGATCAATAAACCCCACAATTATAAGTTATCCCACTTTTTGCACATAGCAGTATATGAGTGACCTGTTGCGGTGCATGACTCAGGTTTTCAAAGTTGTATATGTATTTTGTATATTTGTCTGTATTGGTAGATTCCTTCCAAAGTCCCTTCGCCCCCTGTTCCCAATTCACTGTAGTATCATCACCCTGATGGAACCACTCCCTCCCCTACCCCCCACCGGCCCGAGTGCTCTCCTGCCCAGGCTGCGCCCTGGTGAAAGGGGAGAAGGAGGGCCCAAACCTTGCTCTGCCACGTGGACTGCATTTGAATAAACCCCTTAAACCCACGTCAGAGTCCGCTCTTTATTCCAAGCCTGAAACCACGCACAGCCTGAGATTGAGGAACCCACGAACTTTCTGTTTATGCTGGTCTGGGAACTACTGCTTAGCTGGTAAGCAGCCACAAAAACCAACGTCAGTGACCCTCGCTTTAAGCAACAATATTTTTCAGTTGTCTTTACAAATATTTTCATGTGCAATATTAAAATTCCATGCAGTCTGAGAATGAAAACAGATAAGTAGTTTTTTGTCAGGAAGAAACTATTTAGATAGATTAAAAGCAGCGCAGATACTTATGTATATATGAAATAGCCAATCTACACATGCTAATAGCCTTTTTTAATAGGTATAATTACAGAGAGAACAAGAAACAGGGGAAGAAGATGGCGAGACAGTCAGCATTATTTAAAAATTAAGTCCATTTGCAGTGCATTTCCTGTGCAGCCTCAACAACCCAAAACAAAGGAGTGCTCCTGATCAGCATGTGTTGCTTCTTCTACTTTAGGGTAGTGTTCAACTTGCCTTATTCACAATTTATTAAACAAGCTTAGTGTACTGGTTGTGGCTGGGATAGAGTTAATTTTCTTCACAGTGGCTGCTATAGGGCTGTGTTTTGGATTTGTTCTGAGCATAGTTTTGATAATATAAAGATACTTTTGTCTTTTGTGTAAGCTGAGCAAGACTTACATGGAGCCAAGGCCTTTTCTGCTATTCATGTAGCCATGCTGGCAAGGAAGTTGGGTGTGCATGGGAGGAGACACAGCCAGGATAGCTGATCCCAGATGCCCAAAGGGATATTCCATTCCATGTGACACCATGTTCAATACATAAAGTGGAGGAAAAAGGAAGAAGTAAGGGAATGTTTGGAGTGGTGGAATTTGTCTTCCCAAGTGATCTTTATGTGTGGTGGGGCCCTGCTCTCCTGGAGACAACTGAACATCTGCCTGCCTGGGAAGCTGTGAATTCATTCCTTGTTTTACCTTGCCTGTGTGCACAGCTTTCACTTTCCCTATTAAGCTGTCTTTATCTGAATCCATCAGTTTTCTGTCTTTTACCAAACCAATTTTCTCCCCAGTCCTACTGATGGGGGAGTGACCAAGTAGCTGTGTGGAGCTTGGTTGCTGGCTGGAGTGAAACCACAACACTTGGGTGTTTGTGATCTGGCAACCCTGCTGTCATTCCCATCAGCCCATGAGAGCCTGTGAAGGCTCAGCCAGTTTAGACTAGCAGGTAATGGTGTTCTACAGTTCTTGTGAAGGCTTCCCACTAGCAATACAGCGAAGGCTTTCCCCTGATTCAGTGTGGGGTCTCTCCCACAGGAGATGGTCCTACAGGAACTTCTCCAATGTGAGTCCAACCCACAAGTAACAATTCTCCACAAAATGATGCAATGCGAGTCACTCTTCCATGAAGTCCAGTCCTTCAAGAACAGCCTGCTCCAGCATGGGACCCCCAGAGGGTCACAAGTTCTACCAGGAAACCTGCTAAAATGTGGGATCCTTTCTCTATGGGTCTGCAGGTCCCTGCCAGAGCCCTTTTCAGCTCTGGTCTCCCACAGGGTCACAATGTCCTGTCAGGCATCCACCTGCTCTGGTGTGGTATCCTTCCCAGGCTGCAGGTGGATCTCTGTATCCCCATGGACTCCATGGGCTGCAGGGACACAGCTGCCTCACCATGGTCTGCACATATGAAAGCATGCAAAATTCCGCAGTGAAAGGCTATGATTTTAAGGAAAATCCATAATTTTATGCTTAATTTTAAAGTATGATGAATCAAGAATTAGGATCATCCATGCAATTATAACAAGAGCTTACTTAATATAAACAATTTTGGGGACTGTATCTTATCAGACGGTACAAATTAAAACTGTTTAGAATGCTCGTTTCCTACAAAAGCACAGGTTAAAATGGGACATCTTTTAAAAATTAAACATACATAAATAGGTTAACTTTAAATACTTTTCAAATAGTTTGTAAAAATTATTTTGCACTTTGAACACATTGAGCTTTCTGCTACTCAAAGAAAATTTCCTTATGTTTACATTTCTGAAGCTCTCACAACATATCAGAGGGGAAATTTAGAGTAAAATAACCTAAAGCTTTAGGCATCTTGGCAGTTTATAGAGTCAGCACAGACAACAGAGTAATGAGCTTTTAAGAATTTAATCTGAGGCAGGGGGAAGATTTATCATTTATCTTAGGCTTTTGAGAGTGATTTTTCGCTGATATTTCTTCTGATTAAAAAAATTGCACTAATAAAGATGTGTCTTTTTTTTAATCTTTTTTTTTTTGTGCTGGTTGTTTGGGTTTTGGTGGTTTTGTTGGTTTTTTTTTTTTCTTTTTGCTTTAATACATTGATTAATTGATTAGATTGGAAAAAACTTGCTCAAGGCACTCAGCAGCTCTACATTTCCCACTCTGACACATAAATAATATAGAAGCTGTTCTCACAGCTACTTAAGGTTGGCCCCATTTCCTATACAATATCTCAGCATCGCTTTATTGAGAAGAAATAGATGAAGCTAAAGAGATTTTGTTTACAAGGCAAACTGATGAGTTTTCCTCCTGAAGCAAGGGAGCACTTGGGTTCACTAAGAAGTCAAGGCAAGCAGCAGCAGTGGTCCTGTGCTATATAAGAAAGCCCAGTGACACTTGAACTACAGCAGCTCTCCAAGTCTCCCGTCCTGTTTGAGGCCACGTAAACATTGCAAAGGTCATTACCCTGCTCTGCAATCATTTAACAACTGAATAACAATGTCTGTTTTGATGATCCTGATGTCATTGACCGACAAGAAGCTGAGGAAGAACTGAGAAAGATCGGACAGAAGTTTCTCAGGAAGTCAGAGATTTAGATTATGAGGTACTGTAGAAAACTGTCAAAAATGGAATAGAAGAGGAAAAGCACTTTTTTCTGATATCTTAGATTTTCTTTCTGTAATATTTTCTTTAAAAAGAAGCCATAGTGGAGATCCTGGAATTAAATGAGAAATGTGACTGATATGAGAGACAAATTAGATCTAGACAGCACAGTTTGGAGAGCATGGTAATTACCAGGAAAAAAGTTATGCTGGCTATAACTGTGTTTAAGTTAATTTTTTTAATATTTCTTCACTAGAAAGGCCACCTACCTTGAGGGCAAGATTTCTGATGCTGCATTTCACTTTAACTAGGCAAGTTTTAATCACATGTATTAGTTTCTTATTCTTCTGGCTGACAAGAAAGTTATTTATGATATTATTATACATTGAAACTTCTCATGCCATACCGAAATGACAAGGGAATACATTACATTCACTAACACCTAAATAACTAACCATGAGCTATAAGGATGCAGTCACAGAGCTTTAACTTCTTGCTACAAGAAACTTATAAATTCAATGGAACTTTTTTTTAAAAAGATAGCTGCAAGAAAAAGACAGGAAAAACAACTACAAAAAAAAAAAGGACATTATTTGCATCTTATTAAAATTAAAGGGTAGATTTATTATGGAATATAGCTGTTTTTCCTGCTACACAGTTATTTCAAGGTACAACATGAAAAGAAAGACAAACCCTCATTCTTCTTTAAGTAGTAAGGGTATACAATATGTTCTACTTTTTTTTTTTTTCCTTTCTTTTCTGTTATTCTATGGAAGTTAGAGTTCAAATATTGGTAAACAAGTTGTTTTCTGAAACAAAAAAAAGGGAAGAGAAATTCTTGTGGGTTTAATACACATGACAAAGCATTAATTACTTTAGAAGTTGTTTAATTTTAAATATTTGTATTTTTATTTTGAATTAACAGATGTCTCTGTTAACTGTCACTATTCTGAGAAAAGCAGACAGAATGCTGAAAATTAAACACTTGGTGTACATGACAGCAAGTTAAAATACAGTGTAATAGGAAGAGAGTTTTGCACCATGTAGCTCTTGTAATGCATTAGCTGAGTAACAAGGAATAAAGTGAATCTGGTTTTTTGCCTAGCTGTTTTCAACAAAAGTTTACAGTATTTGGAAAAAAAGATCATTATTCCAATCTGCTTTTAGCATGAAGCTCACAATATAACAATTCGTTAACTTTGTCTTATATTCATCAGCTCCCTTTCACTGCATGTTCATCAATTGTGCAATGTCTTTCTGGCTTCAGTAGTATGGATTTTGGATGTACAAGTATTATTTGCTGCATTGTGATACACTTTAAAAAACTGTCTTAGCAGTTGTATGGTTACTTGCGTCCCTGTGTGACCACAGCAGAGAGGAACTGTAAATAGCACAGAACTATCTGAAATATTCTGCCTGAAATCTTCTTAGAGAGCCAAGATGGAAAATAAAAGAGAACAGAAAAGCCACAGTAATGATGATATTTGTGTCTTCAGGAAACATAGATGCCTCACATAACAGGACTGAAAAACAGTGCTAGCAACCTCAGTTCAGAGACTAAAATAGTGCCATGGCCTGGGATCTCAAATTCAGACTCCACACCACAGCTTGGTAAACATATACAAGGAGGTCTTATTGTTCTTTATCTATCATAGAAATCCAACTTTCTGTTAAAAAACAAAAATATTTTTAACCTTCTTTAAATGCAAATGTGTATCAAATGTATTTTATGTTCAGAAACTGTCATGCAGATTAAATCATCAAGCTATTTTTTTTCCTGGTAACTATAAGCTTATCTACTTTTTTATAATATTTAACATTTTTGTGTCATTCAACTCCATCTGTTCCTATCTTTTCTCTCACAAATTACCAGATACCTGTTTCAGAAGACAGTACATATATTCAACGACTAGCAACTAACATGTCCAGTCCAAGACAAAATTTTCCCTCTCAGTGGTTTAAATTGCCAACAGAACTCTCATTTAAACAAATGAAAGATGGTAATATAGACTAATCAAATACTTCTTAGTTCATCAGAATTATAAATTACTTTACCAAGGCATTAAATAAATTTCAGCAAACCATTCATAAAATTAAGTTGTGCTTCACTTAAAAATACCCTGTAACCTGACAGGAAGAAAATTCATATTATCTACCTGTTCCTGCCTGTCAGCCTAGGGCATAGAGCACAAATCCAAGTAGCATGAGATAATCAACATCAGGAAGATGTATCTAGCAGTAGTGAATATCTGGTATATTAAATCATTTTTCAGATCAAAAGATAAGTGTTTTCTAAAGTCTTACTTAAGGCTAGAAATATTTCTTGATTGTATATACCTCTTGCCTTTAGATTTCTTCATTTTCAAATATATGAAAATGCAATTTCTTTTTCTTGATGATCCATTTCCAGGCTTGCGCTACTTCTCCTTTGTTGACGTTCAAGAAGACAGAAGTAACTCACACTTTCAGGGCATCTTAATTCTGAATTATTCTTAGGCCAAATGATCTATGCAACTCTCTTACTTATATTTACTGCACATTTAGAGTACAGTATTCCTCATTCTCTTTCTATGTAAACTGTTTTGGGTACACAAGTCCTTGCAGAAATACACACTGATAATTATTATTTGTTTCTGTATTCATTAGGATAGAATTATTATAGGTGTTAGTTGGATAGAATAGTCACAACTGCAGACAGATAGTTTAAAGTTAGCTATTTAACTCTACTGATCGCAATCTGATATTAATGCCATCTACTTTTCACATATCTCCTGGACAAATACTTGTGATGAGCTACTTAATTTTAGCTCTCAAACTCATTCTGCTATTATTTTCATCAGTTAATAAACATCCTTAATTTTCCACAGAAACTTGGGTTTTTAGTTTTCCCAGTTTCACTGGATTAAACTAATCTGCAAATCAGATAAATGTTCAGTCTGAATACTCTGGTTAATCATGTTAACATTTTGTGACAAAAAAAACCACTATGCTTAAAGCAAACTTGAAAAAAGCTCCAGTACCTTTATTTCAGTGTTATGAAACTGGCCATCCTTTAAACCTCTACACACCTGAAAGACATGTCATGAGGCAGTAACAGCTATATTTTGACATTGTTCTTTACTAAATAAATTAGTAATAAACACTGGAACATCAGAACAGGTACTGATTTAAGTGCTAATTAAGACAAAGGCTAGCGAAAGCTTGAGCATCACACATTATTACCAGTCATATTTTTTATATTACATGGCAAAACCAACTTCAATAGAAAGCTCAGGCAAATTAATTAAGACTTGTTACTGACTTGTGGCCAAGTATGAGATCAGCCATGTAATATACAATTCCCAAGCATGTCTTTCATAATATGAGAGGTCTACATAAAATAGCAATGAAGAGTTCAAGGTGATAGTCTAGTTTAGGAGAAATAAAATCCCATTCATAATAGTATTCGAAGACAAAAACCTTTTGCTGCAAACATACTGTTTTGCTAAAGAATGTGCATATTTGTGTCTGAAAGTATTAGTGAGATTTTTCACTACCAAAAACAACTCTGAGGAAGGTCCATGACTGCACAGTAAGCACACAAATAGTTCAAGAGATATGATGATTGTAATTTTATTATGACTGATTTATCATAAAGATAGCATCACAGCATATATTATAGTATTGATGTTCTCTCAACAGACGAGAGTTCAGCTGCAAAATCATGTGATGGACTCTACTTGCTTTGGCATTGTAATAATTGACATTATAAACTCAATCTCTTGCCCTCCACTGCAACCTGATGCTGGTTTAATCCAGTAAAACATCTTGTCTTCTCCCAAATATCTATTATCCAGCACTTTTTTCCTGAATCAGACATGCTCTCCTCCATCTCCAGGCATCAGCCTTCACACACCAGCAGCACAGCACATCCTTTCACATTTCCAGTATCATTCGCCCACTGT
The DNA here is from genome assembly GCA_024734555.1 of Trochalopteron elliotii. Taxonomy (NCBI): domain Eukaryota; kingdom Metazoa; phylum Chordata; class Aves; order Passeriformes; family Leiothrichidae; genus Trochalopteron; species Trochalopteron elliotii. The sequence continues at coordinate 2,490,900 of JANPWX010000038.1, forward strand.
GAGATAACTGAACAGTCAAATTTTTACTGTTAATTTTGTACTTGTCCAGTCTTAAAGGAACCCTCAACATCCAGACGCAAGAGAATCTTCCTTCAGTTAAGGCAAGTGAAACACAATCATTTCATGAAGCTCATTTTCCTTTACTCCAAGTACACATTTGGATGTTTCTAGCTGCCACTGAAACCATGCCACTGTCCTGGAGATTAAAGTGACCAATGGTGCAGGGCTGAAATCTGTTTGGTCTCTATCTTAAGAAGTCAAATCTAGGTGAAAACTTACAATTGCTGAAAGACAGAAGATTTATCATCTAACTGTGTAGGAGTTCAGCACTGAGACACTTGGTACTGATCAAGGCAGTGATGAATCAGTGGGTAGAAGTGTGAAAAATAGAAGTTCATAACTTTTGCTGTCAAACAAGTTGTCATAATTCATAATCATAAACAATTCTTGTTAAGCATTCTTGTTTTAGGTATCTTTGAAATAAAATTTAGGAAAAAAAATCAGGAACAAAACCATAAAAAACTTCACATTCTCCCCCCCTTTTTTTCCTAATTCTTCAGTTGACATTTTAGATTTGCGTATCTCCAGAAGAAAACTAGTAAGTGATGGTATTTCCCTGGCCTGTCACGTTTACTATGTAGAATATTTAGCAGAGCTGGAATAACAGAATAAGGTTATTATTAAATTGACTTCCTAGCCAACCTTCAATCCCTTTCTTTTGTCCAGGTCACAGGATTTTGTAAATGGCAGGTTTTAATCCAGGATGGTCTTTGTTTTAAATAGAAATTACTAGTTACTATATAAATCCTATAATCCATATATATAATATATATAATATAAATATAATAATATATATTATAATAACTATATATAATCCATCACAGCTTCTTTGTGCCATTTGTATAACAGTTGTGAATCCCATGGCACAGCTGTATAATAAACATTTGTGTATTCTAAGTCACAATTTAATAGATTTTTCCAGCATCAGCTGCCCTTTTCTCCCCTCTGCTTCTCGGTGTTTTGCTACCACTCTCTAGCACAGAATCCAAATGATGTAACAGCTTCTTCCTATTCTGAATCTCATCCTACAACAAATACACTACCACTGATATTCAAGCGATTACCTAGTTCTGCATAGAAAATTATGCACCATTTAATCTAATTCAGTTCTTGTTTATATTGCTTAAAAGCTATTCTTTAATGCATTCAGGAGAATAAACACCATTTTTAGGAATTAATTCACTTTCCAATAATGTAGCAACACACTACTATAGAAACACTTACGGGTATGGTTGCAAAAAAGAAGTTAAATAACTAATATCCAGAAGACTTTACAACAGAGTTGTCTCTGTGGGGACATTTGTTTTTTCTGACTGAGCATGAATTAACCTTTGAGTTGTGATGGCATATAAGGAAAAAAATAAGACTATTAATCCCATAGCCCAAACTAATTAGAGGTAATATTCAGTCTGGGAAGCATCACTAATTAACATAGAAATAAATATTTTAGCTTATTTTTGATTCTCTAGGCATATCTCAATTCTAGTATATTTCAGTCAAAGTCTTTTCTTTTACCCTTCAGACCTATATTCTTGTGAGCTAATTTCTTTGGTATTTTCAATGCTAGACAAGAAATCACTGTAGTTAGTTTTAAATAAGACTGCATAAAAGCAAAGATAATGGTTCTAGACAGCTGTACTGCTTTGTGAAGTACTGAACTATGCTATAGGTTGACATATCCTTAAAACTGCTGCTAAATCATGAAGGCTTAAAAGTCAGAACAGATTATTGAAATGTTCTTAAGTGGATTTTTGACACCATTTTTACTTGAGCTATGAGGATATACTACAGCATAAGGTGACATTCAGAAGTGGTTTTTGACATGAAATACATTAGTACTTGTTAGAGTATGCAATGGAGATCATAGTATGTGTAGACTTTTCATACATTACATGATAGATAATGGATTCTTTGAAAGCTTTTTATGATGTAGTACATTAACTTATAAAGTAAAATATGACTATATGCATTTTTCATGTTATTACATGCTTCATTAATTATTAAATACTTTGAATTATTGAGATTATTTCTATCTAATTCTCTAATAATATGGTACATAATTTCTTCATTTTACTGATTAAATAACCTCAAAGTAGCTGAAAAAAATATATACATTTATATATTTTTTCCATTCCTTTCTTCCTGAATTTACTCTATATTCTACTTTGTGACCTGTGCATATGTGTTTCACAATTTACTTAAATAATTAGTGTATAAGCCAGCCCTGGTCCTTATCCTAACATGCAATGCTCCAAGACACTGCAACACTTCAAAAAAATCACATTTTCTTTCCAGTTGCTGTTAGACTAAGCACTCCATTCTCATTTCTTCTGAGTGGGATAGTTTTCTAACCTGGTGGGAGGAGACAGGCCACTGTACATCCCTGATCCTCTTCCCCTTTGATTCTATATTCTATCATCATTCTATCTATCATTGATTCTATCATCAATGGCAGAAGACTACAGAGGTCAAAAATCCAAACTTAACTTCTGTTTAATCATTTAGGACACATTAACAGAACTGAGACAAATATCTACAATCACACAACCTACAGCCATAAAATCTACAAGTAGGAGAAAGCTTTCTTGAGCAGCCAAACTGAATCTTTAGAGGCTTCAGAGAGTTTTGAAAAGTAATTTGCTACTAGCTAACTATTTTCAAGGCACTTCTTACTAGCGCTAATTGAAATCTGAGCCACTCAAGTGATTGCTTTTAAGAGGTGTGGATTTTCTTTTCTCCTTAGCTACAGTTCTTTTAAATAGAGGAAAATTCATTCCCTTGAGCTTGCTGATCAGCAAACGTGGCTTTTTATTAAAAAATAAATGTACACTTTATTTTAAAATGTTCTTGCATTTACATACCAAAGACTTCTGTTTCTGCTGAAGTAATACTGTAATTCCTTTTGATTTACACAATATATGCCCAATTTCTTTTCAATAAAGTAGAACCTGCTATCACAAGTTCATTTGCTTAGCTTGTGCTGGTATGATCTCTACTCAGTAATATCTTTCCTTCAAGAAAATATGCTTCCATGAAATATATGTTGCATACCTGAATTTATAAACATATAATTAACAAGAGAAGGACAGAGCTGTAACAAGAGAAGGACAAAGCCCATTTTATAAGTTAACATAAATATAGGTAAAAATCTTGTTTTGGTATTTATTGCTCATATAGCCCAGTTGAGGATACTTACTTAACAACAAAAGATAATGGAACTCATCACCTTTAATCTTAGAGGAAATTTAGTTTATGATGATGAAATGCTAATAATTACTCAATGACTTCAAACACATGATAGAACCAAGCAAGTCTATTTAAACCCTGTTTTGACAGAGATTTTTTTGATGCTAAACATCCATTAAACACCAATAGGATTAGAGAATTTTACACTTTGCAACTCTCTTGAAAATCCCTACTGCTCTCACAGTACATAACTTGTGATGTACTACAGGCAGTGTAAATTTAAATTTTCATTCTTTCAAATGGTAAGTTAATGGGAATTGAATGGGCAAATATACTTCAAAGGACAATTTTAGTTTACTTCACTCCTCAGAAGAAAACAGAGGTATCTCATACAGAGGATGAATTAATACTGAGCACAGTGTGTGAAGGATCTTCACTGAAGACTTTTGAACAGGAGTTTCCAGAGGAGAACCAGGATTTATTGAGTCACTACCCAAGTATTTGCTTTGCACTCAAGTATTCAGACACCTTCTAGGCAAATAGCATGACCCTTAGCTGTTATTCCAGAAGGATACACATATTCTGCCAGCTCTGAGATAACCTTTCAAATCATCTGCTGTGAGAGTACACAGGGGAAACAGCTGCTTCCATTGACTGCCATCTTTGATGAAACATGACTGGGCAAGAACCCGAGTCAAGATAAATGAGAAATGAAGGAGAGCTGGAGGCCGTGGTCACACTAGGGGTGGAGGGCTTGAAAGAATGTTCTTGCTTTGTTTACAGATCTGCAATTTTAGGATAGTTTCATTTCCCTGGGTGCTGGTAAGGACAAACAAGACCTGTAAGGGAGTTTATCAGAGCTGACTCCCCACAAATCTTTTGTCTACACTAAAGAGAAGAGGCAAGTTACAGTTACTGAAGAATCCCACCTGTGGGGACCAAGGCACCATTCTTGGTGGCTTAACCCAAGCTAGCATCTCAGGTTCATTGCTTTGCCAGGGTAAGGTTCCAGGATGCTCCAGAGAGACTACTGAGGCTTGTCTGCCCCTGTGTTGTATCGCTTTTCCATTTGAGCACAGTTGGTACTATTGGGCATAATGCAAAACATACTGAAAGCAGCCACAAATCTCTGAGGGCAAGGATAAAAGGCGTGTGGGGGCCCATGTTGTGTCAACTCAAGCCTGTCACTAAGGCAAAAGACTAGAGCAGAAGTGGTCTCGTCCAGCAGGTTGAACAACTGTCTGTGTGTGCCTATCATCACAGTCAGAGCTTTGGCTGTGGGATCCTTTCTGTACCTTGCAGCCAAGGGTCAACACAGTGGCTCACAGAGCAGGATGAGAGCCAAAGGGCACAAGTTCAAACATCAGAAATTCTGATTAGATATTAGAAAAACATTATTTTAAGGTGGTGGAATACAGGAATGCATTGCTTAGAGGGGTGGTGGAATCTCAGTCCTTGGAGACTGATCTGTGCACAGCCTTGAGCAACCTTATCTAATTAGATCTGTTCTGATCAGAGTGTTTGACTTCTGAAGGGTCTTTCCAATCCCCATGATTCTAAATGAAGAATTATGGGAACCAGCTCTGCATACCAAAAATTACTAGCTTTCCCTACTGGTTATTTAAAGGCATCTCAGAAGACTTGCTCAGATGTTTTATTATGGATACCTAGGACAAGTCTAGATGAATCAATCTCAGCTCCAGTTTCTCTTTTGCTGCTGTTTGAAATCCATAGGAATTTAGGCACCTGAAAGTCTTTGATATTTTATAAGTTCAAATCTTATTGAAAATAATTTCTGAGACAGAAGGCTTCTTTTTATAGTTCTCACAGTATTTCCAAAGTATAAAAAAAAATGTTACCATATCACTATACAAATTATTCACCGCTTTGTTGATGAATGAGAAAGACAGGCTTTTTTCACCTGAGTCTTAGGAAGAGTTACACCCTAGTATCTGTAAGGTTGTGTCACTTACTTGCTAGAAACAGCAACAGAACCAATTCCTCTTGAAGCAAAACATCTCTGTGTTAAAGCCCTCCTGGAATACTTAAATTCTTATTCTGTGCACTCATCTCCTAATGCTTACTCATATGAATAAAACTATTGATTCAGTTAACTTTTTTGTATTAGTGACTTATTACTGTGCTGGAATTTTTGAGTAGTATAATGGCTACTTTCTATAATAACCTTTTTAATATCCTTTTGAGATTTTTGATGTTGGCATAATTCTTCTAAGTTGCTTTAAGTACAGAATAACAGAGAGAAAAATGTGAGCAGAAAAACATAAGACAGCAGAGGCAAGGGTGACTGTCTTCTTTCTAAAAGCAAGATAAAAATTCCTTAATAATTGAGCTGACATTTACAGAAATATAATTTTGGCAGTATTACCTGATCAAAATTGTTCAACCTTTTATTACAAAAATCCCCCTTCAATTTCATGCTAAATCCCTTTCTCAACTATAAAATTCCCTGAATTATTTTGCATTTCTATTAAAAAAAGATATAGATCCTAAACTGAGAGAGTGGCAACATTGATGACTAAATAAAATAGAAGAATACTGTCCCTAATTCCTGTTTCATTGCTGAAGCTAGTAATAATTTAAGCATCTATTCCTCACAGGAGTTTGAGATCGGTTTCTACCTGATGTAAAATCTAAAGGCTTAATGAATAAAAGTAACCACTTCCAAAAATGAAACCAAGTAAAAAATATTTGTTAGCAAAAGATGCATTGTTCCAGCTTGTCAGCATGAGCCCAAATCTCGACTTGTTAAAAGTTGTCCCTACAAGATGCGAAGAGAAGTCCATTTTGGCAAAGAAATTAACGTTAATATTTTCACTTCAGCATTTCTTAACACCCTAGTGTCAAGGCTTCCCATGATCTATCACCCCAGAGCCTACAAGTTCACTCCAAGATTAAAGAGGTCCCTTACAAAATTTATTCACAGAGGAGGTCTGGGTTGCACATGGGCACTGCACGGAAGTGTCCATGTCACCACACCTTATGCCAATAGCTGAAACAAGGGAAGAGAGAAGGAAAGACACACTGATAGAAAAAGAGTAGGAGAACTGCAAAGTAGAAGTGAATTGGAGATGGAATCAGAAGGCTTGATCTAAAAATCAAGAAGTTGAACTAAGATAGATAAAAGAGACAAAGGTGAACATGAAAGACTGAAGAAGAGGGCGCATCAATGATGCTGAAACACAGACCCAGGAAGGTGATAAGCTGTCTCCATGGAAACTGCAGGCAAAAATCCTCTGGAGATTGCTAGAGATCAAGCCCAGACCAACTGAAAAAGGAGCCCTGAGTTAAGGCTGTTTATGGAGAATATGAAGTACTACAGATCAGAAGAGTGGGTCTGTAGGCAGGTCAGAATAAGAAGAACCAGTCTAGGAAAAAGCTGTGGAAAAGGAACCTGAGCAGGTATAAATGAATGTGTCTGGGAAAAGATGGTGGAAACTTTTGTCAAGAAATCCCTTTTGAAAGATGCCTACTAATGATGCATTCTTCTTTTACTGTGTGCCTGGCTTTTATATATGGAAGATTACCTACAATTAAGTGCTCTCGAGGATATGATCATCACCTCATATTTGTCACTCATAATCCTGGACTGTCTCACAAAATATTTGTAGATTTTTCTTATTAATAAATCTGAACTTCAATTCATATTCTCTAGGAAGTGGTTTCAAAACCAGCCCACCTCAGAATAGCAGCAGTATAAATTCTTTAGTGGTAGTAAGTAAAATCAAGAAAAATAAGAAAACAATAAAAAAAACCAAAAAAAGGAAAGAAAAAAGGGAAAAGAGAAAATGGGAGGGGAGGGGAGGGAAGAGAAAAGAGGGGAGAGAAGGGGGAGGAAAGGAAGATGAATGGTGAAATTATTACTGTGAGGCATAAGACCCCGACACACAGTTACATATTCTTTATTCAAAATGGTGTTTGAATAGCAGGGAAACTGAAGAAAAACAGCATTGAACAGCTACTCTAGTAAGCGAGCCTATTGTACCCTATGCATGGTATCAGACAGATTTTCTGTAGAGAAATATATTGTATAGCCATCTAATTGAAACCTATTTATTATTGTACAATGTATTTAAAAGAGCACATTAAGTTTGCACAAGAAAACTTAATCCTCACATGTTCTAGAGCATGGAATGTAGCTTTAACAATATTCTGTATATATTTTATGTGTGCAGAAGACATAAAAAAATGTTCAGTTTTATTTCATTTAAACTTGAGTCACTCCAATTAGGATTCTATGGATGAATCTTCCTGTTATGCTACTTAAAATAGAAGGTTTTAATGAAATATTTACTTTGAATCTCAGTGAAATAAATTTTTAAATTACATAGTATTCTCCAGGCAAATAATTTTTTTTACAAGCAGACAAAAGAAACTGAGCTCCTTCTTTAAAATGTTCAGCATTGGTTATTTCCTCTTGAAAGACAGCCCTAAACCTTTGCTATTTAGATCACAGAAACTGTCTCTAATTTTTCAGAATTACTTTATTCTCACCCATCTGTTATGATGCTGATCATCTTTTTATTCAATTAATTTTCTCTCTTTCTCAGTCTGAATTACACTCTGTATATGTATGGATAGCAACTTTATTCTTCTGTACCTTCATTTAGATACTTTCAACATGACAGGTTTCTTTATACCTATCATAAGACCAAGCCTCTCCACACAGAACAAAAGGATTTGACTTACTGTGGAAGACAATGTCTCGAGTCTGCAGGTTTCTCTTGGTTCAAGTACTTTGCCCTCACCACAAATCCCCTTCTCTCTGCTCTGGCCCCTGACAGTTTTTTTCCATAGAGACCTAGAAAAAAGAATAAATCATTTTAAAAGAAGGTGACTGTGCTTCATCTGTGTCCACGTCCAATGCTGTTTATATGAGATAGATTCTCTCTAAGATCATGGGTCAGATCAGGCCCATTAATGGTCTGAGGGGAAAAAAAATGGACAAACAGAAAAAATACAAGTACTAAATAGTAAGCAAAACTTACAGGAGCTCTACTTTCTACATGTTCCCAGGAGCAGAACTGTGAGCATCCAGAGAGCATTACCATCAAACAGAGGGGTGCTCAATGAGCAGAGATTGAGTGATCATTCCTGAAGTGCAGTTTCGACACTTCAGTTCTGCCTGATCTGAGTGACTGAGTTCCATGTTAATTGAAGCTGAGTTCTGCATTTGTTATGTTGTATTTCAAAGATCTAGGTGAAGAATTTGGGCCCTTAAAGCACAGTACACTATGAGCATTTCAGCCTTGTGTAGTTACTTAAGCTGTGGGATAATTCTCATTTTTTACAGGATGTTATAAACTAGACTTTGCACTATGGTCAGGGGAATTCACTACCTGTCAAGCTACAGTCTTTTACAAGCATCTGAAGTGGGCGGGGTGTCTTGTTTTTCTGTTTGTTTGGGGTTTTGTTTGTTTGTTTTGTTTGATTAATTAGACAAACACGGATATTAATTGATTGTCAAGCCAGTCTGTTATGAGAAAGGCTCTAAAAATTGGTTTTGTTTTTACAAGCCTGTGGTTGAAAAACCAAATGACAGTTCTGGAACCAGGAGTGTTATTAGGTGGGAAAAAAATTATCAGAGTCTATCTTCTATAGGTTATTGACTAGAAAGCATCTAAACTATCTGGTCTGACCTCACTGATAAAGAGAAAAACACATAGCAACAGCAAAAGCATTACATATAACTTTTAGGGCCATTATAAGCTGTATACAGACAGACAGAGACACACCTAGTTTTGTAACATCCTGCCCAAACACCCAAAGGTTAACTCGAATCACCACATTCTCCAGGCACAAAGGAGAGCAACAATAATTTTCTAAGACCTCTACCCAAATACTCTGCATAAAGGAATGTGGGCCTGATTACCTTTTATGGACCGACTGCTTTTATTCTCTTCTTCAGTGATGCAAAATCAGTCTGACTAACTGGTTAACCACGTTTACCACTCTGCTGTGACACTGGGATGCTGTAAAGCATCTGGAATTCACTGAAAGTGAATGGAGCTTTTTATTTCTGGGAGTTGTAAACAAGTTAATCAGTAACAGGTGATGTCTTTACTTAAAAAAAGAAAGAAAAAAAGCAAATACATCATGCAAATTGATGCTGACATTCTAAGTAGCTGTAACAAGATCACTCTTTTTCAAAGTTGTGTTATAAATTAATTTCAAAAAATACCAATCAACAAAATCAACAAAACCAAATCAACAAATGGAAAAAAAAAAGAGGGATAGCAAGATAGATTTATATAATTCTGACTCTTCTAGTCTTTCAAAGTGATCTAAAACATGTCCATCAATGACAATGATCAGGTTTAACAAATAGACAACTATGAGAAAAAACTGCAGCATTTCATGATCATTTGAAAAAAAAATAAATAATATACAGAAATGTGTGAACTTAGAAAAATGTAATTATATGAATCTTTGGTTAGGATGATGAATTCCTTGGTACGAAAGACTTGATAACAAATTATATTTATTCTCCTTTTGGCTGTTTCAGCTATTAACAGATATTGCACATAGAAACTGAGGGTTAAAACCTTGCAATATCCCACCCACAGACAACTTCTACATGCTCTTTCTGATGCTAAGATATCATTTGGTTACTCATTCTCTTTACACATGTATGTTTTCTGGTGCATGTACAAGGAGATCAAATGGATAATGGATTCATTAGCACAATTTTGACCCTAAAAATCACAATTTAATGTATATTTTTTTATTCTAACATCATAAGACCCTGCTATGGGATATGGATTCCTGCATATTAGACACTACAGAAGTTATCAAAAAAGGGAAAGGGTTACCTGTATTTCAGCTGTATATTGGTAAGATAGAATTTCATATCAGCAAGACAAAGAAGTCACTAAACAGTGAAGCACTTGTGCAGATATGCACAAAAAAAAAGCACAGGATAAATAGTCTATGTGTTTGGTGTCACTCATTGCCATAAACTTCCATGTCCTTTATTGATTCACACAGGAAGTCTTACTGCCTGATAGTCTGGAAAAGAAGTTTGTTCCATCTGGAACTCCCTAAGCCTCTACATATCATCAAGTTACCAGAAAAAATGTTTGAATGATGAAGGACCTTCACCTTCCAGGTAGACCTCATTGAATATTCATGCTGAAAAATAGTGCAAAGTAGATTCCTTAAATATCCTCTAGATGTAAGAAAATTAAAGAAAGACAGAATTATACATTTTCTTGGTATCAACTCTATCAGAGCAGATAATTTTAACTAGACTAGTAAGGTTGTCTTCTATTAGTCCGTTAGCAAATTACAGTGAAGACAGAGATGCCAATCAGTAAGAACACCCATGCAGTACATTCCAGATGATGATATATCAGCTGTCTGCAGCAAGAAGTAATCATTGCACAGTGATTAGAAAACAGAATAATGGCCCGGCTCATGATGGTGCCTCAGTAACAAGGGATGACAACCATTAGTCTCTGTGGTGCTACAGGACATTTTGCAGTAATGACGGAACAGAACATCAGCAGGAGATCAGCTGCATGAATGAGTGGTTGTGTCACCACTTGATTTATTTTTTTTTAAACAATCCTGCATGGCAACACAGGAATGCCTGAAGAAACAAGTGTCAGGAGGAAGGGGTGATAGATAAGGAACCCAGAAACAATAGAAGCACAGTCTTGAAGAGATTCATCACGATAGATATGCAAACATCCCAAAGATGCAGAGGTTACTGAAGTGCAGAAGCCTAGGAAGAAGTGCACTAACAGCTTAAGGGGGAGTCACTGTGTTTTTTGAAGCCAATCAAAATTATTGCCAAACATCTGGCAGCTGATGGCAGCTTAAACTTCGCCCAGTAGACATGTCCATGAAATTAGCTCTGAAAAGAATAACCTGGAAAAAAAAGAGAAAATAAAACATAAACAGATAAACTAAGTCTGCAAGGCACAGGACTCAGAAGCATACTGTTTGCTCCTGGTTGAAATATTTTTTTAAAGAGGGTATATGCTGGGTATTTTAAGTGTGACCGTGGCCTGGAGATATTGTTTATTTCCTAGACCCCACTGGGCTTCAGGGACATGACATTTTCACCCTTGGGGCAAGTAAAGCAGCTGAGCTGGTTTCTTGCTTGTTTTATTTTGTTTTTTAGTTGCATTTCACATAATAAAATAATACAAATTGCTAATTTTCCAGAAATATTATGGATCTTATTAAGCCCAGCCTGTTTGGGATTTTTGTTGATGCTGTCACTGACTGCTTTTAAAATTCTGTATAAGTGTGGTAACTTTCTTTTTTGTTAGAACTTTTTTTTCTTCTTTTATTTTGCATTTTTATTTCCAAAACACTCCCTTATTATGGTCCAACAAAGTCTAGTATTTCTGGTTAAAAATAGTTTATGACTAGATCCATTGCTGAATGGTGATTATACTTCAGATGTCTCTTCTGTAAATAAATGGGGGTATTTAAAAGATAAACAAAGCAATTTGATAGACATTTGTTATAATGTGACCAGTATTCTGAAGAGTGCTAACAAGTCTGCTGACTTCAAAGTATAATATGTCAGTAGATCACACTGAAAACAAAACAAAAACCTCCAACCTATTAAATATAACTATTGGTTGTTCTAAAAAGTCTAAATGGACAAGTCACACTAATTTTGTGACTGATGATTATTTATTTTCTTGTAATTACATGAAAGCTTAATTCACAACCTTTACTATTTAAGCTGTACATGAGGCTATGGAGATTTACTTATCAGGAGGAAACTCACCAGTATTAAATGTACCTGTTCAGAGAGGTTTAAATAAGACGTGATGTTCATCTAGAAAGAATGCTGAGGGTCTGACAAGTCCAAAACATGCAAAATCTACCTATTTTTTAACCACTGATTACTAAGTGTCTTTTCTGACTGAGTGGCCATTGACTTAATTGCAATGTTATAAACTCGTAAGTGGTCCTTGTTCAGAAAAGGCACAGGGATATGCCCTGAAGAATGTATTGCTAAACATAAGATTAGTTATCCTGTGAAGCCTCAGGAGAAAAGCCATTAATTTGTGAAATTTGGGCTCAGATTGCAATTATTTTCTGTCTTCTTGATAAAGGTGACTTCCCTGAGACTCCTCTATCTTCATAATGTGCCTCAATCCAGTCATTGTAAAAATGCATTTTCAAATTGGAAGAATGTTGAATTCTCAACTAAGCTCCTGCATTTGTAATCAAATATATTCTGATCCACTGACTTAAGAGCATTTTGCTAGGATGTTGTGTAGATGAACAATCAGAACGAAAATTATCTGAGTGTGTTATAAGTTTAGGAAAAAAAAAGTATTTTTTGTGTTCAGGATAGAATACAATGTGTTGAAATATTCCCCCTTCCTGCAGCCCCTGGGGCTGTTTGACCAGCTCAGTACTTGGGAGGAATATTCCAGGGACAAGACAAAAGATTCAAAAGAGGCCCTTACCCTGTTCCAATCTCCAGGCTTTATTCTCGAAGGGTGTCCAGAATGGGTAAGAGGGTAAGAGAGGGAACAAAGGAGACCAGGGCCTTGTCTAGACTCAGGGCCAGAAGGATAGCTGGAGCTCAGCCTACCAGGTCAGGAAAGGAATGGAGGGTCAAGCCCTATAGGTTTTAGATTTCAGGTTTCAGGGGGTCCTTGAGGGGAAAACCTTAGTCCGGAGAAATACAACAGTGTGTTTATGTAGACATATGAAACTGAAATTCTTCTGCATCTCTTGTGAAGGAGAAAACGGTAACTCTTGTAAAGTACATCATAATAGAGTACAATCTCTAGCTATTTTCCTGTTGAAATGTATGAATTTAAAGTAGCGTGAATTATATTGTTAAGTATACTTTTGAAGATTATTTGAAGATACTGCTTTGGCTGCAGCAAACTTGTTAATCTAGTATTAAAAACTGTAGAACCATATTCCTAGCTTCAGAAGATAGTTCACACTGCTCAGGCAAAATAAATTCAGCTACAAACAGATTTTCAACAACCTTCTTTCATGTTAGTCTAAGAGCATTTAAAACCTACTAAGCCCAGAAAAAAAAAAAAAGCGTGAATGATTTTTTTATCTTCAACATAGAAAGAGAAATTTTTGAAGCACATATACAGAGAAATGTTGTCAGGCCATTTCAGTGGTGCTTAATAGGATTGCATTTGAGTAAGAGACAACATGGGGGGCATATGTGGCTGGCATGTGTATACCACATAAAGGAGTCATTTTGTCTTCAAGTGTAAGTCAAAAACAAAACTATTCTTTGCAACCCATTATCAAACTGATTTCATGACAACTAAAAAGTTGAAACAGCTGAAATTTCATTTTTGTCCCTGAAAAATCCAATTCTGTTTTTGCAAGCATTATGCCATTATTGTCTTTTTCTCTTTCTCATTCTACCCAAGAAAACTTGAAAAATAACTAAGTATTGTGTCAAACACATGGCTGATGAAACTAAAGACCAACATGACATGGAAGAGAAAATCCTACTAAGAATATAGTCTAGTTAATAAGTTAAGGCCCTGAACTTCATTTAAAAACTCCATGGTAAATCTCAGGTGTTCCTTTATATTCATGATGGATACATGAAACAAGTGGCAGATATATTTTCTCTTACTGAATTTCAGCATGTCAAAGAGAAGATTCAAATATACCTTTTAAACTGCACAAACACTAGTCTGTGTCTACCTGGCTATGTGACAAGTCTCCTCTGGACACCCACAAAGGAGCCTAGAGACACAAGAGAGAAAGGAGTTTGCCCAAATCATCTCTGGGTGGGAGACTCCCTTGGGCCATCACAGGGACCCTCAGACCAGCAAAGGCCCATCTGCAAAAGCCCAGGGAAGCACTGCAATACACACTGTGGGAGTTGAGCTGGCAGGGGCCAATGGCCAGCCAGCTCTTGCTTACAATGCATCAGGAATAAATTCAAGGCCATGGGTATCCTCCCTTTAAGTTATGTCAAGTTAGAAACCTCTACCCAGAAGACCCTAAGGTCATTATGTTAATTAGACTAAGTTCTGTTCCCCTATTGGGTAGTTTTGTTCCTTATATGGTTATGTTGCTAGAATGTTCCTTCCTAAGGTTATATATATTGCTGTTCCCTCCATTGTTCTGGTCTTTGGTTGGTTACCCCCACGGAGTTCTCCTGGATACTGCACGAGGTTTTGGGCACCGTTCCTTTTTTCTGTTATCCACTATTAAAATGTTTTTTTTTTTCTAGTGCCAGCTGTCATTCCTGCTCCTAATTATTCTCTCGCCACCCTCTGCCCTGAAGTCAGGGGACCTAGAGGTTTTTCACAGATACCCTCTCTGTGACAACACATGGCAGGTGGCAACACAAAGGAAGAATTCCTGAGGAACCTCAGGAGTTCCAGGCCCCTCCCTGAGTGGTCACAGCAGAGCAACAGGCCATGGAACCCATTCTGTGGGTTGTGGGGAGCAGCTATCCNTCTTCTTCTTCTTCTTCTTCTTCTTCTTCTTCTTCTTCTTCTTCTTCTTCTTCTTCTTCTCCTTCTCCTTCTCCTTCTCCTTCTCCTTCTCCTTCTCCTTCTTCTTCTTCTTNCTCCTTCTCCTTCTCCTTCTCCTTCTCCTTCTCCTTCTCCTTCTCCTCCTTTTCCTTCTTCTTCTCCTCCTTTTCCTTCTTCTTCTTCTCCTTCTTCTTCTCTACCTGCTCCTTCTCCTCCTTCACCATGACCATCATTATGATCATTGAAAAGTTATTATCTGAATATGGTATGTATTGTAAAATCTGAAAACAAAGAGAAATTATTGTGTACTTGTTTATGGTGGCATAATTTGTTGTTTTGTTCTTCCAATTTTAGCTAATGCAGAAAACAGGTGGACAGACATTTAAGATTGCATATTCACTGAGATTGTTTTTCTCTAAATTGCACTATTCAATAATAGATTGAATAGCACAAAAATAGGGATCAGGAAATGGATAGGACTTTGAAACTGATGTTCTAAGCCTCTAGATTTGAAGGCCCAAATATTCATACTTTGTCTTCCACCAGCACTGAGGCAGAAAAACAGATCTGGCTGTCACAAATAAACCTCATACTTGGCCTGCTAGGAAGTGATTCACTTTCCAAAATGCTGGATGACTAGAAAGTAAGGTCAAAAATCAGTGAAAGCTGCAGAGAGTTCTCACTGAAAACAAAAAAATATGAAAAAAAAGTCATTTTCTATGGACATTAAATATAAAAAAAAACCCCTTATTTTACACTGAATTACAAAAATGTTAACATTAGCATGAAGTTTTCCTTCCTTCTAGCCTGATATTTTATATATTTCTGGGTAAACCCCTTTGCAAGACTTTTGCTCCTATCATGACAGATGTCTTCACTAGGGCAGACACAATTGTGATGGTAGCACTTTGCAGTGCTGCAGACAGCCAATCTGTATAATCTCTGTTTTCATATGGTTTAGCTCAGTCAGCTTTTCCTAATCCATATTCTGAGTCTGGCTAAATATTGGAACAAGAGAAATTTTATATTGTTTGAGTTTGGAAAGACAGATGGAGCTTTTGTATTTGCTCCATATTGAAATCTAGCACAGAACTATTTCTCCTGGTAGCTGAAAGGTAGTTAAGCTGAATAAGTTGAAGGGGGAAAAGCAGGTGTGGAGAAGAAGTTTTAAATCACTTCCGTTTTGTGCTTCCTGTAATTGCTGCTGTTCCTTTTTTACTAGGGCAAAAGAATTAAGAGCCCCTAACAATCTCAGTCTAGTCAAGAAGACACTATATGTTTGAAATAACATGGAAAATCTTTTTCATGTCAAATTGTGAAAAAGCTTATACATCAGCATAGCCTGAAAAAAATAAAAGAAAAAATGCCTTCACCTTTCTTTTTTCCTTTTCTGGCCTTGTTTGATAGAGGAAATCTGGATTTTTTTCAGTGTTTCAAATGCATTTCCTCACCATCTTGAATTGCTATAGTCACCAAGGATATAACTACACCAATATGTTTGATTCCACTGTTTACATTTTGTGTGTTACATCTTTTTGTATTGAATCTTGTGAAACTAGTGATTCATACATTGGAAGAAATGTAGAACAGAGACTCAAATCTACAGGCTTAGGCACACAGGAAAAGATGATGTTTATCCCATGGATATTTAACCTAATGTTTCTGGTAGTTTCTCCATGTTCTTCCTCCCCATCACCTTGCCTGTGTCATTGAAAATCTGACTGAACAGTACACCAAAGATTCTATTATATCACCCATACCCTAAGGCAAGACTAATCATACCAAGGTAATTTCTGATAAATCTGGATGTAGTGTGGTCTTTGGAATTTTTCATAAAGACACTGTAATCTTTAAATAGTCTTTTTGAACACTTAATAATCTCTGACATTTTCCTGTATATCTGACATAGTATCTAACATTCTATTTCTGCAATTACTTTTGTTGCAAAGATTTTGAGAGCTGATTACTGCCCTTGGCCTAAAAAAAAAACTTCAGCTAACAGAAGACTACATCCTATCTCTTCTGGATTGCTTCCTCCAGTTCTTTTCCATGTTCTTTACAATTTTCCCTGCCATCCCCATACTCTAGACTTCTGACAACACAGTTATACTGGCATCCACCAAGATATATCCATTTCATTATTTTCCAAAATGTGATGACCAAAATGGGGTCCAGTACTCCTCGAGCATTACAATGATTGATGAAGTAAAAGTCCTTCAACTGACAAACAATACTTTTATTTATTCATCCTAGTATAATCTCTCTTTTTTTGATGACAGAATTTGACAGCAGCTTGTGACTCATGAAAGCACTAGATATAGTTGATTATTCCTTCCTAAGATTAGAATTGAATTTGACACTGAAAACATTTTAATTGTTCGGTATGTTAGGTATCAGCCTGCTTCTATAGAAGTGAATTTCCTACGATCATGCTGCAGTTAAGTAGGACCTCACAGGTCCCTAAATAGTTATTTCATTCACTGATAGTCATGAAGCAAATTTCACAGTAGGATAAAAATTTTAAAGATGTTTATGCTCTTGCAAGTGTGACTCAAGTATATATCTAAGAATAAAGAAGGTAGGAATATTATGATTGCTGAAAATGCTTTGCCATGATCTCTCATTAGATATCGGTGAATCTGCGCACACCAGGCGTCATCACTCTTCCATTGAAAATGTTTCAATGTTTTGAACAGAGAGGAAAAAATACAGAGAGTAAAAACATCCATTTAATTCTAGTGCTCACTGATTTAATATTTACTTGCAAGGTTATGATTTTTATAGTTCTGGTTTACTTATGTTGGTCTTTGTTAACACTGACATGAACTGTTGTTCAAGATATGTTTTCTAAGTTTGGCTGGGATGGAGATAATTTTCTTCGTCAGTTTTTTTTTGCTCTTATCCTGAGCCCCCCACACCTCCCACACCTCCTGTCCCACTGAAAGCTTGGCTGCCAGACAGACTTCTTGCACAGTATTACTATATTTGTGGATCTTAAGTGCAGTTTGGACAACTTGATTTTTTTGATACCTCAGGAAAAATTAATTGATTTTTGGTACCTGTTATAGTGCAAATATTTCTGTCACCAACCAAATCCCTCTAACTTACATGAATTTGAATTTTATTTGTGTGTTATCTTTTGCCACTCTGCCTTTACTCCAAGGGCTGTTTAAGGTCTTTTCAGTCCTATTTTATGAGGTTTATTCTTTAGAAAGTTCTGTGGAGTTCTATGCCACGTATAAGGGAAACTATAAGAATTTAATCCACGGGTAATGGGAAATCAATGTTGGGATCATTAAGCTGAACTTGTAAACACAGAACTTTAATAAGAATGTGAAATATATTGAGAGTTGAAAACATAAAGGTGAATAAGGACATAAATATTTACAGCTGGCTGCTGTATGTATAGTATTTTGTTAAGAAAGAAGGAGTATAAGTGCTAAACTTTGAACCATTATTTCTTTCCCTCCTTTAAATAAACAAAATCCTCAGCAAGCTTAAGAACAGCATCATCCAGAATGACGGAAATTATTAAATAGAAACTGAGTATCTCACAAGGGTTCAACTTTCATTAATCAGTTTCCCACACTTTATATTTTTTTTATGAGCTTACTCTTTAAAATATAGAACTCCAATCCAGAAGAAGTACTAGTGCCTAGATCATTCCTGATATGAGTTAACAAAATAAGTAGAGGATTTCCTCTGAGTAATTCTTGGAATTAAAAAAAAATTAATTAATTGTTTTCTAAGGCTGAAACGGCATTACATAGAAATCAACAAAAGACCTTTCTGGGTCAGGAATAATGTCCTTGCAAAGCCAGAAGAGGGTAAAGCAATGGTACTAAAATTATTTGTTGTTAACTTTTCCTTATGTTATTAAAAAAAAAGATTCTGTGCAACACAATGCTTCTGATAGCAAATTAAATAAAAGTGTGAGGTCAAAAAATATCGGAGGCTTTCTAATTATTTAACAATTTTATTTTCCTTCCCATATTATCAAAATCAACAAACTGATTGTGAAAGAACACTGGGTCCCAATGACTAAGGGCTGTCTACCTTAAAGTAGTATTAGTACAAGGATGAATTGAAAGGAAACTTTTATAAAAACAGCTCCACTGTACATCTGAATATGAAAAGAACTTATTTATTCTGTAACTTGTGTCCACTGATATACCTTTAGTAACTTTCTTTTTATTTTTTTCCCCTAAATTCCCTATTAAAATACAGCTGTTCAAGCTTTATAACAAAAAAGTCAACATGTCTCTCAACAGTGAATTTGAAATATGCCACTAGTGGTAAACTCAGAGTTCTGGTGTGTCAGCTAACATCAGATTTAGTGCCATGCACAATAAGATTTTTATAGGCCTGTAGCAACACTATTTTTTTCCCCATTTAAGTACATTTTGAATTAAACTCTGATCCATTTTCTTCATGCTTTCCACTCACTGAAATACTTTGCAAATCTGTTTTTCAAACTTCTGTCCTTACTCTTGTAAAGCACTGTTATTTCCCTGGTTTCCTCTAGAATAGAGTGTAGAGAAATAACTCTGATACATGGCACCCTGTAATACAAAGTCAATTCAGCTACAGAAAGTCTGTTCCATTTGGCAGTTATTCCTCAAAAGATACATCTGAGTAAGAACTCAGCTATAAGAGAACAAGCATTGTGTAATTTTCAGATATCTACTTTCTTCATTCACCTACTCTGAAGCCTAATGTGCATGGAATCCTATACAGGGATGCTGTTAATAGAGACACCCAACACTTCCCCATTTACTCAGAAGTCAGAGACTGCTCTTAGTAGTCATATTTAAAAGTATTCCTTGTCACATGATAGCATCCAGTCCCAGAAAAAAACAGTAAATTTGGTCCACTCTTCCTCATTCATGTTGAATTCCTAGTGCTTTCTGCTGTTAAGAAGACATGTATGCAGTAGAAATGCCAGTATTATGCATTTAAACGGAGAGAGATTTTCTGAATCTAGTCCTTTACACAAAGTTACACAGCTTCAGAAAGGAAGTGTCCTTTGCCCAGATTAATAACCACATTGTTTGCCTCTTTTCTAGCATAACTCTAAAGACTTGTTGCTGAGATATAAAAAGAAATAAGAATTTTTGTAAGTATTTAGACTTAAATTTAAAAGCATTATTTCTGTCTTAACAAGTGTGCTTTAGTGAGTTTGGGAATCATCCAAGTATATGGGAAAGCTTCCACATTTATAAGCAGTATTATATACATCAGTACTACCAGCTTAAACTAGTGCACAATGTACTACTTAGTTTAGTCTAGCCTGCTTTAGCCATAGAATCAAATGTTCATTTTCTGGTAAAATATTAAACTTGAAAAACAAAGAAAGCATATACTGGCAAGTTCTGTTGGTACAAGCAGCAGTTGATATTTTTTCTTATGCCCAAAGCAAATTAAGCAGTGATGGGCTCTCACCTATTTAGCTACAGGGGTCCAACAGCTGTACTCACTGATCTAGGTAATGAAGGAAATGAGGAGGAAAAAAAAATTATGGTCTCAGCTGTATCTGGATTGCTCACTAAAATATGCAGATAAATATTGTTGAAATAACTTGAAATGACTTTTAGTCACTGCAGTTACATAATTTTGAGACATACTGGACTATTTATAATTTATTTTTAAAATATTATTTTTATAAAAGATTTAGTCTGGATTTGAGAATTTTACTATATGAAGCAAACTCAGCAGAACCACTTACTATAGGGAAAGACTATACTATATTTTCAGGAGAGCTTTGAATGACACCAAAATTGGGATGACACAGAAAGATAAATGCACACAGAAAATAAGAAAGAGCAAACACATATGCTCCAGAAATGTGCAAAGATCATTTCTCATCACAAAAGTTAGTATCTTCTTTTTATCTATCAGTGTTCACTACAAGATTTAAATTATAATTGAATACTAATCTTTATAACACCTGTCAGTGATCAGGTAAATAAAGTATTTTTTCAGGAACAAATTAAATAAATTTTAGATTAAATTAGAGGCTTATATAGAAGTAGCTGGCAAAAAAGCTAAATATCGCCAAAAAATTAAAAATACAAGAAAATAGGTGCCTAATGTAAGACAGTTTTTTAAAATCTGTCTGTAGCTGACTGAAAAGAATATTTTTCACAGTAAATCATCCCATCCTAAGACATTAAGAGGTGCTACCTCTTCCATGGCAACTCATACCTGACACCGACCAGGGCACTTTAACTGAAAGGTTAAAGTAAGTTTCTAACTTTTAGGAATTCGAATGTGGGCAAAATATATCCCACTCTGTAGTTCTGTGGGAAAAGTTTTCTTTAGCAATCTGGACAGTAACTGGTTGCTGACAAAGTTTCTAGCTCAGGCTTTCTATCAATTACTTCTGATAAGCAATCCGTATCCAGGTGCATGAGTGATCCTTTAGAGGTGCTAATTTTTTGTATGTGTAACTAATGGGAGTGTCTTGACTATAAGCTTAAAGTAAATACCACCTTTTGGTGACTAGATGAAGGTGAAAGAAACAAAATTTTAAGTGATATTAGGACATAAATCCTTTAAAATTCATGGCCGTGTAATTATGAGAGAGGCTAAGTTTCATAGTATTCTCTTTTCATATGTTTTTTAGTATCATCACCACTCTTTGCATTGTTTCTCTCTTGTTGAACATAATGGGAGGCAGATACCATCTGAAGGCATCACTGTTTATGATCTTCTTCAAGAAGATAAAGTATCTTCTTGTTACTAGACAGTGTGTGAAGAGAAGACAGCTGACAGAGCACTAGAGAAACCATATTACCTTCTATTGAAAAATGCTGTGGCAATATATGCCTTGTTACAAAAAATAGCTTATTATATGCCTATTAAGAATATGGTATAAAGATAAATATGTGCTGAAGATAAAACTTAGAATACATTAGATAAGAGTGCCTTTAGGATGAGGAATATGGCATCTTTTCTACGTGTAAGTGAATTTAACAAAATTTGACTTTGAAGTTTAAGGGCGATAACTACAGACAAGATGTCAGAGGAAGTAAGGATAAGACTTACATATTCAATAAAGAGGGAAGACAAAATATATGTTGTTATATAAACTCTCAAAATGCATGTTTTTCCAATTACATCAATGGCAGTTGCACATGTTTTGTATAGACAGAAAAGTTTAAGGTAAGCAATCCCATAAAAGCAAAGCAATTAAAAGTTTTACTTGAAATAAAAATTCCATTTTTGGCACACTGCATAGTGTATAGGTTTAACAGCACAGATGGTATACTACTTTATAACCTTCTTTTTTGCTGTTATCTACAATAGTTAATTGAAATATGTTCTTTGTTTGATTTAATAGAGGGGAGGGAAGAATTCATGTGTCTTTAATGAAATAAACTTTTCAATACAGAATTCATAGAAAATGTTTTTGGTAATTGCAAAAGACAGCTGTCATGATCATACTGAAACTATGATTCAGAGACACTAGGTAAGATATTTATGTCAATTAGATTGTATGTATTGTCTTGGCACATTATATTCATGGTATTGTTTAAAGTCTATTATTTCCCAGCTCACTGGTTTGCCAAAAAAAAAAAACCCCACAAAGCATTTTTCATTTTTGAAAAGAACTTAAACTCCAAAGGTATTATTTATCCAACTAATAAATATTAGTAGTTGAAGCAAGGGCAGATTTTATCTTTGAAATATCTCTATCAAGTTTTTGGGTCTTGTTTTGATGGAATTTGAGATGTGCTATATTATAGCTTCAAACCTGTGAAACAGCGAGAAATTCTTGTGATCAAAATCAAATGTAATCAAATCTTATTCACTCGTGGGCCTTTCTCTGATCCTGGGTCAAAGAGGTCAGAATCTTCATATATTTTTATATAATAACAGAATTGATGCCTTATAAGTGTATAAGATATCTCGAAACATTTGAAGACAGTTTTATCCTTCCTAAATAATAAAAATTCTTATTAACCATAAAGTTTTAATATAGACAGATTCTCATATTATTCCCTTCCCTCTCAAACTGAATTTTGAAGCCTATTGCAAAAATTTTTCTTCAGGGATTTTCAGGAGTTTAATACATATATATATATGATGTGAGTATAGTTAAGTGCATCCTAAAACAGGGAAAAAAAGACCCTAAAACTCTAACTTAATTTCTATTATTTTATTTCTAATTACCTCCAGCATATTTATGCTTTCCATTTCTTTTGACTTGATCCTAAAAAGTATTGATTATTTCTCAGAAAAGTATGTTTTTTCTGTATTTTAGGAGTATTTCTTAATACATGCAAGGTTTATAAATATTTGCTATTACTGAATGTGAAAATGTTTGATGCGTCTTCAATCCCAACAGAAAAATCTTTATCATCTGCTGAACTTCTGAGCTGCATGTCTTGTTAGAAAATGCTACTGTCAATCTTCATCAGGTAACAAACATAGGTCAAGTTTACACAGATCGTTGAACCACCACACAAAATCACAGATACATGAAACATTTCTGGTTTGATGGACTTCAGGGACAACTTTTCTCTTTTTTTTAGTGTTTTTTGAAGGCTTTTATACCTCCATTTTTATCCAAAACTATGGCTTGGAAAAAACAAAAAAACCCAAAGCCCTACAATACTAATGAAAATTTAAAAGTAGTTTTCTACACTCTTATATTTTTGGAAAAGAGTAAATAAAATAAAACTGTATATTGAGGTAATATCTTAATTTTGCTGTTCCAGTTTCCATTACCTGCAAAATGGAAAAAGCTATTATTTTTATTATATATTTTTCTTTGGATAGCTCTAAGGTGTTTAACTTTGGCCCTGAATCTGAAAAATCTTCTTATTATGGCTAACTTTTAAGTTTAACCAAATGACCCTTACAGCATATTCTTATTTGAGCAACATCAAAGTATCCTGGCCAAACAACGGTCCTCTGTTCATACAGGTCATTCTTCAGGAGTCCTGCATAGTTGAGGCAGAAATTTCTATCACAAAAAAAAAGCCCAAAACAACCACCACCACCACCAATATATATATATAGAGAGAGAGAAACAGTATATACCATACTGCTCGTGGGAGCAAAATAAGAAGAAATTACAGAGAAATAGAACCTGAATCAAATGCTCAGTTAGTATTGGCTAATAAGCATGCTCCAGGTATCAGCAGAAACTCAGAGGAATTTCTTGTACTCTTCACACAGGGAATTATGGCTGTAATTCCAACACTATGAAAGTATTTTTTCCTATTTAAGAGTTCTCCTGCAATGTTTCCATGAGTCAATTGTTAAAAATCAATGCTTATTTCCGTGTGGTGGCCTATTGTATTTTTAATTGAATCCAGATTTAAAAATAAATAACAAACACTATCTCTACTCATGTTCATGAAATAAACAATCCCAGCTGTGGCATTCTTACTAGAACACGAATACTGCATTTGGAATATGAAGCCATTCATTTTTGGTTCTCTGTCTAAAATATTGGCAAAATAGACATGGTTGATTTTTATTTTGTGCAAGATTTATCTCTAATTTAAGACTGCATAACTGTCTGGAGTTTAGAAATGGATAACTTTGGTGTAGTAAATAAAATTTGTCTCATCCAAAGCCTCTCTCTCTGGAAATCCTTTGCTTTTTATCTCCTCGATATTCTAAGCAATATGTGTTTTTACGGCTATTTATAACAGCTCCTTTAAGTTTTCTTTTAGAGTGGAACTGTTTTATTTTCCCTTAGGACAGATAATGGTAGTCATTTCATAAAAAAGGAAATTATCATAAAACTTGTGGTCAGCCTTCCTATACCTAAGAGTGCCTTGTTTGTTTCTTTGTTCTAAATACAGAAAAGTTTCTAGGTCAAGACACAAACCTGTCACTTAAATTCAGACCTGAGGCAGCTTTTTATTAGTAGAATAGGGGTCATATTAACTTGTAAACATAATCTTTGATCACAAAAACAATATTAAAAATGTCAGTGATCGTGTTACTTTGGTTTTTCTGAACTTAAATATCTATAGATTTTCAGTTTCTAATTAGAATTTTAATTGTTAGACCAACACTTAAGTCTTCAAAATTTAGAGCAGGCTGGCTTCTTAGGGTTTGGTACTGATGAGTCTTTCATCAGGACACTTTGCACAGCCAGAACTGAACTAGAACTCTGTAACTAGTTTAAGTCCTTTAAAAAAATAAAAATTGTGGTGTTCAGAGTTTGCTATATGAGTGCTGAGATTTGAGTAGTAAGCTAATTCCAGTAGATAACAAATGCAGTCTGTGAAGAAGCTAGCCTTAGGGATTTTCTTTATTGTGCTATTGGCATTCAAAGTCATGTAAACAATTACCTCTTTCAGCTGGATATCATCTAGCATATGGATCTAATAACTTTATGCCCATTTTAAATCTAATCAGTCTTCAACTTAGCTGCCATTAGGTGTGAAAAAACCTAGATTTGAAGCAAAACAAAATAGTTCACGTCTGAAAGGACATTCAAGGAAAAACTTCTGGCATTTGCTAGAGAAAGACAAGTATTATTGGCTCCATTAGCAGTGCTTCTAAACAGACTACTGCACATTCCACTAAAAACCAGTTTATTTGCTAAAACTGGTGTGTTTACAAGTGTGCTGTTACCACTGAGGGATTTCACTTCAGTGGAAGCATATCCTTGTTTTCCTTCCCCATCCAGATTCAGTTAAATTGTAGTAAAATCCTGCCAGGTGGATGGTAGCAAAGGGGTTTGAGAAGGAGTGGCCAATATAAAATTTACTGGGTTCACAGGCATATCAAAGACTTTCAGACTGATAAAAACACATCCATTTAATTGATGAAGGCCTTGATGTCTCTGCCTGAAAGACAAACAGGCAAATTACAAAATATTTGAGCTGAACCATGCTTTTTTTTTTTTTTTTTCTATCAGGAACAAATAACTTTCTCTTTGTAAAAAATTTTCTTTTTTTTTTAATGGTATAAATTTTACATTTTATTTGCTACTCTGATCATGATCAGAGGAGATTCTGTAAAGTAGCAGAGAGAATTCTAAGTAGTATTTTCAAAACTAGATGAATACTAACAACCAAGTATTTAACAAAGCCTGTGTAATGTCCTGGGAGAAGCACAGAAGGTGTATTGGCTTTGGAAAATGAGAGGCTATATCTTGCTAAGTAAGTATTAGCTTTCACAGCTATAAGCAGTGTGTAGTCTCAGTGAAGCTGCTTAATTTTAAAGGAGGTTCTATTTATAAAGCTAAAGTGTCAAACAGAACTTTAGAGGGACTGAAAGGATCCCAAATTTATGTTGCAAAAAATAAGTAAAAGTACATGCTGCCACATTTGTGAAATGAAAGCTTTGTCTTAATCCTGTGTTTTTTATAATAGCTGTTGGAAAATTGCTCTTTCAACTCTAAGTGTTCAGAGAGTTTAATTTTAGTTCATCAGGTTCATGGCAGAATATTTGCTGCTTTTATGGTCACCAGAACATGGTTCACAGCTAGAAACTGTGGTCATGTGAGGAAAATATAGTAATGGCCTTCAACTTAGGTTTGTAGAAATCTTCTACAATGAAATTATTCCATTCTCTCCTCTGTTGGAAAATATTTAACCCAGTTTCTCTCACTTTCCAGAAGAATATCTCCACTATTTTCTTAGTTTCTGGAGTAATTCAGTTAGGCAAACACAAGTTTTATAAGCATAGGGGTGAAGTGGGGTAAAAGGGAAGGAGATTTACTTCATCAATCTGGTTCCAAATGTATAGAATCTGTCTTCTTGAAGTTATACTGTCTATAATCCTTATAGATACTATGGATATGCCACCCGTAATCATGGACACACAAACCAATAAAGTCCTGACTCATGCATTTTCCTACATGGTAAATGGTTAACGACACACTCTAAAATATCTTTAAATTTTCAGGCAATAATTTCACTGAGATGCAGATGAAAATACATTTTGTCATGCATTCAAATATGAATAAATCCATTTTCTACTCCAGATTATGAGTAGATGTTTCTTTTTGGGAGACACATCTAAAGAAACACCAGAATTTGAAAGAAATTTTGTCAGGATCAAAACATGGTCCTGCGTATGACAGGAAAATTACTTGAATGCCTGAAAGCTTTAAATGCTGGATATCCATGTGCCCCTACAATTCCAGAGGAGTTAAAGGGTTATAAGAATACCAGTGTTACTTTTGGTTGACAAAATCATCTTGATTCCATGGTTGCTTTGTGACAAGGCTCAAACCACTCACACTCCTTAAAGCTGTAATTTTGCACAGTTTTGTCTAGGCTGACCCCAAATGCAGTGGTACGTAGTCAACTAAGTATCAGAGACCAACATTTGTACCTCTAAGAAACTATCTGATAAAAAAAAAATAAAAATAAAAGGTTCTGACATAAGACTGTGAATGTCACATATGTTGTTAAACACCCTTTCAAGTGTCATTTGCGAACTAAAAATCCAACCTCTTGCTTAAGCCAGAAAAGAGAAAAAAAACCCCAAATTTTATTATCATTTCTGTGTTCTATGAATAGTGCTTATGTTTCCATTCTGCACTTTTGTCTTGAAACAAAAAACAGACATTTTTTTATTAGACCAAACTGTATGCAGCACTGTGCAGAAGGAGTTGCAAGTACAATTTATAAAAAATGTCTTTAAAGATACATTTTCAGTGGGATGACAAATTAATCAAAATTTCCAAATATCTTGAATCTTCTCAGCGGTTAGGTCACATTTCAAGGTTATGCTTTATCCTGATTTCTGACTTATTAACATACCACTTCCACTCTGAAAGCCAATGGTATCAGTCTCGATCTATCCTCCTATCAACAGAGAAATAGTGTAGTGGAAAAAGTACGCAAAAACAAATGTTACCAAAAATGCTTATCTTTATAAGAAGAAGAGAAAAACTTTTCTGAATTAGATCTGCTAAAATAAATGCTTCAAAAATATCTTGACTTTACAACTAAAGCAAATAATATTTCTTATGAATTAAATAATGATTCTTAGTACCATTGCATGAAGGGAAGTCCACAGCATATCTGTCATTTCTAGTTCTAATTTTTAGTCAGCTAAGCATGTAGTCAGGTCCAGTTTCTTCCCATGGGCTTTAGGACAGGAACACTGGAAACTCCCTGTGACCAGCCAGGGCCCCATACCACCACCCCATCCAGGTGACAGGCAGCCAGGACAGTCCCAGCCCCAGGAATTGTTCAAGTCCCTGGGTTATGGGTCAAAAACGAGTCAGAATGTTGGAAAATGAAGATGCCTGCTGCAGCGCTGCTAATGGCCCCATGGTCTGTAACATTTTGGGACATAGACCAGGGGCAGAAGAAACAGAGACGCCAGGACAGTAGGTCCTACAGTGCCCTCAGGGCTCAGACAGAGGGACAGTGATGGTCAAAGCCACAAAGCCTTCTCAGAGCAAAGGTAGCACATAGGAGAAGACAATGCTTAATATGAAAGTACGTTATTTGCAAACATTAGAAAACTTGTTTCTTTTTCCTCCAAGGCTACTTTTACTGTTTACTTCTTCACAAACTACTTTCCTCCTCAAGCCATTACATTTTTTTTCCTTAAACAGCTTAATTTAAAATATACATAGCACTATCTTTTGTACCATGCTGCTTAAATTATTTACTATCAGTGTAGATTATTGAAATACAAGAAAAAGTTTATTCTCAGAGAAATGAAAAAACTATTAACAGTTAATTGGACTTCATTACATTTTCATAAGTCTTGATTTAAGATGATTATAAAATTAAAACTTCATTGCTATAAATGCAAATGTCTCCTTCCTAGCCTATTTTATTATTAGTTTACTTTTACAGCCCCCAGTCTTGTCAGAAAGTTGGTGGTTAGTAAATTATTTTTACAAAACACACTGTATGTTTCTTTTACATACAGTCAGTAAGAATATTGGATACCTGCTGGTTCAATTATTTCATATAATTATGTGTTTGTCAGAATTTCTTTGGCTGGATTTAGTTGTTATGCAACAATGTCAGAAACTGTAATGAATGCACTGCCTGATTATCACAAATGAAGTAAAAAACCTCAAATGCCTTAGACTTCCAAGAGCTCCATTTGTCAGCTGCTAGAGAGACATTTATAGAGCAGAAAATCCCCCATTAATATTTACTTTTTTACACATCTTCAAGAATAGGACTAATAATTTCACAATTAGCAAATAAAATAATGTCTCACTAGTGTATTTATTTTGTGTCTTTGACAAGTTTTAAATAAAATCAAGTTCCATTCAGTGAATTTATGTCATATTTTCTGGAATCAGCAGCCCTGTCAATATATCAGTCCAGTGTTTCTCTAGGTCATTTTGCTATCTTTGCTACGGAATAGCAGCAGATGCAGCATCTTTTCTAGGATTGTGTGCAGACAGGCTTGCCACTCCACTTAGAAGCTTTTAAGCAAAATACTGTACAAGTGCACTCTATGCATACTGCAGCAGTCTCATCTTAACTCAATTGTCAGCTCTCAGAAAACCTCCATGAACACAGGTTTTATTGGGATTTCTTTAACTCAGTTGCTGCAGTGAGACTTTTTTTGCAAATAGGTGGAGTTAATCACAGAGTGAAATGACACAGGCTAAGGTGTTTGTGATAATACTGTGATTTATCAACCTTGTTTTCTTAGAAATCTCAGTTAAAAAGATCTTCATGTTTTTTCAAGTAAACTTATCATACAAAGTAAACTGCATTCATGACCATAAGATGAGATAAAAAGGTACATTAGTCATGATACAGAAAATATGAATACTATACATTTAGTAGAAATGGTTTTCCTTTTGCTTTCTGTTTTTCTTTCTTTCTTTGCCATATTTATGCTTTTGTACATCTGTGATTAGGTAGCAAGCTAAATTCACATTTGTGATACCCAGATGAAAGTATTTTATGTGCACACATGTATATAATACATACATACAGGTATACACAAATACATATATCTGTCTGTGTGTCTGTGTGTCTGTTGTATGTTTCAAATTCAGAGTCCCACATACTTCAAATACTGGATGTAAGCACCTCTTCAATGTCAACTGGTATTGCTGACAGAACAATTGTGACAACTGTTTCAAATTTCCATTTCATCTTAGCACAAGCACAATTGGGATGAAGATGATGAAACAGGCATGAGATAAAGGCAATACTCTAGAATATAAAAATGTTCATTTTTATTCTTCTTGGCTCTGAACACTTCCAGGGGTGGGGCATCCACATATTCTCTGGGATGTTCCGGTGTCCCATCACCCTAACAGAAATTTTTCCCAATGTCTATGCTAAACCTATTCTTTTCCAGTTTAAATCTCTTACTTCTTGTCATATCACTATGCTCCCTGATAAAATGTCTTTCCTCATCTTTCCTATAGGATTTCCTTAAGTACAACAAGGCTTCCATAAGGTCTCCCCAGAGCCTTCTCTTCTCCAGGCTGAACAACACCAGCTCTCTCAGTCTGCCTTCATAGGAGAGGGACTCCAGATTCTATTCAGGTTTGTGGCTCTCCTCTGCACCCACTTGAGAAGCTCCATGTCTTTCTTATGCTGGGGACCTCACAGCTGATTAAGTACTTGGGGAGTACTTTGTCACAAGAACAGAGCGGGAGAATTACCTCCCTGAGCCTCAGGTTGTCAGTGGTCCATCTGATGCCCATTCTAGCCCAGGAAATGGGTAGCCTTTTGAGCTGCAAGTGCACATTTTCAGGTCATGTTGAGGTTCTCATTCACCAACACTCCTGAGTCCTTCTCCCCAGAGCTTCTCTCAATCCATTCTCTGACCAGATTCTATCAGTGGTGGGAATTGCCCCAGTCCATGTGCAGGACCTTGCACGTATGTTTTCAGAGGAGTTTTGCATGCAGCAACTTTTAAGCCCTTCCATATCTCTCTGGATATCATTCTTTTCCTCCCGCATGTCGACTGCTCTACCCATCTTGATGTCATCAGAAAACATGCTAAGGGTGCACCCAATTCCACTGGCCTTGTCCCGAAAAAAGATGTGGAATAATACCAGTCCCAGTATGGACCTCTGAGGTGCACTGCTCATCACTGGTCTCTCTTCGGACATTAAGTAATTGACAGCAACTCTTTGAGTAGAAGCTTCCAGCCAGTTCCTTACCCACCAAGGGGTCCATTGTCTTAGGTTACAGTGTAAGATATAACTAAAAGTATCTGTTCTATGACCTTCTTCATAAGCTGTTAAAAACAGGTTGGGGGCAATATTCTTTATCTCTTCCATGACTCATCACTGATAAATCCCTCTGGGGGCTATCTCTGCTAGTGGGCCATCAAGTCTCACTGCATGTCTCATAAAATTACATCACCCCATTGTGAAATGCTCTGCCCAAGGGTAGGCACCAAACATTCCTGTTTGGATACAATCTGAGTTTTGGAATACCACAAGCAGCACTATCCACTGGATTGCCAGAGGACAAGAGTTACATAATCACCACTGGACCTTCAGAGGAAGACCAGAACCTTCCACGAGATCACTGCTACAGCAAAACCACACCTATCACTTCAAGAAGGCTACAGCCACCATTTAATCGGACTGCTACCAGCACCATGACCAACAGGATGTCAGGTGGTATCCTGATTCTGTCAGTTTAAGCCAGTTTTTCAGTACTATTGCCTTTATCTTAATTTTTCTATTAAACTGTAGTTCTGACTTGGAATCTCTCACTGGTTTGCTTTCAAACTAGTACACCTATTGATTAAATTCATGTTTCTTCATTTTAGAGATTGGTGTTGTTCAGAACAGTGTCAAATGTTTAGCACAAGTACTGGTAGATTATGTTAGTCACTCTTTTCTTAACCACCCAATCTGCAACCCCACTTTAGAAAGCCACCAAATTTTTTTCAGGCAATTTTTTGCATTTAGTGAAGCCGTGCTGGCAGTTACCAATCATCTTATTTTTTTCCATATGCCTTGACATGATGGAGTATCTGCTCCATCATTTTGCCAGGCACAGATCAATTCCTGGATCTTCCTTTCTTCCCATATTAAAAATGAGACTTATGTTTCCTCTTTATATGTATATATATGTATATGTATTTTATACATATATAAAATCTTTATTCATGCACACTCATGCACAGTACTACAGAAAACTTGTATTTATTCAAATATTGTCCAATTATGAAGGTTAGAAAAATACTTACTTGCCCTTGAAGGTGTTGGTACTTCAAAGCTCTGCAGTATACTAAGAAGAAAATCCTTTTATACATATAATGGAAATTTCTGTTAATATACAAAAAAAAATTTCAAGGGAGTTGGTTAAACTATGATTTTCTTTGATGTATTTTGGGTGGGAGGTGTTTTTTTTTTCTTGAACCTGTGAAGAAACATTAATGGGTTTCTTCAATATTCCTTTAAGCACTATTTTTTTAAGAAGGAAAAAACTCCCAAGGTAATGCAGAAAAAAAAAAAAAGAATCCAAAAAGAAAAGTGATATTTTCAACTTCTATATGAAATATCATATAAATATACAAACTTCTGCCCAGACAAGTATTACAAATTAAAGATTGCACAGCACATGTATTAATTATTCAGGTTTTCTAATTATGATAAACTTTGTCACAAAATGAAATGTCGTAAAATGCTCAAGGGCATTCAATCCAATCTTTATGGTGTACAGAGAGCAGTAACAGTTTATATCAAATATTGTCAGTACAAAGACAGTTAAATTTGACATATAAAATATGATGGGAGATCACAAACATGATACTTCTAGATTTCTTTTAGGCTGGAAATACACTGAAATGTTCAGAGTCCCTGAGGCATATCAATAACAAGTTTGAAACAATTGTCTGTCTACCACACTTTACTATCACAGGAATGGAAGAGAAAAGCAGAATTTCTCTGGTACAAATTACCCCGGTTTTCCTAATTAAGTTCATCCAGTTCTAGAAATGTCTCTTAGGTAGAGTTTTTAAGGTTCTAATAAAGGTCATGTACTCTAAGTATATTTATTCCTTCTGTGCATGGAATATTTACCTACTTAATATAATCTAAATGTTCCTTAATAATGCCTTGTGATTGCTTCACTAAACCTGCTTGCTGAACCATTCCTCAGTCAAAATTATTCTCTGCAGGGAAAATTTATCTTCTAATGCATTATTCTGCTCTCTGTAACTTTGATGTCTATTCTAACATATCCTCATTGATCATCTTAACCTCTATAAAACTTCTATCTGTATATTTGTATTTTGGGGGCTTTTTTTACATTTGTCATGCATCATAACAAAAGGTATTTACTCTCTTTCCCAAGAAGATAGTACTAGGAAATTACCCACACCTCTGACAATAACATCCATTATTTATCTGTTTACAGCATTCTCTCACTGGATAATTTGAGGTGTATGTATGTGAAAACTATAATCATACAGGGACGGTCTATACATTTATGTAAACTTCATCCATCTAGTTATTGAAATTTAGAGATCCATAGCTAAGTTTTGAAAAGTAATTAGCATGATCTCACTCTTTTTTTATTTATAAATTAGTTGATCAGACTGATTTTCAAATTTCATTTAAACTGATTAACTCTCTGACTCATCATATGTGGCAATAGAAAGAAGGATAAATATTATGTACTGTAATAACGTCAATCTTCATTTGAGGCTAAGGGATGAATCTTACAAAGTACATGTTGTGACTAGCTGTACCCTAAGATGATCATAAAAGACAAGTGACTTAAACATCTAAGATTCACTAAGAACCTTTCACTGAGAAATTATTCAGTTATCTAGTAGGAATTATTAGTCTAGACTTTCACCAACTGTTTGTTGCAGCAGTATCCTAGCTAGACACCTGACTTTAGTAATTGAAGAATCTTTCTGGAGAAAGGGATATTGAACAAGTTTTTTATGTAATTTTTTAAAGTTTATTGAAGACCAACAGTTTCTATGACAGTTCAGAAATCTTGAGAGAAATAGAATAAATCATAGGATACTTTTCTTGTCATTTTTAAAAAAATCTAATTCAGATTTTATATGTATGTCAAAAACAATGACAATACATATACTTGAAAGCTGCATCAGAGAAAAAAAAAGTTTTATATTTATACATCAGTAATAACATCATATCATCAGTGATTTTTCTAATTGCCCATAATGAGAACATCATCATAAAACAAAACCTCCAACTATTTGACAAGGTAGTCCTTATTGACATCTAAAATTGAAAAAAAGTAGTCAGAAAAAGTTGAAAACCATAGTAAAATGTAGGCAAATCACACATTTAGAAGATTAAAAAAACCCCACCAACTTGTTTAAAATTAGATATATAGATATAGATATAAATTATATAGATAAATAGAGATATAGACTATATATATATAGATAGGTAGATACAGATAAATATAGATATAGACTGTATATACAGATAGATACAGATTAATATAAATAGATATTTCAATGTTTACCTCAAAAATAGAAATCTTTTTCATACCAAAGCTAATAAGTTACATGCCTCGATTTCTCAGTTCTTCCATAGTTTTTATGCATGTATCTAATTGGTATTTCTATGAAAAAAAGACAACACTGCATGATTTCTGTGTGTTTTATTTAGATTAATATCACACTATTATTAGTTCAAATATTTAAAGCTAAATAATCTTAACCTGCCCAAAGCTGATATTTTATATTTGCAATACATGACTTCTCATCTAATAGTTTTTATCCTACAAGAAATCTTACTCATTGGACTATTTTGTGCTTGTATGCTTTCAAAGTGTCACTTCTTGTAGGAATTAGGAAATAATACAACAATTCTGTTAACAGTTTACACTGTTTCAATTTGATAAAATAATCTTTATATGGATCTACTTAAGAACAGCTCATTTAGCTGTTCATGTGTGCATTAAGACAATAGCGAAGCCCAAAGACCAAGGATATCAAACTGCAGTTGGAAAGTGAGATAAGAATCTGCAGCCCTTCAAAAGACATGCCACTGAGGGAATGGGGATGTTAGGCACATGAGAATTATGTGACTATTAGAGTATGTAATTAGACTGTGCTTGTTACTTGGGCACAACAACAGAATGAGTTTCTGCTTTTAGATGTTTTCTTGCCCAGCAAAACAAATAAGGTACACACACATAGTGCCTATGGGGTACAATAACACACCTCAAGTCTCAGCAAACCCACAGTATGTTGAGTTAGTACCAAAAATACTGCCTTGTAAGGTGTCTCAGTGCACATCAGCTAATCCTGACAGTTACCTGCTCATGGACTCTTATCCCACAGCACAGAGGAAAAAGCTTCCTATCCAAAATCTAGAGGTGATCTATATCATTTGATCAAAAGCTAATTGATTGGGATTACATTGACGAGAGGTTAAAAGAAGCACACATATAACCACTACCTATGAATAATCTGAAATCTTATTTTATGTTAGCAATGAAGTTGTTTACTTCTGGGTGTTTGCTGTGAAAATTATGCATATTTTATTCCTGTATGTAGCAATTTATATGTATGAATAATTCTGTTGATAAGACAAAGAAGGTACTCTTTGGTCATTTATGATTCATCTAATACTTAAATATGATTGTGGTAGCTACCCTTCTGTATTTAAAATACTGTTTTTTACCATTTTTAGACTAATTACATATTTCTATCGTTTTATATATGTGGTGAACTTTAAGGTATTCAAGTATATTAATCCTAAAAACAAGTGTGATCAATAAATTAGAACGTGGTAGAATATTAACTTCAAGAGTTCCTGAATCTTCTTATAGGCAGAATAATATGCACGCTGTCTGCATTTCTTTAAAGGTAAGGTGGCAGGTAGCAGGGGGATGAGCATAACAGAAATTTTCTTGTATCACTATAGAGATGGATAGAACTGAAACCCCTCACACATTTGCAAAAAAAAAAGTTTGCTATTTAATTCAGGAGAAGTCAGTACAGTCATTGAAGCAACTGATTTCTAGAAATGCAGTATCTTATTTGAGATTAAATTTTCCTTTTTTCTAGCTACTAAGAAAAAAATATCAGTTACAGAGGAAACACAAGTCAAGCTTTACTTTCATCTGGTAGGCAAAACAGAGAACACTGTCTATCTTGAAATTCAAAATTAATCATCCTGCCAAGAAAGCACATATCATTATATCAATCACTGTTTGTCATAATTACAGCTTTTACCTTATGTTGGCTATGGCATCTTAATTTCTTGTAGAAAAAAAAAGAGAAAGCTGGAAAATGCTCTGGAATAGAAGCAAGCATATTCTAAACTGTCTTTAAGTAAAGTTTAAAACTATTTAATTTTTTAAGAAGTGATATTAAAGTGAGCTTGACCATCTGTCTAAAAATTACATTTTAATTAGTGAAAAGGTCAGATTTGATCTTATTTTGTAGATGTCTGCACTGCTAATGAAAATCAAGGCATTTATTTATATTTAGTGTCTTTCTCTAATAACATTTTCTGCAGCACATTACCAGTTCTTAAGCTTCTCCCATACATCTCAACTTCTTTACCACCCCTACACTGCTGGCTGAAGACTCTAACACTGCAGAAACCTGTGTCCCTCTGGCAGTTCTTTTTCTAGAATCATAGACCCATTTAGACTGAAAAAGAACTCTAAGGTCATCAAGTCCAACTGTTAACCCAGGGATGCCAAGTCCACCCTAGAACATCTCTCTAAGGGCCACATTTGCAACTCTTTGAACTACCTCCAGGGATAGTGACTCAACCATTTCCCTGGGCAGCCTGTTCCAATAAATGGTAATATTTTTAGTGAAAAAATTATGCCACTATTCAATCTAAACCTGCCCTGGAAAAACTATCTTTGTTCTATCACTTTTTGTGTCAGAAAAAAGACCAACGCCTGTCTCACTACAACCTCCTTTCAGGTAGTTTTAGGGTGGTAGGTTGAGACCAGGTACCCACAAAAGTTGCTCTCTCACTCCTCAGCTGACCAGGGGAGAAAAATATGTCAAAAGTCTTGTGCATCAAGATAACGACATTCGTCAAGTACTGTAATTAGCAAAAAGGGTCAGTGTGAGGAAATTAATTTAATTTATTGCCAATCAATTCAGAATAGGATTATGAGAGCTATACTCAAAGCATGACAACACCTTCCCTCCCACAATTCTTTCTGGGCTCAACTTCACCCCTAGTTTTTCTCTATCCTTCCCCGCCTTCAGCAGTGCACGGGTGGGGAATGGGGGCTGTGGTCAGTGATCACATTTAGTCTCTGCTCTAGGCCCTTCACCATCCCTGTTGTCCTTTTCTGGACTCTCTCCAGCACCTCAATGTCCTTCTTGTAGCGAGGGGCTCAAAACTGATCACTGGACTTAAGGTGTGGCCTCAGCAGTGCCCAGCATAGAAGGGCAATCACTGCCTTGGTCCTGCCAGACAATGATTTTGAGGCAAGCCAGGATGCCATTGGCCTTCTTGGCTAGCTGGGCACACTCTGGCTCACGTTCAGCTGATATTGATGAACACTCCCAGGTCTTTTTTTCTGCTGGACTGCTTTCCAGCCACTCCACACCAAGCCTGAAGCATTATACAGGATTGTTGTGACCCAGGGACAAGACCCGGCACTTAATCATTGAGCTGCAAATGATTAATGAAAAATACAAAAAGAGCTTTCTTTAGAAATACTGGTTTGGTTGGCTATATCATGAAAAATTTTGTCTTGTTATTAGGCTACTACAGATGATAATGGAGTGAGGAGACACAAAGGCAAATTTCAGAAGCCCCACACAGTTTATTTAAGCAGTTTGTATTTCCAGGTATGGATTGTGATGGAAGATTTCAGATCTTAAGACAACAAATAAAAGTGACTAAAGATCTTCTTTTGTGTAGTACTGAAGCTACTGATACAGTTCTAGCAGAGGAGAAAAAAAAATCTTTATGCTGTATCTGGTATATTATGAATAAAACATTCATGGAAACCCCAGGGCTATTTTAGTTCAGATGATATTATAATATATGACAAATGCAGCACAACAACAAGAATTGTCATAGAACATAAAAGCATGGCTTGATTTTTTTAAGTCCACTCTCTATTGAACATTTCTTTCAGTGTATTTTGTACTCCTGTGTTTGCTACTGCATGGAGAAGCAGCTGTTGCTAGCAAAATGGGTCAGAAAAAAATTGATGAATTCTCCAGGGTGACATCCAATGTGCTGTTTTGAGGAGATTTTTGAGGAGTTTCTCTACAGGATGAGAGACAACCTTAAAGACAACTGAGGCTTACAAAAGAATAAGTCGGTCAAGACTAAACCAGACCACACTTCTGAGAAATAAGTAGAGATGAAAGATTAAGACAATGGCAACAGATAATTGGACCTATTTTCCCTGGAAGAATATAGCCCTCAGAATATAATATAGTTATTCATAGGTTCCATCAGACTTAATCTTCCACTTCAGAATCTCATATACTAACTGAGCCAGTGTACTTATGAAACTCCAAAAAGATGAGTTAGAAACTGCAGCTGAGGTTCTGAACTCAGCTCAGACTTTGCTGCAACTTGGCAATGGCACAGGCAGGCACACTGACTTCTAGGGCATCAGGCTGCTGGTCAATATGTCTTGGAAAGTTGCCAGGAGTATGGTGAAGAAACCAGTGCCATACTGGCAATACAATAAGAAAGGTCAACAACATTGCCTAACACTGAAGGAAATCTAAATGAAAACATTAACTGAAGGAGAACTTGGAAAACTTAGAAAAAGGGATTAGTTTTGGAGAAATAAAATAACAGGGAGCAAGAAAAGCAGGTGACAGTGGATAGTTAAAATGGTTTACATATATTTGGAAAAAAGTATCACACTGTAAGCATGTGCAACTGTGGCCTGGACACCAGGTTTTACTATTTACAAATACTAAGCTGACTGTAAGTATGTTCTTCCTTGTGACTGAATTCTCAGGTCACTCTCAGGCTTTTTGCCAAATTAGGTACATGTCATGGAACAGCAAATTTGCTATAAATTTCTTCCTTAAAGGCCAAGTTAACAAGTATTAATTCTAATACAACTATTTTGCATGTAGAACAGGAGAAAAACAGGAGAATTGATATCACCACAACATTAATGCATAAAACACTTGTTTGCATAGATTTGAACCAGGATAAAAATACTGTGTTTTGATATCTCACATTCCTTCTAAAGTACAGAAACACTTAAAGCAGGATAAAAGCAACTGTGGGGATTTTCAAAGTTATTCCCTATAAAAATAACACTGTTCCTATTGAAAAATTCCCACTGTTTCCTAAGAATGCCAAATTACATCAATTCTCAATTCATTTTAGAAGAAAGAATTTAAGTCTTCTATGCTGTACTATCTTATTGATAGTTTCATACTACCATAGCTTAACAAAAGCCAGGCAAGATCTGTATTTCACTCTTCAACACCGAGAAAAATAAAAGCTTATCAGAGTTTCTTGGCTCCTTCTGAACTAGTCATTTATGTTTTGAAACAACATCATTAATCTCTGAGAATTTCTCATGTCTAATTTCAGTAGCAAAATCTCCTTTCATCTCATCAAAAGCTCCAAACTGTAGTAGTAATGGTTCTTCTTCAGTGAATGTAACCTTTTTCCATTACTACCATTGCAACTTTGAATATCATTTATGCCTTCAACATGCACAACAAAAATCAATACAGACCCTTTCCTTTAAAATATAGAGTAAAAAAGGGGGCACAGTTGTAAAAATATAAGTGTATTACATATAACTTACAGACTTTGCAGTTATTGAAATTGCTCTATTGTTTATAATATTTGGACCAGTCAGAAAAGAGAAGAGAAAGAAATCAAATTATGTAACAGCATATGGCTATTTCTCTGCTTGCTGGAGAATCTGAGGCTTCTTTAACTATTTACTACATCAAAATCACATGGCTGTAAACATATTTATACAAGAAAACAGAATCTTAGACTAAAAACTCATGGTTTCCCACAAGGAAATTAAGGAGAACAGGATGAAGCACAAACTCTCTTAATAGGCTGCCATCATTCAAATGGCAAAAAAAGTTGTAAAGTTCCACAAATTTCCCCCTTCCTCTCCCAAAACAGACATGGAACATTCTACTGATTTAAAACCGAGATGCAGCACATTTGAGAGAAGTAAAATGGAGAAGACATTACTTCTATGAGAAGAATTAGATGATAAAGAACAATAAAGAACAACATTAAAGGTACTATAACAAACTGAAGTCAAACTTTGACAAGGATAATAGCCCATCTCAAGGGTAGAGAGGCCCTTCAGAGGGATCTGGACAGACTGGAGAGATGAGCAATCACCAACCATATAAAATTTAACAAGAGCAGGTTCTGTATTCTGCACCTGGGATGGTACAACCCTGTATGTGGAGGCAGACTGGGAGATGAGATGCTAGAAAGCAATGCTGTGGAAAGGGAAGAAGGGGTCTTGGTGGATGGCAAGCTGACCACGAGTCAGCAGTGCCCTGGCAGCCAGGAGGGCCAAGCCTGTCCTGGGAGCATCAGGCACAGCATTGCCAGCCAGGAAAGGGAGGTACTGGGGCAGATGTATGAGGGTTGGTATCTCCATGGGGGCGCTTACCAGCCAAAGCAGTTCCCCAGACCACCCAAAACAGTTTGTGGGTCCTCCAAATCTGCTGGCAGACTGTGGTTAAGGATGGAAGAAGCAGTGGGCCTGGCTTGGGTTGGAAAAGGTGTTTATTTCAGTACAGCTCTATGTGCTAGCAGTGTACTTGCCAGAGCATGTGCCAGAACAGCCAGAACCCCAATTTGGCCCCAGTGCCCTCCTCTTACCAGGTCACAGCCTGGGAGGAGCACACTCTGGGCCAGTTGGGGAAGGAAAGGGGTGAGGTCCAGGACAGGGTGAAACCAGGTGTGATCAGGGATACAGGGGTGTGGGTATTTTGGAAGGAACAAACCAAGTACAGACAAATAAACAAAATACAGATACAAATTCAAAAACCTCATTCACTCACCGCAACAGATGTGCGTTTACCTCAACACCTGTGTGCAGTTTTGGGTGTCACAATAGAAAAAGGGTACAAAGTTGTTAGACAGAATCCAAAGAAGGGTGACCAGAAGGATGGAAAGCCTCAAGGACAAGGTGTGCCGGGGCAGCCAATGTCACTTGCTTTGTTCAGCTTGGAAAAGAAGAGGCTGAGGGGCATCCTCATGCAGCCTACAGCTTTCCCAATAATGGCAGCAGTGGGCCAGGCACTAGTCTACTCTGTCTGGTGACACAGAATCAGAGAAGAAGAAGCAATAAAACAAGCAAATCAAATGAAACTGCATCAAAGGAAGTTCAAATGGGACATTAGGAAAATGTTCTTCACTGAGATTATGGCTGGTTACAAGAACAGTCTCCCTGGAGAGGTAGAGTGCCAGTCCTGTCAGAACTCCAGAATCACAGAATCACAGAATGTATAGGTTGGAAGAGACCTTCAAAATTATCAAGCCCAACCCATGCCCCAACACCTCAACCAAAGCATGGCACCGAGTGCCACATCCAGTCATTTTTAAACACATCCAGGGATGGTGTCACCACCACCTACTCCGGCATACCATTCCAGTACTTTATCACCCTTTCTGTAAAAACCTTTTTCCTAAAAGAAGCACCTGGACAGTGCTTTTAGCCATATGGTTAATTTTAGACAGTCCTGTAAGAAGCTGGATCTTCATGGATCCCTTCCAACTTCAGATATTCTTGATTCTGAGATTCTAATGGAAAGTTATTTTTACCCTTCTCTCAACTTTGACAGTGTCATGAAAGAGTTTAGATTGTATGACTGCAATTATTTTTCATGACCTAAGAAACTGTTTGGATGACTATTCAACTACATGGAGTCTTACTGAAGCAGTTGGGATATTTTGCTCATATAAACAGAAATGAGAAAAAAAAGAGTTCTTTACAACTAGCCGTCACTAGCGTTTAAATCAAGCAGAGCAGCACTTGTGATGGAGCAATCAAACCCACCATATTTTGAGTATCTAGCAACAGAATTTCATTTTGGATAATGTAGCTAGGAAAATGAGATTCAAAGTTGGAAATGAAACTTGTTAGAAGTAAGAAAACATGGTTTTAAATTATGATATTGAAAAAAAACCCCCAACATTTGAAAATGTAATTGGTTTGTTAGGAAATTTGCACTGTCTCTATGAGAGTAAATCAGGCAAAAGATGATTTGGCAAATAACTTCTAAATGTAGACATGAAACAAATCACAAAGTAGTGTCACTCCCTGACTCTACAGGAGCAGCAAGGTTGCAATGAATTGATGGACCCATTATTGATATTGCTCTGTTCCAAAGGTGTGCTGTAGTTTATCATAAGATACAGCCACATTTCAGGTTGGGTTGCTCTGTGACATATCAAATTCCCTGGCAGAAATCCAGCTACAGGAGAGTAGTTTTCTTAATCCTTGCTTACACCATCCACTTCAAGCACCAGTTCAAAAGAATGGAAATATGCTGCTCCATCTCCTGTTAGATATTCAGTTCACAATTCATACTGAGATATTTAACCTGTATGTTTGAAGACACACAGCATCTTAATAAACCAGAAGGCACAGGAATGGAAAAACCCTAAAAATACTAGAAGACAGTTGTACTTTTCTCTATTATCAGTTTTGCCATTGTGGGAATGAAAGTGACTGGTGTTAAGAGTGTCATTAACAACACTAAAAACCAGAGGTTTCAATTATTCCGTCTTTGACCTGAGAGTTTGGTGAACTTTAATTTTTAAATTCTATTATGCCATAATGATTTTACTCAGACTCTACAGGGCTGTCTAAATCAATGTTTTTGGATAATAAATTACAGAATTTAAAGCAGTACTATACCGCTCAGTTCATTTGAAATTAGAAATTATTTGTTTTAGAAAAAGATAGTTATTATTGTTATATGCAACGTACCTAGTGTATAGTTTTCAGTCATCACTAACCTTTCCCCAATGCATGCTATTTAGGGTATTGCTGTATCATAATTTTTTAATGATTCTGAAGTCTATTATTTTTATACATTAGAAAGAATAAAGTGTATTTAAAATATTAGTTCACCTCCATGATTTCTGTCAAAATACTGTGTTTTTAAAACAGAGAGGGGGAAAGTAGTCAAAACACATTTGCCAAAATGAACATATTTCTAGCTTTATAAAACATTTCAGATTTTGGCCAGCTATTTTGCGCTCAGCATGGGAAACTTTGCACCATATGTCCAGCTCTCATTTAGAATGAATATTTATCTTGTCTGGAATAACAGTCATGAGAACTATCAAGTCTCCAGTTACATGGTAACAAAATAGCTATCTTTGGGATGTTTGGGGTTTTTTTTCCCACTTTTTCTTCCAAATTAGCACTTTGACTCTGCTTCAGTTAAAAAGATCTTCTTGTATTTTTAGACTTGTTCACCCTGTGAAATTATGAAGGGTTAACTTTACAAATGTCCTAGTAAATTCCAAATATAATTTTTCCTTATATTAATATGCAACACATTTTAATCAATTCTTGTATTGATAATGTTGCATAAAGAAGCAACAAACTCTAACAGTGAAGAAAATCAAGCACCTTTTTTTCAATCTGAAAATTAGATGCTCTACACAGACCCAATATAGATAAACTTCCAAAATTCAGATTGAATCCAAATCCTATTACACAATGGCAGAAGCCAGAATATCTATCAGAGCAACTGCTGGAAAACGAATATTTGTAGTGTCCACATCTTTGCAGGTTATCTAAAGCAAATTCCTTCATGCTGTTGTCACTGAGCTGTTACAGTGAGAATCAGCAGATGGTTAATCAATCCCAAAATGCCCTTCAGGAGCTACAACAGCTGTGAATGGTCAGCACGAGTAAACTCATCCAGAGTAAATGGGAACTGGGATCTGTGCAGAATGGAAACACAATTGTTTCCTTTCCACGGCACAATAAAATGAGTCTGCAAACATTTCTTACAGTTTGAACTTTCTAGAATAAATTCAGTAAGATTTCTATAGAAGTCTTGTATAAACAGTCTACATATAGCAAATCCAAAATCAATTTATTAGTGGACACAGTGTTAATTAAATTTAATTACTCCAAGCTGAGCAAAAGGTACCATCTGTAAATTACAGATAACAACCCTGCAGGTGATAATCTCAGGAAATATGTGCAAGTTTCAAATAATTTATTCACCAGCATTTCTATGTACCCTCAAATACTGGTATACATATTTGGATTTAAAGGGTGGGAAAAAAGAGCCATTATTAGACAAGCCACATCCCATTTTACAAACCTCCCCCTTCCCTCACCACTGATACATAGCGATTTCTGATACATAAAGCACAGAGTTCACAATATTTCATACTCTTACATCACAGACTAGGACAGCAGAATACATCAGAAGGAGCAATATGTGCTTGAAAAACAAAATAATATATACAGTAAAATATTCAAAAACAAGTTAAAGTTGTTGTTCCAGTAGATAAAATCAATTCACTTTTATTTTGACTTTTAGGTGCTCTTTAATGTATAGGTGTAAGACTGTGCTTTCATATATAAGTATTTTAAATGGACATGGTATGCTGGTTTTGGCTGGGGCAGAATTAATATTTTTCACAGTGGCCGGTATGGGGTTTTATTTTGTATTTGTGCTGAATACAGGATTGACAGAGTGGAGGCCTTTTCTGCTTTTCATATGGCCACACTGGTGAGAAGGCTGGAGGTTGTGAAGAGACACCGCAGCCAGGACAGGTGCCCCAAACTGACCAAAGAGGCATCTACAGATTCACAGAATAGTTAGGATTGGAAAGGTCCTCTGGAGAGCATCCAGTCCAACTCCCCTGCCAATGGAGAGTCAGCTGGAGAGATTACACAGAAATTTATCCAGCTGTGTTTGGAATGTCTCCAGGGAGGGACATTCCATGAGCTCTCTAGGCAGCCTGTTCCAGTGTTCTGCCACCCTCAATGTAAAAATTTATTCCTCATGTTGAGATGGAACTTGCTGTATTTTAGTTTATGGCCTTGGACTTGTTCTTCTTTTGGACATCTGTCGCATATAGGATTATTTCCCCGCAACACTACTCTAATTTTCTTTTTTAATTCTGCTATTT
Organism: Trochalopteron elliotii; assembly: GCA_024734555.1. NCBI lineage: Eukaryota > Metazoa > Chordata > Aves > Passeriformes > Leiothrichidae > Trochalopteron > Trochalopteron elliotii. Next base: position 2,535,615 of record JANPWX010000038.1, read on the forward strand.
GTATACTGTAAACAATGAACTTCCTTTTTCTGAGAGAGAGAGATTATTTTGCAGTGCCTCATTGCTTATTGTGGATGCCTTCTATGATACTCTCTCTATGGTTATCACATTGCTCTCAGTTATGCTTTTGGGAAAGAAAAAAGTTCACAGTTCGCACTGTGGAATTCTTCTCTGCACACAGTGCTTATGTCCCTCACATGTTTCTGGTCCTGACCTTCATTGGTAGCAATTCCTCAGCCAAGCCCTCATTCATATTTAGCTACTTCAGTGCCTTCTATTAAGACAATTTTCCCAGTCCCTTGATTGTTTTTATGCTATATGAGAACAGTTATATTTGGCTTTTCTGGGGCTCCTCTACCCGGAGAGAATGGCTCATTCTTTTTATGTCCTTACAAGTGTATGTCAACTGTATAAAAATCCATGGATATATTTTTCAAGCAGAAGAAAATGTACTCTTTTACTCTTATAAAACAAGGTATAAAATTGCAATATTGAGCTTTATTTTATTCCTGGATAGTTTATTTAAGAAATAATTTTAAAAACTTAGTACCCTATATAAAAGTATTTCTGTGTCTCAGGGGTTTAACCCACAGCCTGATTTATATACATGGAGACCAAAACAATTACCATACTCTCTTTATATTTCTGCTCTCAATTAGTGTCAATTTTCATAAAGTGGCAAATTTCTTAATGGATTCTCTTTAAACTAGTCTCTAAAAAGAGAAACTGTCTCATTTGGAACTACTGACACATAAATCAAAGCAAAAAAAAAGAAACCAAACAACCACCACCAACAACAACAACAACACCACAAACCCCCACATCCACAAAGAAAATTCGAATATAAAGATAACAAAATTTATACTGCAAATTCCTGTTGCTGATACAATTTGTAAAAAATATTGGTTTGATTTTGATAGAACAGAAGGCTGGTCTTCATCCTGGTATTTCAAAAAATAATTGAAGAGAAGGAAGAAAATAATACCTTAAAAAAGCAAACTGGATGCACATACTACAGCGGTATTGAGAACACTAGATGTACTTATGTTCTTACAGTGATTTCTTAACAAAGAAGGTATGGAAATATTCAAAGACCATCAAACACCATTTTCTCCTCCTTTCTAGTAAACACTATGAGTCACTGTTTTATTGTTGAGATAGCCTGCAGAAGAGAGACTACTCACAAAACAGAGAAGTAAAGAATATTCTGTCATCACTACAGCTGGTCAGAAGTAGATAACTTTAAAAGGAGAAAGTAGGATGGAAAACACTCAGGTTTTCTGATGATTGAATATTTGCCTTTGGCTTAACAGCTCTGAAGTATGCTGCCTTATAGAAACTATAAGTGCTCTATTCTATATATATGTTTTATTAATCCATTTAAGGAAAAAAAATCTCTGAGCAAAGCACATTTCCTATTATAGAGAGTTTTATCCTATAGGGTTTATAATACAGGGATCTAATTCAAGTCCTGAGCTTTACAGAAAAAGAGGAAAAATTAAATACCTGTGCTCTATCTTAAAATAAAATATTAATAATAATGCTGTTCTATGCTTTCATGCTTTTCACTCAGGGTTTTTGGTAGGGAGAGGGGAAAATAAAAAACTCCTGCCTCGGAATTCTTGTATTTCAGCCTGACATTTGTTCAAGAAAAAACTTTTCCAAAGGGAAGAAAATTTTTTACATACAAAAACAAACTGACAACATGCCAACTCCAAACATTTGGTGTGAAACCCAAAACTATTCTCAATTTTAACTCAAAGGAAATATGCATAGGCATGCAATAAGGGTGGGCTGTAAATGCTTATTTAAATGAGCTCAGTGGAAAACAAGAACCCATAGATGATGCGTGAAGTACTAGAGTCTGAGGTTTGCTAGCAAAAAAGAAGTAATCAAAACCACAGCTCTTCAATTTTTTTCTTCCAGATTTCTCATTTTCCCATTCGCCAAGTCTTCAAAAAGACAGTTATAGCTGTCAAAACATAAACTAGAATTTTCTAGTTGGGGAGCACTGCTTTACATAAACACAAAGATCTTTTCTTGAAGGAACTCATATTCAACTGTTAATTTAAGCACAAATATATCATGCTAGACAGAAAAACAATGCTAAAACCTCATTGTACAGTCTGTTAGATTTCTTTTCATTGTTTGAATTCTCTTTCACTTGGGAAGATAGAACATATGGAAATGCAATTGTACCAAAAATACTGGAAAAGCAATTGGATCAAAAATATTGGAAAAGCAATGCTTTCAAGTTTTGAGGTAGAACAGAGCTAGAAAGCAATTTTGTGACTTTGTTCTGTCTTGAAACTAAGCAATTATGCTTGTCTTCATCTATGTTGGAAATAAAAAGACAATCTTTGGAGTTCTGCATACCCAAAAACTGCTCCAGACACACATATAAAAAAGAACCAACAATCTTCATTGTGATGAACATCTAACAGGCTCATGAAAATGTGTGGTTTTCATATAGAGTATAATTCTTCCAACCACCAGTAGGAAGTATGTCTGTTTAATCAAAACCATATGTTTCAGCAGAATGACTAAGGTTTTAAAGGAATGTGGGGCAACACTACCCAATGAAGTCTTCACAAAGAAGATTGACAGCTGCTGCAGTAGATGAACTTCCACAAGCTTCATTTTTCAACATCATTGCCTTTTTCACATATATTTCTCATTGCACAACTCTGTTAAAAATATATCTTTGGTAACAGCTAATCTTCCCCTTTTACTTTAGAACAAATCATAAAGTTGACATCTTCCCTAACAAAATACTATAATTAAATTTCATCCTCCACTTTGAATTTTTGACACATGCTTGAGAGTTATCATTACAGATACTTTAGTGGTTCCTTCCAATTTTACCATTAAAACTCACCTTTGTATAAAGTCTACATGAAAACAGAACACCCTTGCATACTCCCACAGACAGCCAAGATAAGCACCCCAGCCACCTGACTACTATTTACTTCTTCTACCACTTTATCATTCCATCAGAACTCATCTGTTTGATTTCCTTTATAGTTCTATTGTAACCTGTCAGATTTTAATACTTTTTTTCTTGTTTTCTTGAACTAAATTAACAATAGAGATCCTCATTGGTAGACAATGTTTCTGATGAAAGAAACATCCACTGACACTCATATGGTAAATCAGAGGTCTCTGTTTTCCTTTCTCTTTAACATCAGAATAAACACACACCCAAGAAAAGTAAAAGGTTGGTAATAAATAATAAAAAAAATAAAAGGTCTTTTTGTTGTGGTTTTTTTTTTTTTTTTTTTTAAATACAATGTAGGGAAGAAGCAGGTATTTGAATACTTCCTGCTTTATCACATTAGTCTCAGACTGTTTCAGGGCAGAATTGATGAATTGTTTTTGAGATATTTGCTAAGCATAAATTTGGGGGCAAACTAATTCAGTTTATATTTATGAGTACTTCATCAAATTTTGTAAAGCTTACTTCAGATAATTGATTTTCATTGAAAAAATTAAGTATTTTATTTCAAGAGCCAAAATACATCATCTTGATGAAACATTTTTTCCTTGATTCTTTTTATCTAACTTAGCTACTAGAGAAGAATTATTTTGTAATAGTTCACACACCAACTCTTCACTGAAGGTGCTGTATTCACATCAACCTGGGTTTTTGTTCTCAAGGATGGGAGCCCAGCAGTATTGGTAAAGACAGAGATGAAGAATGCGTTGAAAAACTGCATTTTCAGTGTTGTTGGGAACAAACTCCCCTCTCCCCTTTGTCAGCAAGCTAATATTTTCCTTCAGCTTCTAACTGTGGTTTACATCCTTAAAGAACCCTCTTGTAGTTTTTGACATCTCTGGCTAATTTTAATTCAAGCTGAATTCTAACTTCATGTTTAGATGCTCTGGAAATGCCTTGTTGTTCTCAAAAGGTATCTGTCTGCCCTCCCATCTCTGGTACACCTTTGTTTTGGGTTTTAGCAGACACAGAAGCTCACAGTTAAGTCAAATGGATCCCTTGCTCCACTTCTAAAGGTGACCAACAGTTTTTGTGCTTCCAGGAGTGTTCTTCAAAAATGCCAGCACTCACCAGCTGCTTTATAGTCTATGGAAGATTCCCACAGAATCCCTCTCAGCTGAGCTCAGAGCAAGCTGAAGCTTGCTCTTCTAAAATCTATAATCTTTGTCTTAGTTCTCACCTTCATCATGCTCAGCAGGATCCCAAACTCCACAGTATTGTGATCAGTGCAGCCAAGGCCATCATGAATTGAGATAGTACAAAGCACATTTTCTTGGGTTTGTGACTGGGAAGTTCAGTGGCAACTCATTCCTCCTTGACATATCTAACATGTGTGTGAGGAAGCAGCATTCTACTCATTCCAGTAACTTGGTGGGTGACCCGGCATTTTTCTGGATGGCTGAAGTCACCAAAAGAGCCAGGTTCTTTTGACCTGAAACTTGCTTGAGTGACCCAATTATTACTTTCTTGGGCTTACCATCTTGGTTTGGAAGCAGATGTCCACTGTAAGATCCCCCTCTGATCTTGACCCAGAGACATCCAATAGGGGTTTTACAATTGCCACAATTTACTTCTAGACACTTAAGGTTCTCCTTAACAAAAAGCATGACTTCAACTCCTCCTCCTCCTCCTCTTCTTCCCTGTCTCTCTTTCTGAAGCAGCCTAGAGCCATCCACCATGATCTGCCAGTCATGTGAGTTGTCCCACCATGCTTCAGTTATTCCTATGATATCATAACTTTCTGACTAGACATGGAGCTCCAGTTCTTCCTGTTTGCTCTCCAGGTTGCATAAAAGGCCATCACTTGAGGCAGTTGGTCTTCTGATTCTCATCTTGAGAGTCAGCTAGGGACAGCTGTTGCTGCTATGATTGGCCTGGCTTATTTCCCAGGTGGAGATTTTCTACTTTGGATTTGTCCCGTCCCACACAGTGGACTCAGAGGAAGCTAGTTTTATATACTGTGGGGTGTGTGTAGGAGAAAAAACAAAGTTCTCAGGAGGTTCAATGAAAGACAACTTTTACTTGCAAACTTTAGAACAACCAGATAGAATAAAGTATTTGGCAGCTTTGGAATATCGAAGTAGAATAAGGCGCTTGGCAAGGTTTCACTGGATTTTTACATCAGGCTTACAATATATTTCCAGAGGATGTAGTGGAGGAGAAAGAGAGAGATTATTGAGAATAATTATGCATGATTATGTGATTTATACAGAGTTGATATATAAGAAATACTGAACATGAATTATCATGTAAATTTTAAAAATATAAATCTTTATTCTAGACATTGTAATGGTTGACTAGTGCAGTAAAGTTATATTCTGCACTACACCTAATGTGATGTTTTTGTACTTCCTAGGTGACAGCAGATGTAGTTGTTTCTTGTTTTGAAGTCAAAGATTAATAGCAGTCAACTTCTTAGCTGTGAAGCACATCAGAAGAACTTATTTTAGTGTCCCTCCAACACTTTTCCCCACAGAAAACATGGCCTTGAAGATGGAAGAATGAAGAAGAAAAGGAGCAAAAAGAAAAAAATTCTGGTTCTTAAGAACACTTTTCAGATCTCTCACACATCTAAGGATGACTTTCTAGCTTCTGATAAAGAAAAAAGGATTGGTTCTTCTCTTAAAAATAAATGTGCAAATGTTATTAAAATCGCTCATGTCTGTTCTTTTTCCGGTTAAGACCTTTCCATTTTGCAGTAAACAGGATGCATCATCAAATATCACTTAGAAGTTTGTACATTGAACTTAAAAGCCCATGCTTCCTTTTCCCTGTTACCATACACTATTATCACTAACCTTTAGCCTTCTTTTATTGTATTATATATAGAATTGAAGGGCAAGTAAAAATTTAAATTAAATTTCTGTATTCATGTAATCAATATCACAGCATAACTTAGTTTACAAGATATAAACATCAAACACTAGCTACCTATTTTTCTGGAGTACATGTACTTTCTCCCAACAGATTTCCCTGAGAAAATTTAGCTCATACAAAGTTCACAGAGTCTTGTAAGATGGGAATCCATTCTTTGTAATATCCACTGATTCTGAACCTGGGTTACAAGCATCTGAATAATACAGGGGTAAAGGTTTGCAATAAAGCCACAATACATTAAAAAATACTCATTGTACCAGGGCTATTAATCAGTAAGTGGTAGCAGCCCAGAAAAGTAAGAGAGAAAATTAAACTGACATAAATTAAAGATAATAGATGTCTGACAATGTCATGTTCCATTAAGTGATTTACCCACCACACTCTCACTAGCCCTGCAACCTCTGGCACTGATTTCCATAGCAACAAATGGCAATGTTACCATCTGGAGCACATCCAGCAACAGAAGAACAAGCTCTAACAGTGGAGTTCAAGAAAAAAAATCCATTATAGAAGTTTAAGCGTATACTTTACAAGAAATAATCACATGCTGGACCAGTTTGTTTTGTGAAAAAGTTGTTTTGCTCATGCCTAACAGTTCATGTTTTGTCCAGTTCCTGTTTATGGCTTGGAAAGAGAATATATTGGGAAAAGACCTATTAGCCCAGACAGAGGGAAACTGCAAAGTTAATTGTGGAGGAAAATGTATTATGCCACATCACTATTTCTGAACCAATAGCAATTCCTCTTTTACATCAAGGATTGTTGCTGGGCGTGATTGAGGTTTTTAAATTTGTATCTGTATTTTGTTTACTTGTCTGTACTTGGTAGATTCCTTCCAAAATACCCCTACCCCTACACCCCTGAAAACACCTGGTATCACCCTGTCCTGGACCCCACCCCTTTCCTTCCCTCATTGGTCCAGAGTGTGCTTCTCCCAGGCTGTGACCTGGTAAAGGAGGCACAGGGGCCAAATCGGGGTTCTGGCACATGTTCTGGCAAGTGCACTCCTAGCACAAGGAGCTGCACTGAATAAACACCTTTTCCAACCCAAGCCACAGCCCGCTCTGTTCTTTCAGCCTTAACCATGCTCAGCCAACAAATTTGGAGGACCCACAAACTAATTCGGGTTGTTTTGGGGAACTGCCTTAGCCGGTAAGCAGCCCCATGAGAGAAATTAACCAGCAAAGGACCACCCTCCATGGCAAAATTATTGAACAACCCACATCTCTTGGGAACTTCATATGTAGCACTTCTTACCATCTGCCCAACTTGCACAATCAGGTAACAGGCAGTCTGGTATTAACTCTGCTCAAGGTAAGGAATGTAATATCTTTTATTTCTGTGTCACACAAGATATTTCTCTACAGCTCTGAAGTATAGGAGTTTGTCTCATTGAATGAAGACTTCTATTTTTATTTGTCATGGTGGTCCCAAGCTCAATCCCAATTACAATAAATTATTAACTTTCTGCACATAGCAAGTATGTAAGCAATTACATTGGGTACTTTTAGGGCATCCAAAGACATAAAGAATCCTATCATCCAGGGAAACCTACAAAATAAACAACAGAAAATATTTCCATTTTTTGTGAAGTCTTATGCTGTTTTGAGATTTCTGAAGAATATTTGTTGATTCATTATTATGAGATAGTATGTTTTGTTTGTAATTCATCAGATACTGCTACAAGTATTATCTTGGATCTTTCTGCTTCTCTGCACAGCCTTTATAAACCACTGGTATTCTGTTATCTGCACTCTGATGTGGTAAGAAGTGATGAAAACTGGTGTATCCAAATAGAATATTTTTCAAACGCGCACCAAAAATTCTCTCAACAATAACGATGAACTTCTTTGCAGATGCTGCTACACAGATTAAAGTCTCTGACATTTGCTTCCTGACCTTACTTCAGTGATCATGACTGTGGCATCCAGAGATTAACAGTTTTCAATAAAAAATGGGCAAAGCTTCCGTGGCTAATGCACACCAAACAGACATCAGGCTGACAACAGATTCCCCAGGCTAACACTGAGCTCTCTTCACAAACAGAAAAGAATTGTAAGTATTGCAGGAGAAATGTTTTAGCAGGTGTCTGCCCGTTGATTTAACTTGACTTTTTTGAGGGGTTTGAAACAGAAAAGGAGAACAAAGTTGTGAGTTGGGTAGTTAGAGCATTAGGGATTATGGTAATCACTGAGGAAGATAAAGTTTTCAAGACGCACATGAGGTAAAAGATATGTGTTTCTGGACAATTAACTGTTTCTTGCTGCTCTTTTGTTTCACAGAGGTGGAAGAGTTTCTTTCTTTTCTGAGTTACACTCAGATGATATAATGTTACGCATGGCTACAGACCATATAGGAAACTGGGTGTCTCTTAGTGTATGGCCTGCAATCTTCAGGAGACTTCCATTAAACATTTAATTTAGATTCTAAGGCATCTTACTCTCCATTATTTTACTAATGATTTGTAGCTAGTTTGGTAGAACCATGTGGTCTTTCATTCCAAAACTTTGCATTGGACGTTTCCTTTACAGACTACATACAATTATTCTCGTTTTAAAAAAAAAATTCAACACTTTCCAGTTCACCATTTTATATTGATAGAACTAATTTGCCTTTTTTCTTTAAATATAAACCCTTTATGTTATATAAAATGCTATCACTTGCTAAACAAAAATGTCATTTAATACTGAAACTTTTACTATCTTCTGCTAACTTGCTTAGTATCCCATCGTGTCCTGCATCCAAGTAATTTAGGAAGGTTTTGAAGAGCACAAGGTAGAGGATGGAGTCATGTGGAACCCTACTAGTGACAGGTTGCCAATCTGATGTCTCCCCACTTACTATAACCTTTTTTGTCTGACCTGTCACCTGTCCATGATGTGTTTATCCATCTGTGTGCCAGATATTCTGTCCAGAAGGATCCTGTGAGATACACTACTGAAAGCTTTACTGAAATCCAAAAACTTTACATCAACTGCCTTCCCTTGATCAACCAAATGGTTCATCCTTTTGTGAAAGGAAATTGGGTTGAATAAGCAGGACTTTCCTCTCATGAAGTCATGCCAGCTGTGAACAATGAGTGTGTTACCTTTCAGATGTTTTTTAACAGCCCCAGAATGATCTACCTAACCTTCCCAGGCAGGAAGTGAGACTTACAGGCCTGTAGTTCATGAGGTCATCCTTCTTGCCCTTTTTGAAAACTGGGACACTGTTACCCAGTTCCCAGTAACTGGGACCTTTCCAGATTTCGCAGACTATTCAAAAATTGCTAAGAATGACCTTGCAGTCGTGCCAGCCAGGTCTTTAGGTATCTTTGGATGAATCATATCAGGACCCATATATAAGGATCCAGGTGGAGCAGCTGATCTCTCACAACTTCAGGGTCAGCTGGTACTCTCTCACTCTCACAGCCACAGTACTCTAACTCAGGGTACTGACCACCCCTTAGTGCTGAAGACAGAGACAAACAAAGCACTGAACATCTCTGCCTTCTCTATATCCTTGTTTGTGAGGTGACCATCCTCATCCTGGGAGATGTAATTTCTATACTGCCTTTTGCCATTAATGTGTTTAAAACCCCCTCTCTTTGTTCAGCCCCACAGTTCTGGCCAGCTTCAACTCCAGTGGAGCTTTGGCCATGTGAATTTTCTCCCTGTGGCAAGCAGCACCTCTGTATTCCTCCCACGTCACCTGTCCTTACTTCTACTGGGCATACACCTTCCTTTTTTGCCTTATTTCCAAGAGAAGATCCCTGTTCAGTCAAGCCAGCCTTCTGCCTTGTCTGCTTGACTTCTGACATTCTGGGATTGCCTATTCCTGTGCCCGTAGGAGGTGGTGCTTGAAAAGTGACCAGCACTGATGGATTTCAGCACCTTCAAAAACATTTTTCCAGGGAGCCTTAGTCACTACTTCCCTGAGCAGTCTGGAGTCTGCTCTCCTTATGTCCAGAGTTGAAATTTTGCTGGCACTTTTCCTTCTGTCAACAGAGATTTTAAACTCAATCACTTTGTGGTTGCTGTGGCCAAGATGGCCACCAATATCCACTTCACTCGCAAGACCTCCTCTGCTGACAAGCAGCAAATCAAGCAGCATATCTTTCCTAGGCAGGTCTCTGAGTACCTGTACCTTGAAGTTGTCATCCAGCTTTTTTAGGAATTTTCTGTATCTGTTCATGTCACCTGTGAGGCTCAAAGTCAATTTCCAGCAAGCTGAAATCCCTCATAAGGACAAGGGTAGTTGATTTAGAGATGCCTCCTAATTTCTCAAGTAATAATTCCTTGGCATCATTTTCCTGGCTAGGCAGTCTATATTAGACTCACACAATGACATCCATAATATTTTCTTGTCCCTTAATTATTACCCAGAGGCTCTCAGCCATGTCATTAACAACTGTAAGCTCCATATATGCTCCAGCCCTTCCATTACAGTGCAACACATCCCGGTCTTGTCTACTCTGCTTATCGGTCCTGAAGAGCCTGTAACCATCCAACATGGCCCTCCAGCCACAGGACATATGCCACCAAATTTCACTTATCCCAATGATGTCAAAACTCTGAGACTGATACAAAGTTTTAAGCTCCTCTTGTCAGCTTCTTTGAGTTGTCATGGGTGGGAGAGTTATCTAGCATTTCAAATAATTCTAGTATTGACATATTTGGTCATTTATAGTCACAATTTTTTCCATGGGCTTCCCCTCCATTTTAGTCTTTCCATTCAATCATCAGATTGACCTGATCTGTAGTATTGTTGTACTTTGACATAAATAAGACTGAGAATTATTAATAAATTGGTCATGAGGTTTGACATATTAGCTCTATTGCCATATTTCACATTCTGTTACTTTTGGCCTTGTAGGTGCTGTGATGTGCAAATCACATCCACCCAAGCCTGCAGCAAAAGTTGCCTAAAAATTGCTAATACTAGCAGTGAAAGTAGAAACTCATTATTCTCTTTTCTTATATCTAGGACAGAAAACTATTTTTCCAGACAAATCTGAAAAGAAGATGTGACTTTACTTCTGAAGTAGAACTATTACAGTTTACCATGGTGGGAAGGGTGGGGGAAATGGAAATTAAAAGACTAGGGACAATACAGTATCTTGAATACATCACAACAAATAAATGTACTCCAAATCATGTGTATTTCATCTCACAGCATTTTAAAGCCTTCCAGCTATGAAGTTGTTGTAAAAGCAAAAGAAGAAATACACCTTTGAATGTTTTTTTGCAACCCAAAGAGTTCAGTAATACAATCTAAGCCACAAACTGGTCAGCTTTGAAGTGGCTCTTGAAGAACAGTTACAAATCCAATGACTCACCAGGAGAAAGGACACTTAAATTCATAAAGAATTCTTACCTGCTGCTGAGACCAGTTGCAAGCTGAATACCACTCTGCAGAAGAAAAATTACCACTTTTTTCCCCTTTAGCAAACAGAAGATACTTAAAAAAACATAGCTGCATCAAGAGGATTTGAGTAGAGATGTGAATTGACTGTTCAAAAGAAATGAAAAAGCAGCTTGTTATATGTTTTAACATTTAGGCAATCGGTGACTTTTTAAACTTCTCATTGTGATGATATTAACACGCTGTCTTTTAATGCTGCCAAAGCTTATTGAAACCCCTGGTAGGTAACTTCGCAATGCTCTACACACCATGAAATTCAATTACATTTAAGAAAATTAGGGTTGAGTTTAATTACTTGTGTGCACTTTTGATGAGCACATGTTCTGTTTAAGGATGTCGCTTACAGATGTCCTGACATTCAGATCAAAATAATTTGCTCACATGTTGCTCACATTTGCTTTTGAAATTAATTTAAATTATGAAGATTCCTTACCTTTCTGGGGGAAAAAAATCACAATGATTCAGTGAAGGTGCAGAAAAAAAGAAAGAGAAAGTTCTCATATGCACAAAATAGGCAAGAAAATTCCATAGCAATGATATATTTCTGTTTATGCACAATCCTGGACAAGAAAAAAAAACAAACACACACAACAAAATAACCCCCCCCAACAGTAGCACAATTTTCTTACTTTTTCCTATTTCATATAAAATATCCAGCTCAGTTTTGCAAAATAACCTGGAAAAACATGATAATAATTGCTACTCAGTTTATACATAAACATATTATTTTCTTTAAATAGATAGATTCTACTCTCTTCTCCCAAAAGAAGTACCACACCCCTAAACAGGTAAGTTCTCCTGTCCAATTGCAGTTCAGACAGCATGTCCCCATTAAATGTCTCATCATGCTTGTTGCTAGGTGACAAAATCAAGAGCCTTCATGTTGAATGCATGCTATAAAATTCTGCCATCAATTCAAATGCAATATTGTGATGACTATTCATTGTCTATTACAGCTGAAATTCAATAATGAGGAGCTGCACCTTTCTTATTAATATTCATTCCCTAGCTTCCTCAGGATGTTTTCCATAAGGACCAACATTGCTTGTGCTTATTTCCTCCGAAACGTTAATGTAAGTTAAGGATCAATGCTCTATTCAGAGACCTCCTAACAAGAAGGATGTTTCACTGATCACTGGCATGCAGCAGTTGTTCACAAGACAAGCAGAGTTTTGTCAGACCTGCTAGGTGCTCCTTAAAGGCTCTGAACAATGAAAATACAAGTTGCACCAACAGCTCAGAATAATGTGTCCTCTTCCCTTTAAAGGAAACTGCAAATATGCAAACCTGGTGTACATAGTTTTTGCAGGGTCATCTTTAAAAATTACTGCATTTTTTAATTCAAAGTTAGGCTGAAAAAATACACAAGGATGAAGAACTGTTCCTGACAAATGGTTTCCTTACCAAATTAAAGAGAACAAATAAATTTACAGAATGGTGAAGAAGCAATGATTAAAGTTAGAAGAAAAATATTCTTTCTGAAAGAGGCCAAAGCACTCTCTAAGTACTACTTTATTAAGACATAAAAGAAAAGAGGAGGGGAGGTGGGGAGGGAGGAGAGTGGAGGTAAGAGGGAAAAACAAAGTAATAACACATTTTAATTGTACAGTGTGGACCCTTTCTGCCTCTTGGGAAGTGAGACATTACAGAATATGTTCTTAAATCAAGTTTACTAAGTAGAACACAGTCTCTGCCTGGCTGTCATTGTTTTCATTTCAAAAGCAAACAATAGAAAAACAAAAAAAGTAAAAAAAGTCAACTCTACTAATGATTTTTCATCTCCCACCTGATATTGTCATGATTTAAACTGATCAGAGTAATGAAAATTTACACGGAGGCAGTGTTTATCTTAAACTTACTGTTATCTCAATAGTCTAGTTCAGTGGGCAGAAGAGGGAATGAGAAAAATAGGGAAAAAGACTTTACAGAAAAAAAGATGGCTGGGAAAGACTATGAGACATCCTTGTCATCAAAGGAGTGCTGGTACTATTTTCTACCTATACACTGGTGATAAGTGATTGTATTCCAAGTCTTCATTGTATCAAAAATATTATTACAGTAGAGACAGTTTGACAACTCTAATAAACCACCTTTCAGGCATTTCTTTCCCACCTAAGTGACCCCCAAATAATGTAACTCTGTAGCACAGCATTTTATACATCACTTCGTTAGGAGACTAATAAAACAAAGTGAGATATCAGGCTGGCTAGAGAAGTACTACAGGTTGTTTGAGGAAAGATATTACACCTGCAACCATAACCCAGCAGTTGCCTCACTCTCTCTCTTGCCAATCCCTCTCTGGTTCCGTACTTCTGACAACCAGGGAGAGAAGAAAAATTCACATTGTTTTTTTCACACAGGTGCAGTTTATGCAGCCTTAACTCTTTCAAAAGGTCATTCCCCATCTCACACTCCCCCAAATCTTCATGTTTCTTGTAAAGCTATTGCTCCTCTCACCAGAGGTTT